>SJYV01027424.1:593021-628444 GCA_006410875.1 Neotragus pygmaeus
TCAATTTAAGTCTGAATTTGGTAATAAGGAGCTCATGATCTGAGCCACAGTCACTGTAGCTCTGTAGAAAAACAAACCGTTACAAATATTTAAGCTCTAAATGTACTATTGAGTTTGTATATGTTTGTTGGAGACCATGGCAGGCCACCCCAAAATATGACATATTAATAATTTTCAGTTAATGTTACTTTAGAGAAGTCCGAGGTAAGA
Organism: Neotragus pygmaeus; assembly: GCA_006410875.1. Lineage (NCBI taxonomy): Eukaryota > Metazoa > Chordata > Mammalia > Artiodactyla > Bovidae > Neotragus > Neotragus pygmaeus. The sequence continues at coordinate 593,232 of SJYV01027424.1, forward strand.
GGGACACTTTTACTTTTTTTTTCTTTCCCCAAAAGCCAGAGACAAAACCTTACCACCAGAATAGAGAATTCTGGGCTAAGAATCCTACATAAACAAACTTTGTTACTTTTTAAATTTACTACCCCAAACCCAAACTCTATATAGNGAGGGACACTTTTACTTTTTTTTTCTTTCCCCAAAAGCCAGAGACAAAACCTTACCACCAGAATAGAGAATTCTGGGCTAAGAATCCTACATAAACAAACTTTGTTACTTTTTAAATTTACTACCCCAAACCCAAACTCTATATAGAATCTTCACTAAGAACTCAAACCCTAAATTTCTTCATCCTGTCAACTCCTCATAAATTTATTGTTTCTTTGTCTAAAAGGTATGAAACTTGCTTGCTTTGGCTACTTTTTAGGTCCTATTTCTATGAGACCTCCATGTGCACAAATTCAAGTTTGTTTATTCTTCTCCTTGTGTCAATTTTATTAGTCCAATTGATTAGAATTTAAGAGGGGTAGGGGGGGATTTCCTCTTCCCTGACACTGATATTATCAATGTATAATAAAGGCAGGAAATTGGTATATCTCTATCTCTTTTCCAAGTCTTATTTTCCAGAACCTAAGTTCATTCATATAATGAATTAAAAAAAAAAAAAAAAAACCCTAGCAAAAGCACTGTACCTAGGAAAATAAGCTGCATAGTTTGGGGCATGTGGGGAAGAAAATTTACTTTTACTATTTTTTTTTTTTTTTGCCTTTTGAATTTTATATTTACCAATTCAGAAAATTAGTCATCTTTTAAAAATATTCTGATTTACTTAATTGTTCTTGCCACTGGACTCAGTTTGAGGCATGGCCCCACTCTGATACTCACTTATTGTTAAATAGCAAAGAGAAATAGGTAAGAGGTTTCTAAACCACTGAATATATAGTAGAACCTTACCACCATTATTTTTCATCTCAAGATCCATTTTTTTTTCCTACAAAATACTCATCACAAGTGTAGATACTTTATCTAGTGGTTTATTTGATTTTATTCTGCTCCCTCACAGAGGGTACTGTAATCTCTACTATGTAGTTCATACAGTAAAGCCACTGTAAAAAATAGAGAAATTATATGTAACATGTAACTAAACAGTAAGCTCTAGTATATGACTGCTATTCTGTTGTACAACTGTAAGAGTAGAATAATCAGGTTAATAAAGGGGTTGTATTGTTTAAGAGATTAATACAAATATTCATCAGGAATTATCCCAACTCTAAGGAGTGATAGCAATATCTCGTACTAATATATTGATGTGAATAACAGCAATAGATTCTAATTAGTTAGACGTTTCTTATTCTGGAGCAGAATTTACAGGACTACAGGCCACAGGCCAAATCCAGCCCACCACCTATTTTTTTTTTTTAATAGAACACAACCACATTCATTTATTTAAATATTGTATATGACACCTGTCACACTACAACAGCAGAGGTGAATGTTGCAACTGAGATCACAAATCCTAAAATATTTACCATCTGGCCCTTTACAGAAAATGTTTGCTGACTGCTGTTCTAGAGGTTCTTTGTGATGCTTCAAATAATGGGGAGAATAGATGCTTCCATCAACATTACAGAGAAACTGGATAACCAACAGCATGAGGACGTAGGCTATTCAAAGTCCTTTGTCTGGAAAGGAAAGGAATACAATTCTCATATGAACACTCTCTAAAAAAAAGTCCCTTGAAAATAATAGCTGTTTAGTCTCAGGTTAAGACATAAGGCAAGATGCATGGATAGTGAGAAACTCATGTATGTTTTTAGACATGGTCTCCTGAGGTAATACTAGTCTAATCATTTATTCAACATTTTGTGTTAAGACACAACTCAGTCTCTAGAAATGGAAGGCGATTGCCATTTTCATGTTCTCAATTAGTTCTCAGAGTTTACCAGTCTTTTCTTCCTCAACATAATTTCCCTTATTAAAGTACTGATGATCAACAAGCAATGTAAGCCAACAGGAGAACTTCTGATTGCAAAGCAACATGGCTATTTCTTTCAGGCCCACAGGCTCCCTTCTGTTTAAGGTGAGCCTCAAATTCTGAAATAGGTATGATATCTATTCACCATCATTAAAGGTACTGCTTTGATTATGTGTTATGAGTGTTTAGACATCCATCTACGAACATCAGAGCTGAGATTTTCAAGAAATTCATTTGGGTTTTCCTGAAAGAGCTTTGAAAGATGACTTTTAATCCATAGCAACTTAGCTATATATTTTTTTTAATGACCTAGAGGTAAAAATATTCTTCTGAAATCTATACTATTCAAGCCATACATCTCCTCAGCCTGAATGTAACTCACTCATTTTTGTTTATGTTTTATGAAATAATAATGTTCCAGACAGTGGGTAAGAAATGCTTATTTACCCATGGGTCACACTTCAGAGCTTATATGTACCCTGATGGACAGGAGACGGAACTTCAATTTGCTTTTAAAAAGAAAGATAAAAAAAGATAAAGGAAGGGAAACAGCATTCTCAGTTGATCAGTTTGATCACTTTTATAGATTGCTTGTCAGAGGGAGAAAAGAAATCATAGACATTGCTTCAGGTTTTCAAAGGATTAGCATTGGACTAAGTTGTTCCCTAAACCCCTTCTTACCATTATACCTCAATTATTTGACTTTTCTGTTAGCAAACGCCAATCACTCCCAGGTGTCCTTCATTATCAAGTCAAACCATTTTCTTTCTCAAACCTCAGAATGCAGCATTTCCCAAGGCTTACTGATGGTTTTAAGGGGAACCAAACTTTCAGATAAGATATTTTATACTTTGAAAATCCTTTTAAGAACAGCATGCTGTAAGTATGTGATATTAATTCTCTCTCCATCACACACAGATAAAGTTAGGGAGGTTTGTCTACTATAATCAGGAGAGCTTTTTCTGTTAGAGTAACCCTTTCTGACTATGATGTAGCTTCGAGCTTTGACGCTGTAAGTCACAACTGTCATATACTGTTAAAAACTGCAATGATGACAGGTGACAGATGACAAGTGACATATATTAAATTATTTCTGTACATCAAATTAACTAGATTTGCTCTTTTCAGATGGACTTCAATGCTGATATTTTGTAGTTCAGTGTATATGTTTAGTTCAGTGTGTATGCAACTCAAATCCAAAGTACTGTAAAACAGAAAGAGCTAGTGTTTATGCATTTCTATTTAGAAATGTCCAAATTCAAGGTAAATACTTGCACATCAATGCAGGCTAATCAGGCATCCTTATTAAGTGGTAAAGCTAGTGCTTTACTCAAAGTTTAACATGGAATGGTTAAAGGCAAGGACAACTTTCAGATGCCCTTATCAACATATTAGCCCCAATTGCATTTTCCAAATATGTTATCAAAATGGTAATTCTGTGCTTTCCTTTCTGTAGCTGGACTAGGTTTCATAAAGGTAGAATTATTACTATAAATATATTGAGGGGAAACTGTTTCAATTACTAGGAGAATATGTAACTCCAAGTCTATTTATTTCAATTTATTCAACTGTCTTGATATATTCGTGCACAGAACTTTATAAAGAATGAATAAATTCACCTTGAAATTGTACCAATTGACTTTGGCTGGGCTAGACTGTGAGAGGAATCAGAGTACCTTTTTGAAATAAGCCTTGACAATACTGATCAAAACAAAGAGGCTATTCATTTATTAAACTGACAGCTCAACCCCAGCTTCAAGCTTATGGAATGATGGGGCCTGGGGTGTTAGTCATGGCCTGGGGTGCTGGCCTCTACCAGATACATTTTTGCTACTCACACACTCAGAGCCTATATCTGATGGTGTGACATTTCCTAGGGCACTGGCAGCTGTTCAGATGTCAAGCAGCTGGTGTGAGAACTGTCATCCATTCTAGGTTATTATTCCATGAGTGACATGTTAGCCCACAGAATTTTTTTCATAAAACCATATTGGTTTCCCTTTAGTTACTTACAATCTATCAGAAATTTCAGCAAAGAGATATGTTATGGATAGCAACTCTATTAAAGCAAAATTGAGCATGCAACCATCAGGCCAGATAATAGTGTCTATTATTACAGGGTTATGAAACTTGTTACTCTAGTTAATGGGTCAAATGTTGTGAATAAATCATTTATTTTGAAAGTGATAGTGAACCCAACTTCCCATTTACTAATGTAAAAGATTAAAGCACTGTAATGCCATTCTGGATACTCTCAGAATACTGAATAAACCAGAATAATATTGGGTATGGTAATAAATGTTAGTTGGGCACACAGAAGCATCACTACCTGCCCATGTGTGACCATCCAAAAGCTGTAAAATCATATAGAATGGCAAAACCATGATAAACACGGCAACAGTACATTAAGGTTTCAGCCATCTAGAGCATTATCTTGGCTTTTTACGTACATTTAGCAACATTTTAGTGAAAGCTTTCTCTCTTGGAACACTGGTTATTCTTTGCTAAACTAAAGGCTTTCTACTTCTAAGAATATTCTGTTTTAAAATCAATATTAATTCACTAAATACAAGTTCTGAACCAGCATAAATTGGTGTCAGAATGAGACTGTAGTTGGAAAAAGAGTAAAGTATTTTTTTTTTAATAAAAGAGTTGAAAAGAATGAAGCTGATTAAGGACCAAAATGCTTTATTAAACCTTTAAATGAGGATAGGAAAGCATACTAACACTCTTAACTAGAGACTAGACATCCCCAGAGCTTATAGAACATCTTGGGTCCCTTCAAAAGACAAGCTTACTCACGTTTACTCAAGATGGCAAAAACAAATTTATAAATGTAAAGCCCTTTTAGTAAAGCTAGAACAATGTGCTGTGATAAAGTTACAGATGCTAATATTGCTAATTTCCATTCTTTCATATCATGCTGAACATTCACACATGCTCCTTCATGAACACACAAGTATTCACCATCATATAGTTGACTTTATTGTTTTTCCCTAGATTCCTCTTGAAACTTTTTTAACATTATAAATTTCCCTCAAGACCAAGGGGACAAGCATGTGACCTGGGTTTATATGAATCACTGCCTTGCAAACCTCTAAATGTGGCATATGATTCTAATTGGTCCAAATTTAGTCCTGAAATTCTAATATGAATTAGTAAGGCCGTAAGCCTTTCTCTTTACTGTACTACAGAGTGGACTTCTCTGAAAAGTAACTGATTACAGAATGAAAAACAAACACAGAAAAGAATTTGGTGACATACACTGAGATCTAGAATTTATCCTTATCTGAAACTAAACATATCTTTCAATTATGTAAGGAAACAAATTCTCTATTTCATTAAGCCAATTTGCAATGACTTTGTTATTTGTACCTGACAAGTGTTTAATTTTTTATTAAGTTCTCTTTTGAAAATTTATTCTACAAATTGTGTTTGAAAGGAAAAATATTAAAATAGATTTATGTCAATATTTGACAGATTTCACCCACATTTTTTGCCTATGCTTTAAGAGGAAAATATACTTTAACATGGTGCTAGATAACTGAATATCCAGATGCAAAAAAAAAAAAAATGTATCTAGACACAGAGCTTATCCCCTTTACAAAAATCATTTCAAAATGGACCAAAGTCTTAAAAGCAGCTAAGGACAAAAGACAGGGTATCTCCAAAGGACTGAGATCTAGAATGAAATTGACTTGCTGGAAAAACAAAATCCAGAAAACAATGGAATGCTATTCTTCAAAAATCTGAAAAATAAGTGAATAAAAACAAATAAAGCCATTTATACAGAATTCCACATCCAGCAAAAACATCTACAGAGAATGAAAATGAAATACAGATATTCTCAGACAAAAATGAGGTAAATAATAAAAAGGAAAACCTAGGAGAATTAATCACCATCAGGCTTGTAGTAAAGGATATTTTGAATAGAATTGTTCAAGTGGAAGAATACTGAGCACAGAAGGAAGCTAGAATGAAGGCAGGCAAATAATAAAGAGTGACTAGGTACAAAAACAGTCTTAAAAGGGATCACAGACCCAAACTTAAAAAACAAAACATAAAACTCCTAGAAGTGAACAAAGGAGAAAACCTAGGAGACCTTGCGCATGGCAATGACATTTTAGATACAACACAAAGACATGATCCACCAAAGAAATAGTTGATAAGTTAAACATCATTAAAATTTTGAAAATATCTGTTCTGTAAAAGATAATGTCAAAAAATGAGAAGATGAGCCAAAGACTGGGAGAAAATACTTATAAAAGACATATCTGATAAAAGGCTGATGTCCAAAATATGCAAATAGCTCTCAGCAACAATTAAAAAAAAAAAAAAAAAACCTTATGGGCCAAAGACCTTAGCAGACACCTCACCAACAAGAGATAGAATATACAGTGACAAATAAACATGAAAATATACTTCATGTCAAATGTCATCAGGGAATTACAAATTAAAATAACAGTGAGATACCAGAACATACCTATTAAAATGGCCAAAATCTGAAACATTGGCAGCAACAGTGCTGGGTGAAGAAGCAGCACTATCAGAACTCCCATTCGTCACTAGCTGGAATGCAAAAGGGCAAGGGCAATTTGAAGACAGTTTGGCAGATTGTTACAAACTTAAGCATACTCTTATCATACAGTACAGGTTTTGTCACAGTCTTAAGTCCTTACAAAAACCTACACATGGACATTTATAGCAGCTTTATAAGTAGGGATGAGTAGACCAAGCACAGAGGGGTTTTGCTGCTGCTAAGGCACTTCAGTCGTGTCCGACTCTGACCCCATAGATGGTAGCCCACCAGGATCCCCCATCCCTGGCATTCTCCAAGCAAGAACACTGGAATGGGTTGCCATTTCCTTCTGTATTTTTTGAAAATACCATAATACCACATAACATGTTGTTATATATGTATGCATGCATGCTAAGTCACATCAGCCGTGTCTGACTCTTCATGATACTATGGACTGTGGCCCTCCAGGCTACTCTGTCCATGGGATTCGCTAGGTAAGAATACTGGAGTGGGTTGCCATGCCCTCCTCTAGGGGATCTTCCTGATCGAAGGATCAAACCCAGGTCTCAAGTCTCTTGCATTGGCAGATGGATTCTTTACTACTAATGACCTGGGAAGCCTCACGTTTTGTTACACATTTGTCCAAGCCCACAAAACGTACAATGTCAAGAGTGAACCATAATGTAAACTATGAACTTTGAGTGATTATGATGTTTGGGTGTCAATATAGTTCCATCCATTGTAACAAGTATAACTCTGGTGGAGAATGTTGATAATAAAGAATAATGGAGTGGGTTGTCCTCCTCCAGGGGAATATAAATATATTCTCACTTTTATAGTTATTTTTAATATCTTCTTTAATCCTACCTTTTCTTTGAATGTTTCTACTGTTTACTTAACTATGATAACTGTTCAGTTAAGTTCAGCCTCTCAGTTGTGTCCAACTCTTTGAGACCCCATGAATCACAGCACGCCAGGCCTCCCTGTCCATCATCAACTCCCGGAGTTCACTGAGACTCATGTCCATTGAGTCAGTGATGCCATCCAGCCATCTCATCCTCTGTTGTCCCCTTCTCCTCCTGCCCCCAACCCCTCCCAGCATCAGAGTCTTTTCCAATGAGTCAACTCTTCTTGCCTAAATATTTTTTGCTTGTATTTTGGTTTCTTGATCAGATGTAATATTTAATGAACATGAAAGTGAAGTCACTCAGTTTTATCCGACTCTTTGCAAACCCATGGACTGTATGTAGCCTACCAGGCTCCTCTGTCTGTAGAATTTTCCAGGCAAAAGTACTGGAGTGTGTTGCCATTTCCTTAATATTTAATACTAATCACTAAAACAATATTTATCAGAAATATTCATTTGATTATTCTCATTGTTAAATTTTTCCTATTACATATTGAGTTGTAGTCTTTCAAATAAACATATGTGTATATATATGTACATAGATATTTGTATGTATATATGCATATATAGAGAGATTTTTGTTGTTTGTCTACAGAGAGGAAAAATAGAGAGAAAGAGAAAAAACATGTAGAGGGAGAGAGCACCATAAGCTAATACTTGCTGAAATTTAGACTATAGAGCCTCTCTCTTCCTTCATTTTAAAACATGCTCTAGTTACAGGAGGCAAGGAAGAGGAGGAATACGTTAAGGTATTTGCATCTACTTTAAGTCAAAGGATTTAACTGTTTTTTTTTTTTTGTTTGTTTGTTTGTTTGTATTTTCAAGGGAAGGAGTGATGCTAGGATGAGGCAGTAGAAGAGTTCATAAGCTTCTTTGACCCCTAGTCTTGTGTGATGTTCAGTGTTATTAAGTGGTATCTGCTAGACAGAAATAAATTACCATATGTTCAACCATGGTTTTGAAACCATGAAGTACACACAGCAGGAAACAATTACATTAACAAGTGTGTTTATCTTCTGTATACTATTAGCATGAGATGGAATGTTGCAATATATTTGTAATTTTTCACTTTGTCCAAAATTTAAAACAAACTCAGATTATTGACTCAGTTAAAAGTGATAATCTATTCACAATCCAATTCCATTTTAGATTTCATGCTGTCTTCTTGATAATTACTTTGACCAAATTGAGGAAAATTAAGCTTATAAGGATTCTTTTTAAATTTCTTATTTAATACCAGACTAGGAAAGTGGCCATTTCTCATAATTTTGTTTATTCTTATATTACTAAAAAATTATATATTATATTTTTAATAATTAGATCTTTTAGAATCAGGGAAAAGCTTGACATTTTCTCTATCTTTTAAAAATGTCCAGCTGATGGGAGTCTGATTTTTTCTGTTTTCAGAAATTTACATCAAAATCCATACAAATGTCTTGTTTCACATCACAATGAAAATAATTCAGCTAGGAAAAAAATCCCTTTTTATGTGTATGTACAAAGTACTCATTTGTATCAGAGAAGGCAACAATTCTGTGGGGAAAAAATGTGATTTCTAAAGAATCTTTCATATATTTTTAGCTTAGATCCTTATTTATCAAATACAAGGTTTCATGCATATTCCTCAGGAAATAAAGGATATGAAACATCTCTTTATCATTTAATACTACCAGTTGACTTGTCTTGATTTATGTTATTGAAAATACTGTTTCCTATTTACCACTTTCAAACATTTATCTTCCTTTTTGTTCCTTTTATTTTTGTCATTTGTTTCCTTGTTTTGTTTTTGTTTTTTATAATTTTATGTTTTTTAGAAAGAAGAAATAATTGAATTTGAAAATTTTGTGTGGAGCTGAATAGTTAACCTACAGTCCCATCTTCATATCCTCTTACTCTTGAGAGAGAATAAAACTCTCCATATTTTTTAGATAATAAGATTTTCCTTTCATACTGCTGCTTTTTATTTCCCCCTCCTCAGTAAAACTGCTGATCAAGTATCAGATTCCATTTAGATAGCTTAAGAGCACATTTTGCTGGTTATAACTCTGGAAAATGTCCCCAGTTTACTTTACTTGTCTTTTCTCAGGTGGCAGTAATCAACTGACAGCGATATCAGAAGTGTTTCCTATTAGAGCANTTCCATTTAGATAGCTTAAGAGCACATTTTGCTGGTTATAACTCTGGAAAATGTCCCCAGTTTACTTTACTTGTCTTTTCTCAGGTGGCAGTAATCAACTGACAGCGATATCAGAAGTGTTTCCTATTAGAGCAATGCATTTAGATTCTCCAGCCTTCTCAGACATACCATATACAAGTGATAATGAACAATCTGACAACTAAACAGATACAATTTTTGAGTTGCTATATAAACAGCAGGACACAGACTTATTACTTAATTACCAGAATACCAGCTGATAGAATAAAGCCAACATTTTTTCTAATGTGTGGGCTCCAGAAAAGTCCCTTGGCATTTATTCCTTATCTACTTGGATTAAAGCATGCCATGGTGAAATGAAAAAACACACTTCATATACCTAGCCTGCCAACATGTTCCCTTTCCCCTACCTAATACTACATATATGAATTATCCATTATTTACTTGTAACTAAAGATTGAAAAAAAAAAATGTGTACATAGTTTCATAGTTGCTACTACTTATGAAAAGGAAAGAAATATGTTCTTACTTTAGAAAAAACATTTTCTACATTCACATTAAACTAATTCTTCTGAATTCAGTATGAGGAACCAGGAGTAGATTGGAAGTGAAAACTTTTTTAAAAATTAAGTAATTCTAAGAGGTGTATCAAATATTCAAATTCAGTTCAGTTCAGTTGTTCAGTCATGTCCAACTCTNGGGGCTGGTGCACTGAGATGACCCAGAGGGATGGTACAGGGAGGGAAGAGGGAGGGGGTTTCAGGATGGGGAATATATGTATACCTGTGGTGGATTCATGTTGATGTATGGCAAAACCAATACAATATTGTAAACTAATTAACCTCCAATTAAAATAAATAAATTTATAATAAAAAAACTTTTAACAACTGAAGGCAACATTTGATTTTATTTGATCTTAAAAATCATGTATATCTTTTGACAACAGGGCCTTTTTATTATAAATGTTGCTAACAAGCTGTGGAACTTTCTCAATTAGTTTAGAAAGTAATTTAATCACCACCATCCCAACCATGGCACAGTCTTAGTGATCAGCTAAATACTGGTCATGAAAGCCAATTAATCCTACCCTTGAAAGCTCTGTTTGGCAGTTATATTAGAGATGCATTAGAGATGGCCACTTGGAGAGACCATGTAGAAGATTTGCATGCAAATGTGCAAAGACATCTCCTGGCAGAATGTAAAGCTGAGAACTGCCTTCACAAGTTTAGTTTCTCTGAGTTTTTGTTTGTTGATTTGGTTTGGTTTTTAGTTCGTTTTGTCCAGAGCAGCGGTGCTGAGAGCTGCTGCTGTGAATGTTTGTTTCTGCAGAACTGCACACCTGATTGACATGTCTTGATACTAGTAATTTGCCTTGGTGCAGTACGTTGTCACTTATGGAGGTAACCTTGACCACAGCTCTGGTTTGTTAGTATATACAGTTTTTCCAGATCGTCCTCACTCCAACAATCGATTAGGTGTTTTTGAAAGAAGATATTGAAATTTAAATATATTTTCTTTAAATATTTTTATTGCAAAATATCACTTGTAAAAAAATATAGCATAAAATTTTATTGTAAATACTTGTGTATTCATCATTTAGATTAAGAAATAGAGCATTGAAAGCAACCTAGAAACCCAATCCCATACTCCCTCCCAACTATCCACTCCCAACAGCTAAAAGATAACTGAATTTCATATACAAATCTAGCTTAAAACTGTAATAACCACTTGCTTAATATTTGAAATACGTATAAATGATATCATAGTCTTTTATGTCTGGTATCATCCAACCAATATTATATTTGTAAGGTTTAGTCATATTGCTCAGTGTAGCTATAGACCTTTCATTTTCATTAATTTATGGCACTCTATTATTTGCATGCATGACAATTCCATTTATCCTAATGTTCTACATAATGCTGCCGTGAATATTCTTGTACATGTCTCTTATATCTATTATTCTTTGCTACATATCTAGGGGTATCATTTCTGGAAGAGGAAATGGCAACCCACTCCAGTATTCTTGCCTTGAAAATCCCACTGATAAAGGAGTCTGGAGGGCTACAGTCCATGGGGTTGCAGAGAGTTGGATATGACTAAGCGACTTAGCAGGAGTATAATTGCTAGAAAATGGAGTATGCAAACATTCACAATTAGGAGAGAGAACCACACTGATTTCCCCTTACTCTCTATTCTGTAATGTATGAGAGCTCCCAGGGTCCTACATGAGAGCTCCCAGGGTCCTACACTTTTGCCACACTTTTACATTTTAACCATTTCAATGGCTACATACATAGTGGTGTCTCATCAGGTTTCCCTGAATACCAGTAAGATTTGAGAATTTTTTCAGATTTTTGACACTTGGATATCTTATGGGATATCTTTCCCATATTTCTTACAAGTTCTTTTGGGTTATTTTCTTATTAATTAGTAGCAGTTCTTTGCATATTCTGGATACTAGTCCTTTACCTGTTTATGTATTGTAAATAAGTTCTCCCATGTTGTGAACGTTTTGTTTTTTTTTTTTCATTTTACTGGCATTGCTTGAAAATAAGTTCTTAAATCTAATGTCCAATTTATCAATATTTTCTTTTACGGTTTACATTTTGTGTGTCCTGTTTAAGAAATATTGCCCCATTCCATTATAAAGATATTCTTCAATAGTATCTTTTAGAAGTTTTGTTATTTCCCACCTAAATTTATAATTTCCTGGAATTAATTTTTCAATATGGTACAAGGTAGCAATCAAGTTGCACTATTTTCCATATGGAAAATCAATAGCTGCACCAACATTTGTGAAGACAATTTTATTTCTTATTGCCATACAGTACCACTTACAGTTGAATTGGGTCCATATGTGAACAAATCTGCTTATTCACTGTAGTATTTTATGTTCAGTTCATTATCTATTCTTGCAGAAATGACACATTTCCTTTACTACAATGTGATATCAGTTCTGATATCTAATAGAGCATGTCCTCCCTTTTGCCCTTCTTCTTTGAGGCAAAGTGTAATGGCTATTATTAGCATTTGATATTTTCATGTCAGTTTTAGGGTAGGTCCATCATATTCCATAAAACTCCTCTACTGGAATTTTTATTGAGATTGTACTGACTCTAAAGGTGAAGTTAGGGAAAATTAGAATCTTTACAATAATGAATGTTTTACTCCATAAACATGATAGACCCATCAATATATTTCCTTTACATTCTCTCAATAATGTTTTGTAGTTTCTTCCAGAGAGGTATTTCTCTTTGACTGCTAGACTTATTATTTGATATGTTTTATGGTATTTTAAATGATACTGTTTTAGAATTTCTTTTCCTTTGTAATTGAGTTTTATGATTTAACTTGCAAACAGAAAATCTGCTAAAGTAGTTTATTGATCTTAATACTTTATTTGTANCGTTTCTTACATAATAGTATATATGCTTCAATGCCATTCTCCCAGATCATCCCGCCCTCTCCTACTCCCTCTGAGGCCAAAAGTCCATTGTCTATGTCTGTGTCCTTTTGTTGTCTCACATACAGGGTCATCCTTACTATCATTCTTTTGTTTATATCTATACGTTATCATATGTGGATAAAGAAGATTCCTTTTCAGTTCCATTCCTTTTGTTTCTTTTTTTAGCTTGGTGCACTGTTCAAATCTCTGATAAGATTCCAAGGGCTGGTAGTAGCAGATACCTATGTCTCCATTTTAAAAGGATGACTAAAATATGGTTTTACCAGTAGTCACGTATGGATGTGAGAGTTGGACTATAAAGAAAGCTGAGCGTGGAAGAAGTGATGCTTTTGAACTGTGGTGTTGGAGAAGGCTCTTGAAAGTCCTTTGGACTGCAAGGAGTTCTAACCAGTACATGCTAAAGGAGATCAGTCCTGGGTATTCATTGGAAAGACTGATGTTGAAGCTGAAACTCCAATACTTTGGCCACCTGATACAAAGAGCTGACTCTTTTGAAAAGACCGTGATGCTGGGAAAGATTGAGGGCAGGAGGAGAAGGGGACAACCAGAGGATGGAATGGTTGGATGGCAGGCATCACTGACTCAATGGACATGAGTTTGGGTAGGCTTTGGGAGTTGGTGATGGACAGGGAGGCCTGGCATGCTGCAATTCATGGGGTTGCAAAGAGTCAGACAGGACTGAGTAATTGAATTGAACTGAATTGAAAATTTTCAATATCAAGCACTATGTCTGTGATAGCACTTTTTTTGTCATATTCATTCACTAGGTTGAAGGCATTCATTTTATTCTTGATTTTTTAGTTTTTTTAAATAATGAGTATTTATGAAATTACATTAAATGTTATCAAATATTATCTTGTAACATTTTTAAGATGATATATTCTTATTTTTCCTGTTAATGTTACATTAATAGATTTTCTGATATTAAACTAACCTTACATACTCCAAATAATATTAAACTGGTTATGATGGCAGTTGGAGAAGGCAATGGCAACCCACTCTAGTACTCTTGCCTGGAAAATCCCATGGATGGAGAAGCCTGGTAGGCTGCAGTCCATGGGGTTGCTAAGAGTCAGGCACGACTGAACGACTTCACTTTCACTTTTCACTTTCATGCATTGGAGAAGGGCAGTGTTCTTTCCTGGAGAATCCCAGGGACGGGGGAGCCTGGTGGGCTGCTGTCTATGGGGTCGCACAAAGTCGGACACGACTGAAGTGACTTAGCAGCAGCAGTTATGATGTATTACCCGTTTTAGTAATTTCCTAAACTAAGTTAGCTAATATTTATTAGATTTTGAATTCTATATTCATACTTAAGATAGGCATAAAAATGTCCTTTCCAAAAATGTTCCGTTATCAAAACATGAATTGGGAAGCATTTGTGCTGTGGGATTTTTATTCCCCCTAGAGTGTTTTGAACAAAACTTAAATATTTATTGCTTAAATATTTGGAATTGTTCACCAAACGAAAGCATCTAGACCTAATTTTTTGTTTTGCACGGCTTTGTAATGTTTTTCTTAAATTTGAAGAAAAAAAGTTTGTTGAAAGGCTTTTAGCTAGGGATTAAATTTAGTCAGTATTCATAGTATTACTCAAATTACTATTTCTACTGTGTCGGCTAAATTGCCGTATTATTGATTTCAAGATTTCATTACGTTCTCTTAACTCATATATTTCTGAGAACTTTTCTATTAAAGTTTTATCTTTTAAAGAATTTAGTTTCACAGTAAAATCAAGAACATACAGAGATTTCTCATATACTCTCTACCCTCACACATGCATTTGTTGTTGTTATTTAGTCCCTAAGTAATGTCTGACTCTGTGACTCCATGGGCTGTAATGGCTCAATGGTAAAAAAAAAAATAAAATCTGCCTTGTCAAGCAGGAGATGCAGGTTTCAATCCCTGGGTAGGGAAGATCCCTTGGAGGAGAAAATGGCAACCCACACCAGAGTGGTCCATATGTTACAACACATAACAACCACCCAAAGTCTATAGTTTATATTAAGGTTCACTCTTGGTGTTCTATAGGAGAAGGCGATGGCACCCCTTTCTAGTACTCTTGCCTGGAAAATCCCATGGATAGAGGAGCCTGGTGGGCTGCAGTGCACGGGGTCGCTAAGAGTCGGACACGACTGAGTGACTTCACTTTCACTTTTCACTTTCATGCATTAGAGAAGGAAATGGCAACCCACTCCAGTGTTCTTGCCTGGAGAATCCCAGGGACGGGGGAGCCTGGTGGGCTGCTGTCTATGAGGTCGCACAGAGTCAGACACAACTGAAGTGACTTAGCGGCAGCAATAGCAGCTTGGTATTCTATATTATATGTGCTGCATACATGGTCAGATGCTCAGTCATGTCCGACTCTTTCTTACTTTATGGACTGTAGCCTGCCAAGCTCCTCTGTCCATGAGATTACTCCAGGCAAGAATACTGGAGTGCATTCCCATTTTCCCTTCCAGGGGATATTCCCAATCAAACCTGTGTCTCCTGCATTGGCAGGCAGATTCTTTACCACTGAGCCACCTAGGAAGCCCACTCTGTTATATGGATTTGGACAATGTATATTCATTGTACCCATCATTATAGGATCAGAGAGAATATTTACACTGTCCAAAAATTCCTGGTCCTCCACAACTACGCCCTTCACCCTAACACTCCTAATCCCAGCAACCAATGATCTTTTTACTGTCTCCATAGTTTTGTCTTTTTCAGAATGTCAATTAGTTGGAATTTCTAAGAATTTTATTCTTGAAATTGGCCATTTTCTCTCTCTGCTCTGTCTGTCTCTCTTTCCCTAAACACACCAAGGTTTGTCATTTTTATGGATCTTTTGATTGTTATTTTATTCTTTCTGGTTTATTAACTCTATTATTTTACTTTAATTCTCCTATATTTGGACAACATATAAATTACTGTTATATAACTTCTTGAGAAGGATGCTTGGTACATTGATTCTGCCTTTCTTCTTTTCAAATACATGCCGTGAAAGACAATAATTCTTTCTAAGCAAAGATTTTTCGGCAAGTTTTGGTGTATTATTTTTATTATCATTGAGATTAAAATCTGTTCTAGTCTATATTATGGCTTTTCCCTTTGACTTTTGAATTATTTAAAAGTATTTCCCTTAGTTGCCAAATATATTGAGGCTTCTTATTTAACTTTATAACTTGTTTTTATAAAAATAATTTGTGGCTAAAGCATTTTCTTTTTATGATATCTATTTTTGGCCTTAAGTAAAAATTGATTAACAATCCAGTATCTATGTAACTCTTGTAAATGAGTGTACTTGAAAGAATGCTTGTTTCTATATTTGTTGGGTGTAACATTTTACACATAATATCCATTCTATCAAGTTTGTTAATTGTTTTTCAAATATTCTATAGCATGACTGATTTTTGATCCAATTTTATAAACAGTTCTCACTATTTTTGTGGACCTGCTTTTTTTCTACTAGAATGCTATAAATTTTCCTTTTTATATATCACTGAATACTAAATAATTTATATAATTTTAGACATATTATATCTCATCAGTGAATTAAAATTGATATGGACTGTCTGCCTCTATCTTTTACCTTTAATTATAATATTTTCATCATTAATATAACAGAATTTCAAGTATTTTGTATGAACTACCTTTGTTCCCGCTTCTTTTGATAATATCTATCATTTTTTAACAACTCACTAGTTCAAGCTGTATATCTTTATATTTTTGACATGTTACTCTAGAAGTTATTTTCTGCAATCTGAAAATCCTTCCTTGTGTTTTAACTGAAACATTTAATCTATTTGTTGTTGTTGCTGTTCAGTTGTTAAGTTGTATCTAACTCTTTGTGATCCCATGGACTGTAGCATGTCAGGCTCCTCTGTCCTCCATTATCTCCTGGAGCTTATTTAAATTACTGACCATTGAGTCTGTGATGCTATCTAACCATTTGATCCTCTACAGCCCCCTTTTTTTGCCTTCAATATTTCCCAGCATCAGGGTTTTTTCCAATTAGTCAGATCTTTGGATAAAGTGGCCAAAGTATTGGAGCTTCAGCTTTAGCATCAGTTTGTCCAATGAATATTCAGGACTGATTTCCTTTAGGATTGACTGGATAGATCTCCTTGCCATCCAAGAGACTCTCGAGTGTCTTCTCCAGCACCACAATGTAAAAGCATCAATTCTTTGGCCCTCAGCCTTCTTTACGGTCCAACTCTCACATCCACACATGACTACTAGAAAAAGCATAGCTTTGACTAATTAGACCTTTGTCAGCAAAGGAATGCCTCTCCTTTTTAAAATGTTGTCTAGGTTTGTCATAGCTATCCTTCCAAGGAGCAAGAGCCTTTTGATTTCAAGGCTGCAGTCACTGTCCACAGTGATTTTGGAGCCCAAGTAAATAAAATCTGTCACTGCTTCTACTTTTTTTTTTTTCTTTTTTCCCCTTCTATTTACCTTGAAGTTATGGGATCAGATGCCATGATCTTGGTTTTTTAATGTTGAGTTTCAAGTCAGCTTTTTTACTTTCCTCTTTTACCCTCATCAAGAAGCCTTTTAGTTCCTCTTTACTTTCTGCCATTAGAGTATTATTATCTGCATATCTGCATATATATATAAAATATATTTATATAACTGAATTTAAATATACCATATTTTTCAATCTTCTCTATATATACCATTTTTCTGTTTTCTTATTTTCCATCTCTCAACTTTTTTGCTTGAAAGCTTGTATTATTCACTCTCTCCCTCTTTTTATTCTAGTTATGAACTCTTTTTTTTAAACTCGTGTGCCTAACCTCTATTACTGTAAGCTGTGCTAAATCTTATAAGACATTATTATTTTTGTTTAAAGAAGTTAATATTCTTACAGATATACCCAGGTATTTCCCCCTTCCTGGTATTTTTATTTCTGGTGTAATTTCCTGCTGTCTTTGAAGCAAGTTTCCTTCTCCTAAAATAATTTTTTTAGTGTTTTACTGTGCATCTTCCTGTAATAAATTCTCTCATTTCTCATTTTTTCTGAAAACATCTTTATTTTTACTATATTCTGAATTACAGTTTTGCTGAGTATAAAATTTGTTGAAATTTGTATTCTTTCATCATTTAAAGATGTCATTCCAATGTATTCTGGTTTCCATCATTTTTATTGAAAATTCAATTGTTAATCATACTGTTCTTTGGAACATAACATGTCTGATGGATTTTAACTCTGGTTCTTTATATTTTTATCTCAGCAGTTTTTAAATATAAAACTGAATTTCAGTTTATTTTTATCATATTGAGGTTTGTAGTGCTCCCAATTCTGTGACTTGATAACTTGATGCCTTTTTCCAGTTTTCGTTCAGTTCAGAGCCATCTTCAGATATTACTTCTGCCCCATTTCCTATCCAATTTCCCTTGGATTACAATTTCAGAATGGAAGGCCTGCTTTCTGTGTGATCTATGTCACATTCCATTATTCTGTAATTTTCGTTTTTTGCTTCTCTGTGCTTCATTCTGGACATTTACTTCTAAGATATCCTCTTTGGATTAATTCTCTTTTCAACTGTGTCTAGCATGTGTTGAACCTATCTTAACTGGTTTCACTTGAATTTATTGAAATTCTATATTTTTATTTGGTATTTTAAATTTTCTTTTTTTTATAATTTTTTTATGTTTATTTATTTATTTATTTTTGTTAATTTGACTTTACAATACTCTATTGGGTTTGCCATACATCAACATGAAT
Source organism: Neotragus pygmaeus (assembly GCA_006410875.1). Taxonomy (NCBI): domain Eukaryota; kingdom Metazoa; phylum Chordata; class Mammalia; order Artiodactyla; family Bovidae; genus Neotragus; species Neotragus pygmaeus. Next base: position 611,946 of record SJYV01027424.1, read on the forward strand.
CCACCATAGGTGTACACAAGCTCCCAATCTGTAAATACTCAATATTTGCTTTAGCTTCATTGGACAGAGAGAGAGCATTATGTCAAGATCTGTGCCTAATAACCTTACCACTTGAAACCTAGTGGGCTGGTTTCTATCTTCTACAGCTTTTATTACTTTTCTTCATCATATGTTTTCTACCCCGATTCTGGGTGGTTTCTCTACTGTGTACTTTTTTTTTAATGTTTATAGGTCATTTGACTTTTCAGATGATAACATCTTACTCCAGAGTTTTAATATCTGTTCTGCCTGTCTCTAGAGAGACCAGCAGTAAGATTACCTCAATTCAATTCCAGATATGAGAGAATAAAAAACTGAGCTGCAATCACTGCTGGGTACACATTCAGTTCTTCCACATCCCTATGATGTCACCCTGGACACCTATCCTTTCCATTCTAGTTCAAAGAAGCTTTCAGAAGAATTGTTCAACCCTTTATCAACCCATTCAGGAACTGGAAAACATCCATAGGGAAAAACATTCTGTCATGAATCTTCCCTTTGGTAGCTGCCTATTAATTCTGTTGCTTTCTATTACATCTCTCCATTTTCTATTATTCTAGTTGTCCTCGGCAGAAAAACTTTGTCCAAATTATTTACTCTACCTTTACTAGAAACTCCACTGCACTGTTTTTTTTTTTCTTTTAGTTTATGACACTGGCATAGCTCCAAACAGAACCATAAGGGAGGCAATAAGAACACGTAGGTGTTACAAAAACTGCAAAGTGTTGTTGTGGATTTTATTTTTTTTTAGTTGAGACTATTATCCTCATTGAATCAATCTACTCTTTTCTCAGCCAAAATATCAAAAATAAGAATACAAATAAGATTTCTTGTGAATTTCAAAGTTTTCATATTATATCTCTTGCTAAATTGTAAATTAAAAATATGATTTTATTATAACATAAATCAAAACTGTATTATAAAATATTTATTTATCAAAATTTTGAATTAAAATGTAAAAGCAACCAACTTTAAACATATTTGCATAAAATATATTTGTTAATTTTTTTCTTTTTTCATATTAAACTATCCTCAGATGATTTGCATTATAATATTTGAGAGTTTTAGCTTTATACTTATGTTTCAGGACCAAAAGAGAAGGACATATTTGGAAAATATAAACTTGGATTTTTTTTTTAATCAAATGATCTTGAAAACCAGTAGATACGTGCAGAGTAGCAAGAAACTGGGAAGTGAATTGGGAGGCAAAAATAAGTAAAGAAAGAGGCAGAGAAGAGTTCGAGTCAAACTATGTTCTTGACAAAGAATACGGGGCATAAACGATAAATGATGTTTAAAAATATTCAAGTTAATATATAGTATTTCCACTCTCTGCTGTTTATTATCCAACACCACCAAGTAATTCTACAGTTTACACTGAACCTTGAGTGGGTTTCCTACAACTTTAGCTCAGTTCTGACTGTCAACCTACCGTCAGATTCCACAGGTGAAGACACTGTCCTACGACTGCGCCCAGTTCAGATGCCAATCACAAGTTCAGGTTGTTACCTGTTCTTCTGACTGACAGGCTATGAATTGAAGATTTCTATTGGTCCTTCCTGGGTTCTAATAGCTCTTTAGAGCAGAGGTTTCCAACTTTCTTGGCGCTCGGAACCGGTTTTGTGAGATAGGTTTTCTATGGATTGGGTTGTGGGGGTGCTTTCAAGATGATTCAAGCCTATAACTTTACTGTGCACTTTGTTTCTATTCTTATTACATCAGCTCCACCTCAGATCATCAGGCATGAGATTCCAGAGACTGGGGAGCCCTGGACTAGATTAGCTTACAGAACTCTGCAAACCAGTTTACTAACCAACTTATTGCTTTATTACACAGGATATTCAAGGATATAAATGAGTAGGCTAATTAAAACTTGCAGGGATACTTCATTTTATCACTCTTTGCTTTATTGCACTTCAGAGATATTGCAGTGTTTACAAATTAAAAGTTTGTGGCAACCCTGCATTGAGTAAATCTATGGGGCCACTTTTCCAACACCATTTGCTTGCTATGTATCTGTGTCCCATTTTGGTAGTTCTCACAATATTTCACACTTTTCCACTATTGTTGTATTTCTTATGGTGATCAGTGATCTTTGCTGTTTCTATCATTATTGTTTTGAGGTGCCACAGTATTTAATAATGTATTTTAATGACTGCTCTACCAACCAACTACTGTCCTCTCCCTAACACCAAGACACAATACTGAAATTAGGACACCTGCAAGGGTTCATGGGCAGGGAAGAGTAGCACATCTCTCGCTTCAAATCAAAAGCTCTCACTCCAAATCACTAAGTTTACTGAGGAAGGCATGTTGAAAGTTGAGATAAGCCGGCATTAGGTCTCTTGTTAGGTCTCTTCACACTTAACCAAGCTGTTAACCCAAGAGACAAGTTCCTGAAAGAAACTGACAGTGCTACTCTAGTGAACACATGAATCATAAGAAAGCAAAACAGCCTTATTGCTGACAACAAGAAAGTTTCAGTGATCTAGACAGAAAATCTAACCAGCCACACATCCCATTAAGAAGAAACTTGATCCAAAGAAAGGCCGTTTCTTCAATTCTGTGAATTCTGAGAGAAGTGAGAAAGCCACACAAGAAAAGTTTGAAGCTAGCAGAGGTTGGTTCATGGGGGTTAAGAAAAGAAGCCACCTCCAGAACATAAAAAATGCAAAACGAAGCCTCAAGTACTGATGTGAAAACTGTAGCAAGTTATCCAGAAGATCTACCTAAGAAAATTCATGAAAGTGGCTACACTAAACAACAGATTTTCAATGTAGGCAAAATAACCTTCTACTGGAAGAACATGCCCTCTGAGACTTACACATCTAGAGAAGAGACATCAACACCTGCCTTCAAAACATTAAAAGAGTGGGCTAGTTGGCTTGCTAGGCACTAATGCCACTGGTGAATTTAAGTTGAAGCCAATGCTCATTGACCATTCTGAAAATCCCAGCACCCTCAAGAATTATGTTAAAAATACTTCGGTTGTGGAGTAACAAAGACAGAACGATTGCACATCTGTTGATAACTTGGTTTATTGAGTAGTTAAAGCTCACTATTGAGACCTACTCTCAGAAAAAAAAAATCCAAAATAATAGGGCTCACTGACAATATACCTAGTCACCCCAGAGCTTTGATAGAGATGTTCAATGAGATTAATTCTGCTTTTATGCCTGATAACATAACATCCATTCTGCAGCCCTTGGATCAAGAATAGATTTGACTTTCAAGTCTTATTATTAAAGAAATACATTTCATAAGGCTATTGCTGCCATAGCTAATGATTTCTCTGATGGATCTGGGAAAATACAGTTAAACATATTCTGGAAAGGATTCACCATTCCTGATGCCATTAATAACATTTATGATTCATGAGAAGAGGTCAAATCATCGTGAATAGAAATTTGGAAGGAGTTGATTACAACTCTCCTGAAGTCTTGGAGAGGATAAAGACTTCAAGGGTGAAAATAATTGCAGATTTGGTGAAAACAGCAAAAGAACTAGATTTGAAAGAATCTGCATGTATGACTTGAATTCCTGACGTCTCATGATGAAACTTTAATGGGTAAGGGGTTGCTTCTTATGAATGAGCAAAGGAAATGGCTTCTTGAGAGATGGACTCTATCCCTAATAATATGCTGTGAAATTTGTTGAAATGAAATATTTACACTATTATATTAACTTAATTGTAAGTTAAGGCAGCAGCACTTTGAGAGGATTAACTCAAATTTTTCAAGAAGTTCTGCCATGGATAAAAGTTATGGGATGGGGAGGGAGGTGAAAGGGGGGTTCAGGATGGGGAACACATGCACACCCCTGGCTGATTCATGTCAATGTATAGCAAAAACCACTATAATATTGTAAAGTAATTGGTTTCCATTTAAAATAAATAAATTAATTTTTTAAAGTTATCAAACAGCACTGCATGCCACAGAGAAATTATTTACAAAGGGAAGTGTCAATAGACACAGCAAACTTCTTTCTGTCTTATTTTACAAAACTGCCACAGCTACCCCAAACTTCAGCAACCACCCTGATCAGTCAGTGGCCATAACATCAAGGCAAGACCCTCCACTAGCAAAAAGGTTCCAACTCACTGAATTCTCAGATGATGGTTAGCATTTTTTAGTAATAAAGACTTTTTACTAAGTATCCACATTATTTTCTTTAGAAATACTGTTATTGAATGCTTAATAGACTATTAGTACAAGGTAAATATGCCTTTTATATTCACTGAGAAACCAAAAAATCGTATGACTCACTGTATTGAGAGATTCACTTTATTGCAGTGGTCTGGAAGCAAATGTGCAATATCTCGGAGATATGTCTGTGCATGGTGCAAGGTCTAGAAGGGTCTTGAATATGAAAGCTTCTGTCCCAGTCTTTAGATTCATTCTGGTTCAGCAACCAAAGTTCAGGAAGCACATCAAAGCCTGTCCCTTAAAGTTTTTATGAAGCCTTCATTACAGGGGCAGGTATCAGTAAATCATCCCTGAACTCAATGTCCAGGCCTTCTTCCTTTTATTTTTTCTGGCAACCAGCTCCTCCTTAAGGGTTTTCCAAAAGTTACCTCATTAACATAACCTCAGTATTGGTTGAAAGGGACATGTTATGAATAACAAAATGTACTCTCTTCACCCTTATTACTCTATCATTTATGAAATTCCAAGGTTTTAGGATCTCTGGTGATAGAAAGGGACTAAGACCAAATATGTATTTCTTTTTTTAAATATTTCTTATAAATCATAGTGTCACAAATGCAAAAACACAATTTGTGAAAGCTAGAAAATGGCATTAAAAATAATTTAAAAGTAAGCTCATCTAATGTTTGTCTTCTTATCTCATAGACAACCCATCCACTCGATTTTATTAATGTATGTATATGTAAACTTTGATCTATCAAGAAAGGATTTATGCTAATTTGCAAGTATCAGATATTTCAATGATGGCATAGGTTTGTGAAGATACTTGAAGTTTACAAATTCCATCAATATGAGCAGATTAAAGGCAAGTAAGTGTCACAAATGGTAGGAATAATGTTTAAGAAGAAAAATTATTCTTTTAAATTATTTATTTTTGCATGTAAGTTCTATCCTTTTTGTTTACTCAGTAAAGCTGCCTGTTACCCAGTAAGAGACCAGAAACAAACTCTTAGAATTACCTTAAGCTCCTACTGAAAACGTAGATTCCACGGAAAGCCTATCCTATGACTGTTAATAGCATACAACCCAGAATTCCCTTTATAACATGCTCTCAAGATGATTGTTTACCACTGAAGTTTTCAAATAATGCTAGTAAAGCTTAAGGACCCTCTCCATCACCAGTAAAATCCACTGATGAATTCTATAGTGAAGATCACTGCTGATTACTATCAGAAGCCCATGAAACAAAAGCAAGATATCCTAACAGTACTCTGCCTTAGATATTAACCACATCCTGGGGGTTGTAATTAGCAGAGCATGAAGAACACAGAAACAAAATCTTTTGTTTACGTCTAAAATTGACAGCAACAGTTTAAACTGGACATGGAACAACGAACTGGTTCAAAATTGGGAAATGAGAATGTCAAGGATCTACATTGTCTCCCTGCTTATTTACTTCTATGTAGAGTACATCATGTGAAATGCTGGGCTGGATGAAGCACTGGCCAGAATAAAGATTGCCAGGAGAAATATCAGTAACCTCATATATGAAGATGACACCACAGTTATGGCTGAAAACAAAGAGGAACGAAAAAAGCTAAAAGAGGTGAAGCTAAAAGAGGACAGTGAAAAAGCTGGCTTAAGACTCAACATTCAAAAAATGAATATCATGGCATCTGGTCCCATCATTTCATGACAAATAGACAGATAGATGGGGAAAAAATGGAAACAAGGACAGATTTTTTCCTTGGACTCCAAAATCACTGTAGATGGTGACTGTAGCCATGAAATTAAAAGATGTTTGTTCCTTGGAAGAAAAGCTATGAAAAACCTAGAAAGCATATTAAAAAGAAGAGACATTGCTTTGCCAAAAAAGGTCTGCATAGTCAAAGCTCTGGTTTTTCCAGTAGTCATGTATGGATNATGAAATTAAAAGATGTTTGTTCCTTGGAAGAAAAGCTATGAAAAACCTAGAAAGCATATTAAAAAGAAGAGACATTGCTTTGCCAAAAAAGGTCTGCATAGTCAAAGCTCTGGTTTTTCCAGTAGTCATGTATGGATGTGAGTTGGACCATAAAGAAAGCTGAGCACTGAAGAACTGATGCTTTTGAACTGTGGTGTTGGAGAAGACTCTTGAGAGTCCCTTTGACAGCAAGAAAATCAAATCAGTCAATCCTAAAGAAGATCAGTCCTGAATATTTACTGGAAGGACTGATGCTGAGGCTGAAGCTCCAATACTTTGGCCACCTGTTGTGAAAAGCTGACTCATTGAAAAAGACCCTGATGCTGGGAAAGGTTGAAAGCAGAAGGGGATGACAGAAGATGAGGTGGTTGGATGGCATCACTGACTCAATGGCCATAAGTTTGAGCAAGCTCTGGGAGATGGTGATGGACAGGGAAGCGTGGTGTGCTGCAATCCATGGGGTCACAAAGAGTTGGGCACTATTGAGTGACTGAACAACAAGATTGACTCAGTTCTAGGTTCCTGAGGTTGAAAGAGAAAATTTCTTTAACAGATAAATAGATATAATAGATAGTTTATAGATAGATATACTCTTTTCATATTACTCAACTATTTAAGTAGAATGTCTCTATTTTTCCCTTCTAAAAAGTGACATCACGTAACACTTATCATTATATGAGATAGATTTCTGCTGCTGCTACTGCTGCTAAGTTGCTTCAGTTGTGTCCTACTCTGTGCAACCCCATACACGGCAGCCCACCAGGCTCCCCTATCCCTGGGATTCTCCAGGCAAGAACACTGGAGTGGGTTGCCATTTCCTTCTCCAATGCATGAAAGTGAAACGTGAAAGTGAAGTCGCTCAGTCGTGCCCGACTCTTAGCGACCCTATGGACTGCAGCCGACCATGCTCCTCCGTCCATGGGATTTTCCAGGAAAGAGTACTGGAGTGGGTTTCCATTGCCTTCTCCATAGATTTCTAGACTATTGCATAATTACTTAATTTAAATTGTACCCTGAATAATACTTAGCAAACAAGGTATTCACTTTTGGGGATAGGTTTATTTTGTTTAAAAAGACAAAGGTTCACACGATTAAAGCAATTATTTTGAACAGCTTCACCTATAATCCAGCCTCCTGTGTAGTTTATGATTCTCATATTGCTCAATATTTTTATCATAAAGGCAGCACACATAGGGTGTGCCCATATCATCATAGGCAAAAGTACATGAAGCCCAAAAAAGAACTGAGTAATTAATCAGAGATGACAAACGTAAAGCATAATTCAAAAGACAAAGTATTAACACATGAGCTATTTGGATAGCATTTAGATAACATCTAAAGTATAATATTGATGCATGACTAAACAGTATTTTAGTGCTTATAATTGGAAACCAAACAAACATGAGTTGAAGTCTGGCTTTGCAAAATGATTTGGGAAAGTGACTTACTTTCTGAGGAAACCTTAGAGATCCCCGCAAAAAAAAAAAAAAAAAAGTAGGATAAAATGCTACTTATTTCTCAGTAGGTACTGAGGTCCACCAGAGTATTCATTACATAAAGGCAAAAACTTTTCTTTTTCATTGCTATATTGCAAGTACCTACAATAATATCTAGGATATGGCAGGCAATCGNAAAAAAAAAAAAAAGTAGGATAAAATGCTACTTATTTCTCAGTAGGTACTGAGGTCCACCAGAGTATTCATTACATAAAGGCAAAAACTTTTCTTTTTCATTGCTATATTGCAAGTACCTACAATAATATCTAGGATATGGCAGGCAATCGACAAATAATTAGTTAATGGATGAAATAACTCAATATGCAAGATGTTTAGTGCACTGTGTAGCAATATTAGTAAGAACTAAATAAGTCATAGTTATCATTATTGTTATTGCTATGGGTTTCAAGATCCTGTGACCATTTAATAAAACCATCTGTGTTTATTCTCTATATATTTCTAATGCATTCCAAACAGTTAACTTAATAATAAAAGTGAAGTTGCTCTGTTGTGTCCGACTCTTTGTTATCCCATGGATTGTAGCCTGCCAGACTCCTCCATCTGTGGAATTTTCTAGGCAAGAGTACTGGAGTGGGTTGCCATTTCCTTCTCCAGGGTATCTTTCTGACCCAGGGATCGAGCCTGAGTCTCCCACATTGCAAGCAGACACCTTACCATCTGAACCACCCTGGGAAGTAAAAAATATTTAGGCTGATGTAGAGAAATGATACAGAAATTAATCTTTATGAACTCACATCTCTCTAGAGGAAATTGCAATTTACTTCGCATGAACCTTTTGTAGTCGGAGACTGAGAAGTTTATTAAACATTTGGATATTTCTAACTTATAAAGAAACATTTAAGGATATACCTTATATTCATATTATTACCATGAGAAATCTAAAAAGGAAAATAAAAAAAATTTTCAGATATATAGGTTCATCGGAGTTGTTTCATAACAGAATGCACAGATCTTTATTAAAATGGAAAACTATAAAGATATCATCAGTCATATTGGCCTTAAGAAGTAAGTCACAAGCCAGCACAAATTCTGCCTCAATGCTAAGATTTACATTTTCTCTATGCACATTTTATATGTCTGGTATTATAACACTAAAACATGGAAAATTTATTTATTATTATCTATAGTATTAAAAAAATCTATGTCAAAAAATCCCTCAGTAACACGTGTGCTTTGCATTTGAGAACCTTACAAATTTAGAGAACTGAAAGATAAAGATAGATGCATATGAATCTAGCACTGTAGTTAGGAAATTTACATAGGAGTCAAATATTTTTCACTCAAATGTTGAGATTTTCTCTTATTAGCTGTGTGATTTTGCACAATTTAAACTCTTCAAGCCTTAGTTTCTCTATTAAAAGTATATTCATAAAATAAGAACCTGATAAAAGCCAAATTTACTTTTTATATAAATTCAAAACAACTCACAACTGTACATACATATTCATGATTAGGAANGATTTTGCACAATTTAAACTCTTCAAGCCTTAGTTTCTCTATTAAAAGTATATTCATAAAATAAGAACCTGATAAAAGCCAAATTTACTTTTTATATAAATTCAAAACAACTCACAACTGTACATACATATTCATGATTAGGAATTTAAAATTAATTGCAAGATTATCATGAAATGAATCTAGCTGATAAAGTCTTCTTATATACACTATTAGGAAATACAAGTATCTTTTAGCACTATATAAACTATCAATTCCCATAAAAATTCAAAGAAAGGCAAGTAAAATAGAAAAGGCAAAAGAAAAAGATCTACTACATGTTGCCTATGAGAACTCAGCAACTTTTGTAAGCCTTTTGTACTACCAATAATGCTTATTTTATCACAGTAAATAATGAAAATTTATTTCCCAGAAGGACATTTAAGTACAAGATATTAATTGCATGTTATTTTAGGTGTTTTTTTGAAATATCCTTGGATTATACAGAATGAAATATACTAAACCTTTAAGATTAATAGGTAAGTTCAAATTATGGGCTGGTCTATTTTTTCTTTCAAATGCCATTTAAAATCCATTCCACAGGTTCAACTTATTTCTACTAAAAAATACCCAAGCCAGTTTTAATTAAACTATACTGTTTTTCATATGTCAGGTCAATTCCCTTCTGTCTTGTTTGAATGGCCACTGTCTGTTTAATACCAGCATTAGAAATGAATGGAGACAGCTTTATTTCTTGGTATATAATCATTATTAAAATATTTACTACTAAATATAAAGATTAGGCTTCTAATAACATCATTTACCAATCTAAACCACACAATACTCAACTAATCATCAACTATTTAAATAGCTCCCATTTCTCCATAAATTACTAATGCTAAAATTGAGACATTTATCATGGATAAATTTATCAAACAGAATTTTTACCTAACTTTGCTTTTCCTACCTAACTTTTACTCTGCTTATCTTGACAAAACAAACAAAATACATTTTGGTTTCTGATGGAGTAGTGTGAGTGAGAAAGACTAAGAGAAGCTTCATGTTTCTGGATAAGAAATCTTTATCACAAGTAACTTCAACACATGGGCAAAATTTCATTCAAACCATAGTCCTGCTCCAATCCACTTCCCGGTCAGATTATCACACAATATTAACTTTACCGATCTAAACGTAAAATATTCCAGAACAAGCCAGATCTTTTCAAAGCTCCTTGACATTGTTTCAGCACCTTCATCTATATATTAGTTCTCTACTGTCAAATAGGAATATATTTCTAAAATTCTAGTGGGTTTTCCTTAATTTTGCAAATGACTTTATATTTTATAAAGTTAAAGATCAGACACATTATCCTTTTGTGTCATTCAATGTATCTGCCTCCTATCTTCTCAGAACTTAATTTCTATAATAGACTTTCATTTATTTTTATCACTCATTCACCAATAATAGTCTATATGTTTATGGTATTGGAGAAAGAGTACAGTGTGGTGAGGCGCTCAAGCTTCAGGGTCAAACTCAAGTTCAACCACAAGGTCTGCTTGGTGAAACTTTCATCTTAGTCATGTTGCTTGATATCTCTACGTCTCAGTTATCTCTTCTGTAAATTATAACAAATAGGCAAAAGTTAGCCATGTTATATGTCGTGTAATAGGTTCCTTAAAAGATTATGAAGAGATATAAATGAAATAATGGGGACAAAGCACTAGGAAAGTGTATGAAAAGAATGAGCTTTTAATGCTGTTGCCACTATTACTACAATGTTGCTACTATTTTGGCATAGCCGGCATGTTTTACAATACTCTCTTTTCCTACTGCTTGAAATGTGTCAGTGAATCAAAAGTCAGTTCTTGTGTATGTAAGGTTAACAACAATCCAACCTAATATGGAGTGCCCCCAACACTATCATCAGTTTTTCTCCTTTGTGCCTCTCACAACAACATTCTCATTTTTGTACTCTCTTTCCTCATGCTGTTTTTCAACTTGTAATTTTTTCCTGCCACTTGTTGTTAATGAATTTAAGGAAAAGAAAGGGCATGAATAGAGAAGTCCATGGAGGAAACTATCCTTGGTAAACAATATGGATTGATAGGTGATTCATATGAGATAGAGGAGAATAGAACTTAAAGAGATACAGCAAAGACTAGAAGTGAATAAGATAGTGCAGAAACCAAAGTATAAAATAAAGGTGTTGAGAGCTTAGACTAAGTTCATGGGAATCGAAGTGGAAAAATAAAGAATCTGAGGGTCATTGCTAGTAAAGAATTGATAAAATTAGAGGCTGATTATCTATATAGCTCATTAAAGTATGAATATGCTTTAAAATAAGAAATATAAGCATGAAGTATGTAAGAGTTAGCAAAGACAACAATCAACTAAGAAACATCTGTGTCTTCTACATATGCTAGTTTTAAAATCTGGGTAATGTGTTTGTAAGTGTGTATATCTGTATGCATATGTTTGTGTTTGTGTGTCTGTGTGAGTGTTNGGAAGCCTGGCGTGCTGCTGTCCACAGGGTCTCGAAGAATAAGACATAGCTTAGCGACTGAACAACAGATAAGCTACAACCTAAAAAGAATAGTCCCTGTCATCAATCTTCTCAAAACCTCTATTTGGAAACCTAATATATCAGTATTTTAAGTTGCCTTCTAGTATTTTCCTATTACTGATTCCATAGCTCTTTCAAAGCATTTGTTTTACTAATTTTGGCTAGAGCTTGGTTGTTAATTGATTTTTCCCATACTGTTTCAAAATTTTTGCATTTGGATTCATATTAGACAGAGGCTAAGGCCATGTGAGAATCAATATATAATACATTTCTGAATGTAGTTCACAGTATTTTTGTCTTGAATTAAAACAACTTGAAGTGTTCACAGTACCACCTTTAATCAAGTGTAACTATAAACTACAAAGAATTGAAAATGAAATAAGACATTTCACACCCCAGTCAGATGATAATAAGTTTCCACCTGTTAACATATTAATAACAGTGTTAAAGAGCACAATGTGCCTGAGGTATTACAAGTCTGTGCAATTTTCCGTGTGTCAAGAAATGGTCTGCTTGTTAGCAACTGGTTAGAGCATCAAAGCAGAGTGAATTCCATGGGGAAACTGATTGTGTAATAAGGAAATGGGGGAAATCTTCATTTTCTTGAATCATTCAAATAACCCATGAAAAGCACAGGATAATATAGCAAGGACTGGCCTCTGGAGGGTATTAGATGACCTACAGTAATAGATCATTTCCATCCCTAATGTCTGTGATTAACATGTCATAATTTTGAATGGTGTATTCAGGAAGAAGAGAGCCACTGAATACTAATACAAAGAGACATAGCACAGAGAGGGACGTCCAATACTAGTGACTGAGATAATGAGGCTAGGCAGAGCATATGGAGAGATCTTCTCTTCATATGAGATTGGTTAAACTATGCTTCTAAGATTATTCTATTTTCTTCTTATGTGTTTTTCTCTGCTTATTAGCTTTAAACATGTTTTAGCACTAAGTTCAAATTGTGACTGTAAAAAAATAATGTAGGTCCAACAAAACATGATATAGTTTGCCTACAATTTTTAAAAATAATATTAAATGTTAAATAAAGGGCAAAGAAAAAATCAAAGTGTAACAATATTACCATTAAGCTCTTTTATTGTTGGAAAGTAGAAAATAAATGTTTATGAAATGGAAATGTTCTACAATTAATGTGAGAAACAAGGTTTTTTTTTTTTTTGCTTTTATACATTTATTGATGAATAAACCTACTTAACAAAAATCAAGATGATTTTGTTCAGCATATTGTAAAAAGTTTGGACTTCTCATAATCCGCCAGCATATATCCTAGACTATATCACACATTTTTTCCTTTAATGAGATAACCCCAAGAATAATACCAATCTCAACTATCCATAACTAAAAATTGCTAATCTATTGGTTGACTGCTCATTGATTATTCATTTGGGCTATTATCTATATCTAATTAATATAAAAGAGAACATTTAATGTTCAATGGAAAATGGAGCTTGCTATTGAATTTTAGGTAATTTTTTACATTTTATCTTCCAGAATAATATGAAAACCATGTAAGATCATGACAGAAATCAAATCATGTAATAAGAAGATAAACTAGCACAATAAACAATAAAGAAATTGTTATTAAAATAATCAAGGTTTCCCCAAAAAAAGAGAGCTGGCCTTAATGACCATCTATTGTGCAGCAAGACTGAACCTATATTTCAAGCAATTATAACAGTATTCATATAAAGCCAGCTATAGAAAAAGAATATATACATATATTTATATATATGAGATTTATATACATATAATAAATCTGCTTGCAATGTGGAAGATCCAGGTTCAATCCCTGGATTGAAAAGATCTTTGGAAAAGGGAATGGCTTCCCACTCCAATATTCTTGACTGGCAGGCTACAGGCCACGGGGTCATAAAGAGTTGGACATGACTGAGTGGCTATCACTTTGACTTTTCATATATGTGTGTGTGTGTACGCCTTCTCACACGTGTGTGTGTATGCCTTCTCAAATGGTGTTCTGTGGGATAGAAGTGAATAACACTATTTGAAGCAAAAACTGTCCCATATGGAAATATGCATGAGAAGTTCACCTTGTATTTTTTAAAACTGTACATTGATGTAGGTTACCACATTAAAGGCTCAGCTGATTCAACATAAGTAGAGATGGGATCCTCTTTGTGAAGATGTCTGTCAATAAATTTTTCTAACAATGTTTCTTTAAACAAATCTGAAGAGCTCAATCTAATCAATTACAGAATTGAAGACAGTTTTTAAGAGTTATAAAAATTAATAATTTTCCATACCTAAGAGAAAGATCAATAGAAAATAATTTGAGTAAAACAGTGTTTGAAATATTTTTGGTCTTTATGTTCTTTGAAGAGCCTGTTATTCTTTCCAAAAGTCCAACATAAAATCCTTTAGCTTATCCTACAAGAAACTTATACTATATAAACTACTATATCTCCTAAAAATGTTAGTAAGATTTGTATATATACATATATAGGCATATATATGTCATTGCTTTATTTTCTTACTTTATTATAAAAAGTTGAAATGTATTGTCAAAAGATTGCATAGAACATAGATTAAACATATCATTCAAACCATCTGAAACCAAAAGAAAAAAAAGATTCAAATCAATTTCTCTCCTAAGATATTTTTTCCCCAGATAAACAGCCCCTGGCAAAGATAATTCTAAACAATTGCAGTATTTGTAGCTATTGCAAACACATTTGGCCTAAACCAGAGTAATAATCTATAACTGGTGTCTGCAATTTATTCTCTATACCAAACTGAAATGCATTTGAAATGTCACTCAGATCATAATATTCCCTTCCTATTATATAGAGACTATAATTCAAAGTTGTTGCCATGTCACAAAAAGGCCCTTTTAGTAAACTAGTCCTTGTCTACTTTTTCACTATATATCTTACCATTTCCCCACCTTGCTTTTTAGGATTCACCAACACTGCCCTTATAATTGTTCTCATAATGACTACATTATGGCTCTTGCCCCCATTGTTCATTCTGCCTGAAAAGTTCTTTTTATAGACCTTGATATAGTCAATTTCTAGAACAGAATTCAGCTCATGTAATGTCATATCTCAAAGAGAACTTTGTTAACCACAATATATAAATAAGCACACCTGCAGGCATGGTCATTGTACATAATTTTATTTTATCATAGAGATTATTGCTATATGAAGTCATCTCATTTTTTTCCTCCTCTCTCCATCAGAATATAAACTCTGAAAAGAAGTAACTGCTCTGACTTCACAAATTCGTCTCTAAAACCTAGAGAAAATCACCTGAACTATAAAATATTCTCAATAAATATTTGGGGGATTAGTGGCAATCCTAGTGGCAACCTAGTTTAAATCATCATAAAAACATAAATTTGATTAAATGTTAACTCCTACAAGGCTTATAATTAGACAGCAATCTAAAGTAAAGGCATTTTTGTTGATATCATATCCCTAAGGTGTATGCATGCATGCATATATGCTAAGTCATTTCAGTCATGTCCCACTCTTTGCAACCCTAAGGACCACAGCCTATCAGGACCTTCTGCTCATGGGATGCTCTAGGAAAGAATACGAGAGTTGCTTGCCATAGCTCCTCCAGGAAATCTTCCTGTTCCAGGGATCAAACCCAACTCTCTTAAGTCTCCTGCCTTGACAGGTGGCTTCTTTCCAACTAGCTCCACCTGCGAAGCTCCTAAGGTGCATAGTTAACTCAAAAAATGTAATTTTACTTTTTGTTTGAATTATGTATGCCTTCCCCTCATAGATGTTTATGTAATGTGATTGCCATAATAAAAACTCATAATTTCTCTTAATCAGTTTTATTTATAAGATTTGTTTATTAATGGAATATAATTCAACTATTTAAGCATTTGACTCCTAAGAACTTGCTTTAGAAATCAAACTCTGTATTCTATAAATGTAATAGAACAGACCAGATGGATATATATTAACTATTTATGAACAAATAGTAGGCTAACATTCTCCAAGCCATGCTTCAACAGTATCTGAACTGTGAACGTCCATATGTTCAAGCTGGATTTAGAAAAGGCAGAGGGATGAGAGATCAAATTGCCAACATCTACTGGATCATCAAAAAAGCAAGAGTTCCAGGAAAATAAAAACATCTATTTCTGCTTTATTGATTATACCAAAGCCTTTGANATGTTCAAGCTGGATTTAGAAAAGGCAGAGGGATGAGAGATCAAATTGCCAACATCTACTGGATCATCAAAAAAGCAAGAGTTCCAGGAAAATAAAAACATCTATTTCTGCTTTATTGATTATACCAAAGCCTTTGACTGTGTGGGTCACAAGAAACTGTGAAAAATTCTGAAAGAGATGGGAATACCAGACCACTGACTTGCCTCTGGTTGCAAATAGGAAAAGGAGTATGTCAAGGTTGTCTATTGTCACCCTGCTTATTTAACTTATATGCAGAGTATATCATGAGAAATGCTGGGCTGAAAGAAGTACAAGCTGGAAGATTCCCAGGAGAAATATCAATAACCTCAGATACGCAGATGACACCACTCTTATGGCAGAGTGTGAAGAGGAACTAAAAAGCCTCTTGATGAAAAGTGAAAGAGGAGAGTGAAAAAGTTGGCTTAAAGCTCAACATTCAGAAAACGAAGATCATGGCATCCGGTCCCATCACTTCATGGCAGACACATGGGGAAACAGTGGAAACAGTGTCAGAATTTATTTTGGGGGGCTCCATAATCACTGCAGATGGTGACTACAGCCATAAAATTAAAACACGCTTACTTTTGGAAGAAAGGTTATGACCAACCTAGATAATATATTCAAAAGCAGAGACATTACTTTGCCAAC
>SJYV01027424.1:630020-644001 GCA_006410875.1 Neotragus pygmaeus
AAAAGCAGAGACATTACTTTGCCAACAAAGGTCCGTCTAGTCAAGGCTATGGTTTTTCCAGTAGTCATGTATGCACGTGAGAGTTGAACTATAAAGAAAGCTGAGCGCCGAGGAATTGATGCTTTTGAACTGTGGTGTTGGAGAAGAGTGTTGAGAGTCCCTTGGACTGCAAGGAGATCCAACCATTCCATTCTGAAGGAAATCAGATCTGGGATTTCTTTGGAAGATATAATGCTAAAGCTGAAACTCCAGTACTTTGGCCACCTCATGTGAAGTGTTGACTCATTGGAAAAAGACTCTGATGCTGGGAGGGATAGGGGGCAGGAGGAGAAGGGGACGACCGAGGATGAGATGGCTGGATGGCATCACTGACATGATGGACGTGAGTTTGAGTGAACTCTGGTCATTGGTGATGGACAGGGAGGCCTGGCGTACTGTGATTCATGGAGTTGCAAAGAGTCGGACATGACTGAGCAACTGAACTGAACTGACCTGCCTCTTGAGAAATCTGTATGCAGATCAGGAAGCAACAGTTAGAACTAAACATGGAACAGACCAGTTGCAAATAGGGAAAAGAGTACATCAAGGCTGTACGTTATCTCCCTGCTTATTTAACTTATATGCAGAGTACATCATGAGAAATGCTGGGCTGGATGAAGCACAAGCTGGAATCAAGATTGTCGGGAGAAACATTAACAACCTTAGATACACAGATGACACCACCCTTATGGTAGAATGCAAAAAAGAACAAAAGAGCTTCTTGAAAGTGAAAGGGGAGAGTGAAAAAGCTGGCTTAAAACTCAACATTCAGAAAACTAAGATCATGGGATCTGGTCCCATCTCTTCATGGGAAATAGATGGGGAAACCATGGAAACATTGTCAAACTTTAATTTTGGGGGCTCCAAAATCACTACAGATGATGACTGCAGCCATGAAATTAAAAGATGCTTACTTGGAAGGAAAGTTATGACCAACCTAGACAGCATTCATGTTGATGTATGGCAAAACCAATACAATATTGTAAAGTAAATAATCTCCAATTAAAATAAATTTATATTAAAAAATAATAAATTAACTTAAAAAATAAAAACCTAACTCAAAACAAATCATAGACCTGAAAAAAAAAAAAAAAGGCAGAGACGTTACTTTGCCAACAAAGGTCCATCTAGTCAAAGCTATGGTTTTTCCAGTAGTCATGAATGGATGTGAGAGTTTGACTATAAAGAAAGCTGTGCACCAAAGAATCAATGTTTTTGAACTGTGGTGTTGGAGAAGATTCCTGAGAGTCCCTTGGACTGCTAGGAGACCCAACCAGTCCCTCCTAAAGGAAATCAGTCCGGAATATTAATTGGAAGGATTGATGCTTAAGCTGAAACTCCAATACTTTGGCCACCTCATTCAAACAGCTGACTCATTTGAAAACACCCTGATGCTGGGGAAGATTGAAGGTGGGAGGAGAAGTGGACAACAGAGGATGAGATGGTGGGAGGGTATCACCGACTCGATGGACATGAGTTTGAGAAAACTCTTGGAGTTGGTGATGGACCTGGCGTGCTACAGTCCATGGGGTCGCAAAGAGTTGGACACCACTGAGCAAATGAACTGAACTGAACTGAAACTTAGGCCTGCTTGATTCATAGGAAAATATTAAGTTGTGTTCATGGCAGTTTAGCAAACCCTCACCACATAGGATTGCCAACAATGTATTTCGTATATTTAATATTTTACTAATTTAGAATTATAAAATGATCTCTGAATATCAAATTCTAATTATATAACAGTTCTGTCTTAATCTGGAATGGAGCTATTTCATACCAGTGCCAGCCACTGGAACATTCTTTGTGGTAGAACAGTCTAATTTTCAAAAGAAGGGAGTTGTGAATTGCATTAGGAATTTAAAAAAAGCCATTAACATGACTCTTAAACATGCTAAAATATTAGGTGCCATAAATGAAAACTTTGTTTTGATTTTCAGAACTTTATAAGCAAATTACTGTAGAAATATCTTTCATTTGATGTTCTTCCTATTGTAGCAAACATGCATGATTCAAAATAATTATTACCAAATGACATCTAAAGGAAGAAAATAATATTCTGTGAGGGAACTTAGATTTTAGAAAACTTCCTATATTGTTTTTTACAGGTGATGGCAATATAATGAATTCTAATAGATTTATTTATTTCTCCTCAAATAGAAAAAGACTGTACTATGCTATATATGATCTTTTTATGAAACTTTGGCCATCTGTGAGTGGTAATTATGAAACAGTTTGATGCTGCCATCCATTATATTTTTGATAAATTTATAATAGATCAAGTTAATTGGGTCTGACATTCTCTACCACATCTTCAAAAGAAGATGCTCTCATCTAAGAATTGGATATTGATCCTTCTTTAAATACAGACAAATAGCCTGTGTAGCTACTGTAGCCATAGTATATACACTTCTCAAATTCAGGCAAAAATACAATTGTACCTACTGTTTTTCAGCAAAAAATGTAATTTTATTAATGTTACACTGATCTATTTTTTTGATGGTTTGGGAGATGAAAACATATTGTAAAATGGAATATCAGTAAAGTTACTGCCACCATTGTTTCATAAATTCTTTTAAAAAATCTAATAGAAATACTATTTTAGAATATTAAGTACAGCTTATTTTCAACATATTCATTTTTAAAACCAAAACACAATTACCAGTAAACACTCTATTTGCAAGATAATATAGTTTCTTAAAATTAAAGAATTCATGCAAATATATATAATTAAGTCTAAATCATACCTCAGTGTCTATCTTTCTTTTCCCCAGATAACACAGACTAAACTCAAGCTATGTTTCAAGAAGGTGCAAATGTGTTTGTCCAAAAAATTTTTCTAAATATGAGGTATGAAATCTCAAATCAAAGTAATAATCCTTGAAGTACTTGTATTTTGTATCCCTTTGGTACTTGGTCTTACAGAAGATTATNTGGGTTGCCATTTCCTTCTCCAATGCATGAAAGTGAAAAGTGAAAGTGAAGTTGCTCAGCCATGTCTGACGATTAGCGACCCCATGGACTGCAGCCTACCAGGCTCCTCCATCCATGGGATTTTCCAGGCAAGGGTACTAGAGTGGGGTGCCATTACCTTCTCCAAAATTATCTGGGGCAAAGTTTTAAAATGCCCAAAACATAAATGATTTTATTAAGGTTAATATGCTTCACCAAATACCACCCACTTCACACCTACACTGCTGTGATGTCTCACAGAAAGTTTCTGGTTTAGATACGCTTCTAGAGTAAAAATATTAGTTTAAATGTCAATTTCTTTTTTGACAGAAGCTCAGATATACTAGTAATGAGTATTGACTTTATGGAAATAAGTCTATTCACCAATGTTCTGCCTACCATTCTGATGTGACACGTCAGTGAGACCTGAAAGTGTTACCATTTCCTAAATTCAGGTTAGGGTCCGTGGGCTGGGAGATAACAGTTCTCCATTATCTTCATCATAACCTGAGTCTTAAAGGTCAGTTAATGATGACAAACAGAAATGGGGAAAAAAGACAGTCGAAACAAAACTAACAAAAAAGTGTTATTTTCAATTTTTTCTTTAAAATATCTAATTCTGATAAGTAACAAAGAATCCTGATTTTTAAAAAGAAAGTGCATTTACCAATTTTTCTAATCTCTTTAAAGTTTTTCAATAGTTCTAAATTAAATCCCTTTCACCCTTATCTCTTTATCCATCAAAAAATCCAAAGGGTATTTGGATTCAGACATCTATTGCACCAAAGATCTTTCATTACACTGCACAAACAAGCACCTTTATTGAACAAGAACCCAATTACTTAACCCAGCTTCAGCTTTCATTCTACCCTGAAGCATCTACCCTGACAGAAGCCTACTAATCTCTTCTGATGGACATTGCTACATATCAGTTCTGATACACAGAGATGATTCCTAACCTTCTTGTAGAGAACCACTGATTAAATAAACTGAGATGCCCATCTCAGCTTCCTTGGACCAATGAATAACAATGAGAAAGAGTGCAGGCAGATATGGACCCTTTTCTCTTCTGTGTGTGGCACAGGCAGAGAGAAAAGTGACAAAGAGGAGTATTTTCTCTGAGAAAATTACCAGCATTTACCAAAGTCTTGTACTAGCATTGCCTAAGGTTCTCTCTAATTTGTTTCTACTCTTTAAGTTACTCTTATACTCCCCACATTTTGGTAGAAGATACAAAAATCAATTCCTTAAAGCTCTTGTACCTTGCTGCTGTCATTCTTTTTCTTTTTCAAATTTACAGTGTTAATGACATGACATTTATATCAGTAATTCTCAACATTGAATGTGCATTAGAATAACCCAGGAACCTTAAAGAGGCCTGAGTCCCATTTCCAGTGGTTCTGATTTAATTCATCAGGGTTATGACCTGAGGATTAGTATTTTTAAAAAACTTTCAAGGCTACTGCAATACACAGTTAAGGTTGAGAAGAACTACTTGGTGTAAATAGCAACAGACAAATTTGTTGATTATTATGTTAGAATTACAAAGAGGTTTTAAGAATCATTGAGTCTAATTTCACTTCCAGTGCAGGAATATCCTAAAGAAAAGCCTCTGAAAAGTTACACTGATGACACCATTGTTACCTCACAAGAAAGCCCATTTCTTTGGTTTCCTTTTAAAGTAAATCTTTAGAAAAATTCTCCAAGATAGATATTTCAAAGTATCATGAATTCACAAATATCCTCCCCACAACAACATTGTTCAGTTCAGTTCAGTTGCTCAGTCGTGTCTGACTCTTTGCGACCTCATGAATCGCAGCACGCCAGGCCTCCCTGTTCATCACCATCTCCCAGAGTTCACTCAGACTCATGTCCATCGAGTCCGTGATGCCATCCAGCCATCTCATCCTCTGTCATCCCCTTCTCCTCCTGGCCCCAATCCCTCCCAGCATCGGAGTCTTTTCCAATGAGTCACCTCTTCGAATGAGGTGGCCAAAGTACTGGAGTTTCAGCTTCAGCATCATTCCTTCCAAAGAAATCCCAGGGTTGATCTCCTTCAGAATGGATTGGTCGGACCTCCTTGCAGTCCAGGGACTCTCAAGAGTCTTCACATTCACAAATAAACTCAATAATTTAATATTTACCAATAAGGAACTGAAATTGGATGCTATGTATTTATATAAAAGACAGAGGGTTCAGAACAGGGAATAGGTGGACTACTTTCAGTGTAAAATGTGAATACCTTCATAAATACACACTTATATGCAGTATGCCTTCCTGAAGGATATTACAAAGAGTGGTTTTCAAAAAGATAAGACTAGGCTTTTGTTTTTAGTTTATGTATTTCTAATCATTTCTATTTACTAGTCATTTGTATGAATTAATTTCTTATATTTCAATTAACAGAAGTTATTTAGATACTGGGATAAAAGATTGCTTTTTTTTTCCTCACCATCCTTCCAGTAGTGAAATGAAATCTGTTACCTATGATTTTCTTTGGGTTACCATTTGGAGCTACACATGATGAAGGGCCTATTGGGGCCCTTTAGCTATTTGAAACAACACAATAATATTTTCCCTTGGTGGAAATTAATTTTTTCTATTTTTCTTCATATTCCTTCAAAGACTGTATATTATGGGCTTAGTATTACTTGTGGGAATTAAAGAATATAGGAATAATTTCATAAATAATTGACATTAAGAAGCTTCTATTCAATTAAGGAGATAAAAATTAAGTAAAAATAAAATATAATAATTTCATTACAAGTTTATTTATAACCAGGGGAAATGAGTGCACCAAGGGGAATCTATTTTTTCAAATGGTGGGCAATAAATAGGAGAGTGAAGTTGGTAAAACAGGTATGAAACACTTTTAGAAAATATTTATTTTTCAAGGCAACAAAGCATTTTTGTGTGTTATTTTACTGCAGTTTTATAAAAGTACCAGATATCATTATCACTATTTTATAACTGTGGAAATGGAAGTTCATGTTATAATGACTGTAAGACGTTTTTATTCTCTGTATGTGCTCTTATACATCAATGTTGCTCAAGGGTCAAGAATTAAAGATATTTCCTAAATGCTGTCTAATCAGTTCAGAGGCAAGTAACACTTCTAGGTCCACTGATATTGACACTAAACCTCTGATAATTTGCTTTCTACAGTAGAAAGAGGGGATGAAATGGTCAAAGCAGGTGTGAAAGAATAAGCCCCTGAGTCTGCCTGGGAAGAGTCAATTGCAGCTTCAAAGAGGAAGAGTGCTGGTTTGAGATGAAATTTGAAAGGCAAAGAAGAGCTTTCCAGGAACACAAACAGTAGGTGGTTCATTTTAGGCAGAGGCAACAGCACCACCAGAAACTCTGCATGATGAGGCAGTTTGGGTGCTTTCACATTGATTAGAGTTGCAAGGACAGGAACAAAGAGACAAATGGGAATGAGGTTAGAAAAGGAAACAGAAGACTAAGTATTAGTATCTTGGAAATTTGACTCTATTGGCACTAGAAACAAAATAATAACTCAGTTTATGTCCTGGAAAATACTTGTGTCTTAAAAGCTGAAAAGCAATGAAGGCATGCATAATAGAGAAACTCCCAGCTAAAATAAAATGTCCACATAAATATGGGTAGCTTTTAAGTTGAAATGACAATTTATTACTTTTGTAATTTTTACTCCCTATTTGGAACACAGTTATATACTTCTGTGAGAAAAGATTGTCTTTTTCATTAAGTTATGGATGGTGTAGAAGAATCAACAGGTGCCTAATACGACTGCTTATGGTTAAGATCACTTTCAAATTTGTTTTGACATAATATTTCCATCAGAACATTCTAAGTCAGTTAGTAAAAAAAAATATGGCACACTTCCATTAGAGGTCATTTCTTGTAGATATTTACTATGATTTCTTTGCTTTCAATTCCTTATTAAATGAAAGGCCATATCTCAGCTTCTCCTGAACAATTTTGAGCTTTAACTTCAATAGTATAGACATCTACTGCATATTCTAAAAATTAGGATCCCTATTGGGAACTATAGGAATCCACCATAAGGAAAGAAAATACATAGCAATATATACGAAGGAGTTTTTTTTTTTTCCTCTTAGTCTTAATATTCTTTAAGATACCATGCTGGTTCCCTCTGATGTGGGCACATTCTTTAAAAGACACTAAACTTAAGATCTTAAACAATACTCTGTTCCTTGAAATGCTTATAAAACATTCATTTTTGAGATGAAAAAATTATAGGTTAAGAAGTGATTTCAAACAATAACAGAACAAAGCTTTTCTATTTGGAATAAAACACCAAAATATTTTTATGAGATCCAGTGATCAGAATTATGCTGGTTACTTTTATTTGATAGAAGTATAATTTATAGTATCAGTATATAGATTAATTATGACTCTTTCATGTTTTATTGTCAAATTTCCTTGGCTAATAAAGCCATAGATAATGGGCTGGCAGATGAGATCATTTTGTGCAGTTTTCAAGGTCAATATGTCAATTAAAATTGTGGGCTAATTCATTAGTACTGGAAAAAAAAATGAACATGCTGAGCTACTGGAGATTGCAAGCCTGGGATATCAAACATGTGCGTTGACTTATGACAGCCTCAAATTCTCTATTTTGTGAGGTGATTTAGAGGGACAAATTATTTTTTCACTAATTTGACAAAGATGAAACTTTCTAAAACTGCACAATACGATGTGGGTTCAAATACTGATGCATCACATAAATCAGTGAACCGTGATACATATATTGAGCCAAATTCTCCAAGGGCATAAATTTTCCATTTCATATAGCAGCAGCATGAATCTGTTTCATTCACTCATTCATTCATTCATTGGACAAAGATTTTCAGTTTACTAAATATGTTACTCTGCACAAAGTTTTGTGTTAGCCACCTGGGGGGCAAAACAGAAAGGAAGTCATGGCTTTAGATATTAAATAACTAAGAATACAATTAGCTGTTAATTATAGTTGGCAAAAGTGCTACAAAGGGAAAGGCCTGCATGCTGTGACAGGATACAACTATTTTTACATAATACCTACAAAACATGTGGTCTGAACATTAATAGAAAAATTTATAGATGCTAATTTACTAAGTAGATATAACTATTTATCAAGAACCTCTACATTCCACTCATTCTATAGGTGTTGAGGAAATAAGAAAATCATACAATATAACTGGGGAAAAAGATATATGCATAGCAGAATGCAAAAGCCAAGGAAGCACAGACAGAAGGGCAGTTCCTGAGATTAAAAAATGCAGATTTTAGAGAAGAAATTCATTCATTTATTCATAATTTCCTTTGACATCTGTCATATTTCCAACATGGAACTTTAGGTCAGAAGTTTTTGTCAATAAAACACAACCTCTGTCTACAATGGATGTCCATAAAGGATGATTTTTCCCTCAAGGGACTTAAAGCAATGTCTAGAGACATTTTTCTTTGTCACAACTGGGGAGAGGGTGCTATTGCCTGGATAGAGGCTAGAGATGCTGTTATAAGTTCTACAATGCAAAGGACATTTTGCATATACAAGAAATATTTTCCCTTACAATGAATAATTATCCATACCAAAATGTCAATAGGGGCCAAGGTTGATAAATACTTGAGAGATATAGAGAAATAATTACAATACAGTAGTATTGGTCTTGAAATGTGATGATGGTTTCAAAAACTAAGGAAACTATAGTGTGATGTGCTAGGCAAGGAATATCAATTGCCTCAGTATACTACCGTTGTTCTTTATGGTGAGATGATGGAAAGACCTGGGCTAGGACCATCACGATGAAAATAATAAGGTTAATTTTTAAATGGGTATGAGGGGAAATTTGAGGGGTAAAATAAGTACTGATATATTGAGCAACTATGTGGTGGAAATCTGGAGGGAAAGGGGGTTGAAGATGAGAGTCAATGATTTCCTTAAGATTTGTTTAGTTGGGTGGTAGGTTATAGTATTAACACTAGCAAACATTGGAACACAGGAGAAGGAGCATGTTTTGAGGGATATTAACAATGATAATAAAGATAATCCTTACATCCACAGTCCCTGGCTTACAATGGTTCAGCTTACAATATGACTTGATGACAGTGCAAAAGCAATATGCATTCAGTAGAAACCACACTTCAAACTTTGCATTTAGATTTTCCTCAGCTAACAATATGCGGTACAATACTCTCTTGTGATGCTGGACAGTGCCAGCAAATCACAGCTCCCGTTCAGCCATGCCATCATGAGGGTAAAAAACTGACGCACTTACAACCATTCTGTATCCATAAGACTATTCTGTTTTTCACTTTCAGGACAGTATTCAATAAATTACATGATGCAGTCAACACTTTATCATACAATAGGATTTATATTAGATACTTTTGCCCAACTGTAAGCTAATTTAAGCATACTGAGCACTTTTAAGGCAAGCTAAGCTAAGCTATGATGATCAGGTATATCTTTTTTGTGTGTGGCTGTGCTGGGTCTTCAATGATGCATGTGGACTTTCTCTAGTTGTGGTAAAGCCAGGCTTACTCTCTAGTTGCAATGCACAGGCTTCTCATTGCCATGACCTCTCTTGTTGTAAAGCGTAGGCTCTAGGGCACACAGGCTTCAGTAGTTGCAGCACATAGGCTCCAGAGCATGGGGTCTGTAGTTGTGATGTACAGGCCCAGTTGTCCCATGGTATGTGGAATCCCTCCAGACCAGGGATAGAACCCATGTTCCCTGCATTGGCAGGTAGACTTTCAGCCACTGGACCACCAGGGGAGTCCCAGGTTAGGTATACTGAATGCATTTTTAGACTTACATTTTCAAATTACAATGGGTTTATTGGAACAAGCCCTATCATAAATTGAGGACGATATATATGTTATTACTTATTAGTGTGCTAGTCAGAGCAAACATTACGAGATTTGTCTTAACTCGTTGTAAGGAGGTAGTGTTATTTAGATTAGTATAGTTGGGCCTTGAACAACCCAACGGCTTAGGGGCACTGACTCCCCACCCTAAAAAGTCAAAAATCCATGTAGCTTTACAATTAACCCTTTGTATTGGTTGTTCCATATCCACTGATCCAACCCAACCTCTGATTACACAGTACTATAGTACATATTTATTGAAAAACATCCAGTTAAGTAGACCTCTGCAGCTCAAATCTGTATTGTTGAAGTGTCAACTGTACTGTTATCCACAATTTTTAAGACAGAGTAAGAAAGATCAAACAAATTTTTCAAAGTCACATTGCTTATGAAGGGCAAATCCAGATTCCAACTGAGATTTCTTTTCTCTTAAAGCTGAGGTTTTCAACCTCTCTGCTTGGAAGGAGACTAGACAATCCAGATGGAGGTTTCACACACTGAATTCAGACTGCCTGGCTTCTCCAAACAGCAAAACCTGGTGTAAAAGCTTAAATACCACTAATTTACTAGGCATATAATTCCAGGGAAGCAGAAATGAGGAGAAATTTGAATGAATCATTGATATAGGGGAAGCAAACATTCAATATTAAGTCAAGCACACTTGACATTCTGATTAAAGGAGAATCCTCTAAAAGGCCATTTAAATTTTGCATCTCAAGATAGTCCAGAAAAGGAGACTATTCAACCAGGTCTCAATAGCATTAGTGAAATGTTCACTCCAAAACCTGTAATTCTCATGTATACTTATCCTTTAGTTCTCCTATCAGCTTGCTCATACCAAGATACCAAAGGACCTCAGTGGCAGCAGAGATGACCTGGTGCAGGAAACAAGAGAAATACAACATGCACAGAAGATACTGTTGAGTTGTACCTGGGAGAATCAATCACAAGGAAGATAATACAAAATAAGTGGTCAAGTCCTGGAGACAATGCAGTTGGGAAGCTATGCAATGGTATGTAAGATGTAACTGATATTGCTGGTCTCTACAAATGATCAGCTTTGTCACTTTCTTAAGTTATGCCCCTCCTGGAGTCTTAATTTTTTCATTTTTAAGACAAAGAAAAATCATAGGACCTAACTTGTAATATTATGGGGACTATAAGACTTAACATAATTGTTATTGGCATCACTACCATCATTGCTATTGAGAAAGGAGGNATAAAATAAATGGCCAAGTCCTGGAGACAATGCAGTTGGGAAGCTATGCAATAATATGTAAGATGTGACTGATATAGCTGGTTTCTACAAATGATCAGCTTTGTCACTTTCTTAAGTTATGCCCCTCCTGCAGTCTTAAT
The DNA here is from genome assembly GCA_006410875.1 of Neotragus pygmaeus. Lineage (NCBI taxonomy): Eukaryota > Metazoa > Chordata > Mammalia > Artiodactyla > Bovidae > Neotragus > Neotragus pygmaeus. The sequence continues at coordinate 641,223 of SJYV01027424.1, forward strand.
TTTTTTCATTTTTAAGACAAAGAAAAATCATAGGACCTACCTTATAATGTTATGGGGACTATAAGACTTAACATAATTGTTATTGGCATCACTACCATCATTGCTATTGAGAAAGGAGGGGGAAAAATCATCTGCTTATACTGAAGAACTAGCTGACTCAATAGCAAGGAGTTGGTGTTGTTAGGAGCTGGCCTGGCATATGGCTGACCTGGCTAAGGACATAGTACTCTTTTGTGAATAAAAACAATCTGATGAAAAACACCAAGATCCAACAAGGTCACTTTGTGACTATGATGAAGTGAGACAAAAACATAAAATTAAGACCACTTCATAATCATGTATAAGCATACACAAAAATATGGTCATTATACAAACTGGAAATGCCAAAAGCAACCCTTCTCAGGGCTGATATGACAAGCGGCTCTTTATCAATCAGAGCCTTAACCTCAGTTTATAGTTCCTTCCTTCTAGATTAAGATACTCTATCACAGATTTAGGCCTGATCTCCAATAGCTTCCAATTCAGAGTCAAACTCAATTTCCTTGAACTCTCCGCAAAATTATCTAAGACAAACCCAAACTTTTAAGTCCTTTCAAAACTCCTCTTACTGATGTGTCCCTCAGCTGCACTCATGTGTTCCCCCTCACTGGAGTGAACAGTAAATCCAACTGTGTTCAGCTGTAGGAGAGCACTTGGCAGGCTTTGGCTGAAAGACATTATCATCATCATNCCAATTCAGAGTCAAACTCAATTTCCTTGAACTCTCCGCAAAATTATCTAAGACAAACCCAACCTTTTAAGTCCTTTCAAAATTCCTCTTACTAATGTGTCCCTCAGCTGCACTCATGTGTTCCCCTCACTGGAGTGAACAGTAAATCCAACTGTGTTCAGCTGTAGGAGAGCACTTGGCGGGCTTTGGCTGAAAGACATTATCATCATCATCTTCTTCTTCTTCATCATCGTCTATAAGGCTAGACATTAATTTAGCTATTTATTTGTGAACTTTTGCCTTTAAGTTACATGTGAGACAAAAGTCATGCACGATAATACTTATGGAAAAAATGCCAAATTGCGGAAGTAAATTGACAAGAATTGAACCAGGGAGAATATAACAGCATTGAAGGGACAATTCAAATAAAAAGGATTGATCCTTTTGTTCAATAAATCAATCTATCTTTAGTCATGTAGAAGTAAGAGTTTAACCTACAGAATGAAGGAGAGAGATTTAAGGATGCCCTAGTCCAATGTGCATGGTTTTTAAGTGTCCAGATACATAAGCACTAGGGAAAGTCCACTGGATAAGACATAAAGGGAGTATGATAATCAATACCGCAAAGAGTATTTGAAATGGGAAAAATAAGAGATGGATTTTAGTGGGCAAAGTGCTAAGTAAGAAAATGAGGAAAGCAGTCATTTTTAAAGTATGAATGTGAAAAGGACCAAGATGGAAATTTAACCTGTGGGAAATGTAGCCCTGTAGGGGGCATTACTTGTGACAGGGACTAACAAACATTTTACTTTGCTTTAAGAAAGTGTCCGTGTAAAAGAAGTGTTTTACAGATCCAAAAAAGTAAGGAAAAGTTTGATGAATTAAGCTCCTAGAATACGTGAGAGGAAAAGAGATTAAGAACATGGGTGAAAAACTAACCCTAAAAGATCATTTTCTGAAACTGGAGGAATGAAAGTGAGATAAATACTAGTATTGCTGAATGTGAAAGACTCTGTTTTAGAGGAAGCTAAGGCATTTAGTCACTGTTGATTTGTTTTCTCAGTCAGGATATAGTTCAAGACATCTGTTGATGGCATCTGAGCTTGATAATACTAGAATAGCCACATCAAAAAAAAAAAAAAGAAGAAGAAGAAGAAAGAAAGAAAGAGAGAAAAACTGGAGACAATAAGCAGAAAAGAAAAAGACTGTCAGGCATTATTAAGAATGCAGCTAAGAGGGAAGAGTTTCTACTCAGAGCCCCAATGGGCCAGACCCAATAGCTATGTGATGATTCTCTAGCAGTCCTCAGGAACTGACAAAAGGATGAGACAAATAAAATGCTTGGACTGATCCTTGTTTTTGTTCAGTCACTAAGTCATGTCTGACTCTTTGAGACCCCATGGATTGTAACCCACTAGTCTCCCTGTGCATGGGATTTTCCAGGCAAGAGTACTGGAGCAGGTTGCTATTTCCTACCCCAGGGAATCTTTCCAACCCAGGGATCAACCTTGGGTCACCTGCTTTTAAGGCAGATTCTTTATCATCTGAGTCACCAAGGTGATGGATGATGAAGGGGAACAAAAGAATAGAAAGCCCTATGAGAACATGGTTGAATTGAGAGATGAAAATGTCCAGGCTAGATAAAGAGAAAAGAAAAGCCAGCTACAAAATAACCTATTAAGGGAGCTCAAAGTTCTAAAGGTCATTGGTGATGGAGGAATATAGGAAGTGTAGAAGGTAATGAGAGGGGATGCTAGGAGGAGTCTGAAATGGGAGGGAAGGTCAATAGCTAGGTTCAGAGGCAGTGCCAGTGAAGGAATTCAAAGGTTGGAAGAATAGAGGATTTCACATAAAGGGTTTAAGATTTTGGAAATAGAACTGTTAAGGAGGGTAGTAAGATGAATACAATGGTCTAGAAATTTGATCTTAAGGTCGTGCAGGGAAATGGAGGAAAGTGATTAGAAATGAAGGTTTCCAGGACACTCAGTTCAGTTCATTTGCTCAGTCATGTCCGACTCTGTGACCCCATGAACTGCAGCACACCAGGCCTCCCTGTCCATCACCAACTCC
>SJYV01027424.1:644101-654675 GCA_006410875.1 Neotragus pygmaeus
TGATCACACCAGGGCAGCAAAGGTATTCCACGTTAACAGAAGACTAACTTTAAAAAGATTACTAAATATTAGCTATCCTATTTTCACAGGGAAAATAGAATTCCTGCTACACTATAAAAATATAAAAGGGAAAAGAAAACCTCTCTAAGTTTCATACCATAAATTCAGAAAATTTATTTATTCATATTGCTACATGCTTCCCAGGTGGCTCAGTGGTAAAGAATTTGCCTGCCAATGCAGGAGACTCGGGTTCAATCCTTGGGTCAGGAAGATACTCTGGAGAAGGAAAGGTCAACTCACCAGTATTCTTGCCTGGGAAATCCCATGGACAGAGGAGCCTGATGAGCTAAAATCCATGGGGTTGCAAAGAGTCAGACAACTTAATGACTAAACAACAACAGCAACAACATATGCTACCTATAGACATTACCTTCTGAAGAAGATGTAAAATAGATCTGTGTGTGCCAGAGAATCTGCACATATAGGAAAAATAACTCACATAGCTAATGCATTTTCTAGAAAAGAGCTGAACTAACCGCTGCTAACTACTGATACAAAAGATTTAAGAAGCTACTACATTGTCAATAAAATGGTATGTGATTCTTGTGCTACTCTTCTACACTTGAGATTCTAAACAGTAAAGGTGACTGGATAAATTTGGGGACCTTGAAATACTTTGTACTATAATGCTGAAGTTTTATTTAGCCTTGCAGACAAATTCAGTATTCTTACTTGGTGAAATTTTAAAGAATGACCCATTATAATTTGTTATTCCAAACTGTCTGGCTTTTAAATTTTATTAAGTATGTCAGAAAGTAAAACATATGAATATTTTACTTTCTGTAAACAAGACTGTATTCTCAATCTATATTTTGAAATAATAAATCATATATCCAAAGAAAGAAGTTACCTGGTTATATTCCTGAGATAATTCATGTGTGCTAATTCCTAACATATTAATTTTGCTACTTTTGATAATATCTTACATTAAGGTGTGCTTTGTCCTGCTGCTGATCATAGACATTGTGGAAATAATCAAAACCACTAAGAGGAGATGGCAAATAAATGCCAAACAATATTTACATAGAACATACTGATAAATCTTGTGCTATCTGGGCAGTTTTACTGTAATATGTATAATTTTCTTTAAAAAATTAGATATTTGTGGTGTATAAAACTAAGAAACAGGAAAAATAACATTCTTATATTTTTTTCTTCTGTAATCCCCAGGCAATGTTATAATGGACTCTCTTAACTCATTTGAGTGAGTTTTTAATAAGAAGCCAAAAAGTAGACCATTTTCAGGGTCTTTCCTGGGAAAAGGAGATAATTAAATATAGATACAAACCAAACTTCTAAGGATAATCTTGTGGTTTTGAGAAATTTCTATTTCTACTAATTTTCATTGAATATGTCATTCCGTTACCCTCTCTTCTCTCCATTGGTGATTAAGATGACTGCTTACTTCATTCACTATCAAATATGAATAACTCTTATTTCAAATTTCTGATTTACCTACAGAACTGAGAGCCTTGTCAGTCAGTTACTACTAGGATTTTACTCTGTTATAATCACAAAAGTTTTCACTCAATGATTCCATACATAAGTAATAAGTCTAGGTTGTATGTTAATAGCTAATACCTATCTCTCCTTTTGCTTTTGAAGTGTTATTAGATTTTAAACCTGAGATCTTTACTCCTGTCTCTTAAGTTCCACATATCTTTTGGGATAATCAGAAATTATGAATATGTCATGTTTGAGTATCTGGAATTATGCATGCAATATGGTAGCTATTAATTATTTGTAGCTATTGAGCCCTTGAAATGTGTTGCTAGTCTGAATTAAGATGTGCAACAAGTTTAAAACACAAAGTGGATGGTGATATCTTAATACAGAAACAATGTAAAACATCTGTTTTTATATTCATTAGGTGTTTCAATGATAAAACTTTCATGTATTTGCTAAAATAAAATGGACTGTATTAAAATAATTTTGCCTACAGATAGGTAGTACAGTTCTAAATTTTTTTAAATTACATATTGTCCTGGGAGCTTGTAATTTCCTCGGTTCTGTCTCGCCGCAGTGAAAATTTGAAGCGATGGACAGACCAGTACTACAGCTCAGCTTGGTTTGGCAAGCAAAGGAAAATACATACTCTAGGTGTGAGGGCAAGTTGACCCAAAAGACTGGAAGAGAAGAGAGACCAGAGGCCCAATTTTGTCTCTTCTCTTTATATGGCTTTCCTCCTCTGAACCTGCCCTGTGTAAATTGGGCTAGCCAGGAGAGCTATTTACTCTACCTGAGGGTCTCACTCCAGTCCTTGGACCTTCCTTTGTTCTATATTCACGGGCTTTTCCCTTGTCTTTTAGCTACCACCATTCTAGATTTATTTTTCCTATTCTAACTACCTAACATCCTCCCTTCAAGAGATGGTAGGCCAAATTCTTTGGGAATAGGGGCGTCAAGGTCTCTCTGGCTACTTCCTGCTGAGCTGGGACAGCGAGGGGCATTGGGCCTCCCCCTCTTGCTAGTCTCAAGTCTCAGAGTCCTCACAGGGATGTATACCTAAGAGTGAGTGATATTTTCTGTGGTCATTGTAGTACATCCTTGTTGAACTAGCACTGCATGTTGTAGCTTGTTGACCTGAGCAGGACAAAACTGGTTAGACAATTGAGAATACATGGAGCAATTATAAGCAGCATCACTATGGTGATAAGAGATCAGTAGGGGCAGACATATGTCTCATTCAAGATAGCTCAAGTCCCTCCTCGTTCAGGGATCAGGAGATCTATCTCCTGTCTATTTTATGTTGTCCCTACCAAGCTGTGCTGGCTCTATAGAGCTATCTTGAAAAATCTTATCCCCTGAAACTTAATTTTGGGGGTGTTCATTAGAATGACACTCATTTGTTGTCCTAAATAGGTGTCCCGGATCTCCCAGGGGCTCACTGGTGTAGTGAGTGTCCTCTTCTGTTTTCTTCCATGGCTTGACTCATGAGTAGTGAAGCCAAGCGTCAAGTTCTGGTACCTTGACAACTGTAGGAGCACTCAGTATTACAGGGTAGGGTTGGAGTTGAGTCTTTGGGGACCCATCTTTCCAGACTTTAATTAGGACTTGAGTACCTGGAGCATATAGTGATGGCTCTATAGAATCTTTTGGGCCCTGGTTGATGCCCCACAAGTGTACATCTTATTGGAATTGCCCAATGACCATGGTATAAGACCCAATGGTATGAGGCTCTGGATCTAGGAAGAGGTCATTGACATAAACAAAGGGTCTCCCATATAGCATCTCATAGGGACTAAGACCAGCCTCTTTCTTAGGGGCAATATGGATGTGGAGGAGAGCTATTGGTAAAGCCTCTTTCCATCCCAGGGAGGTCTCCTGGGTTATCTTTTTTATTACTGATTTTAAGAATTGGTTGGCTCTTTTCTACTTTTCCTGAATACTGAGGCCTCCAGGCACAATAGAGATATTAAGCAATGTCCAATGCTTTAAAGTCCCCTTGGGTGACCTTGGAAGTAAATGATATCCCATTGTCACTTTGTAATGACCTGGGCAGACCGTATTTTGAAATGATTTCATGGAGCAGTTTTTTGTTGTGTTTTGTTTTTACCATCTCCTCAGCCTTCTCAGTCTGGGTGGGAAAGCCTTCAATCCATCCTGTGCATGTGTCTGTCATGACTAATACATATTTACACCCTTGAAAAACTGGCATCTGGGTGAAGTCCATCTGCCAGTCCTCTGCTGGGTAGATCCCATGCCATTGGATGGGCTGGGCCAGCTGGGGTCTTTGAAATCCTTAGGGGTTGTTTAATTGGCGAGTGAGATAAGAGGAGTCTACTTGCCTTATAGTCCTTTGGAGGCCTGTTCCTCTGAAGGACTTTTCTAGTAATCTATGGAAGGCCTTATCCCCTAAATGAGTGGTGGCATGCAAGGAGTTAACCAACCTTCATTGGAGGTTCCCAGGCAGAACCTCCTTTTGGAACCATCTCATATGATCTTGAAAGTCCTCACTCTTAGTATCAAGAGTCTCACCTTCAGTATATGAAGGAGTTTCTGGCAAATTAGTCTGTGGAACTAAGGTGGCAACCCCTATTAGGTCACTGTTCTGTAATGCTGCTCTCTTAGCTGCCTGATTGGCTGCTTGGTTCCCTTTTGCCACTTCTGTGCTCCCTTTTTGGTATCATTTACAATGGAAGACCGAACCTCAGTGGGCAGATGGACTGCCTCCAAGAGACTAAGGATTTGATCACCATACTTGATAGGGGACCCTAAGGTGGTCAAGTGGCCTCTTTCTTTCCAAATAGCATGTGCATGTAGCACCAGAAAGGCGCACTTGGAGTCAATGTAAATGGCTACTTTTTTTTTTCCTTTTCCCAGCTCTAAATCTCAAGTCAGGGCTATGAGCTCAGCTAATTAGGCCAAAGTACCTGGTGGCAAAGGTTTAGCCTCTATGATTTCAATATTGGAGACTACTGCATATCTGGCTCTTTTTCCAACCAAGACAAAGCTGTTTCCATCAGTGTACCAAATTTCCTCAGGATTTGTCAGAAGATCTTCTGACAATCCCTCTCAGGGTTTTGTCCAGTGGTCCAGTTTCTAGGCACGAGTGAAAGGGGACAGAGTGCCATAGGGGGTAGGCAGGAGAGTGGCTGAGTTAAGAACGTCACAAGGGGGTAGACTTGGGCCTGGATTTTCCATCAGCACAACTTGTTATCTGAGGATCCTTTGATCATACATCCATAAATGGCCTCTCCCATCCAGGAGTTGTTTCACTTGGTGACTGGTAAAAATAGTTAGTTTGCCCCCAAGACAGAGTTTTAAAGCATCTCCTATCAGGACTGCAATAGCTGCAAGATTTAGAAGGTGGGGAAAGATCTCTTCCCAATAAGGGAGTAGGACACTCAGGGACCACCAGAAACTGGTAGGAAAAATATTTGTCCACTCCAGCAACAAAGTTCCCAAGTGAATCTTTTTGTAATCGTTTTTCCTGTAGCACCCCAAATTGTACAGGTTTGGGAGAAGAAGGCTCTGGTGTAGGAGGTCAGGACAGAGTAGATAGCTCCTGTGTCAACCAAGAAATTCTCATACCTATCTGCCACACTCAGTTGCATCTTTGGCTCCAGTGCCATGATGGTTATCTGTGACAGCTTCAGTACTATTAAACCATCATGAGGGGAGACTTGACGCTTGACCTTGAGGCTCTTGGGTCCCAAGGGTAGAGTGCATTCCAGTGTCCTAACTGATGACATTTACAAGCTGTTTTAAGAGACTTGTCATGGTTTCAACACTCTTTGGCCCAATATCCCTCCTGTCTACAGATTAGGCATTTGCCTCGTGCCTTGTCCTTCAAGGACTTGGGGTTTCCCACAGGGTTTGCTTGGAGGGTGGCCAGCATCTGGGCATGCCTTGACTCTTTCCTTTTCTCCCTCTCCTGTTCTCTGTTATGAAAGGTATTGGTGGCTGTCTGGACCATCTCATCTAAAAACAGGGTCCTGCTGCTGTAGCTGTTAAAACTTTATCCTGATGTCTGATGTACACTGGGACAGGAATGTGTCCTTTCAAATCACCTGTCCCTCATAAGAGTCTAATTTCAGATTGGTAAACTTTTGGAGGGCCTCTTTTAGCCTTTCCAGAAAGGCAATGGGGTTCTTGCTGGGCTCCTAAGTTATTGCTGAGACCAGGCAAGTCCCACAACTAATAGGCTTCCTTCTATTTCCATGGGTGGACTTCCTTAGGGATGAGTCTTTTTGAAGCTTATCCTACCCAGTACTGTTCAACCTGAGAACCAGGCATCCCCAGGTCAGGGTGCAGATCTCCAGGCAGGCTGAGGAATGACAGCCTCCTGGAGATTGAATCCACAGACATGTTGAGGCAGGTTAACCTCCTGAGAATTGGCTCCCTGGGCAGGTCAAGGCATGTTGACCTCCTGGGACCCCTGAATTGGCAGATTCCTGGGCAGGTTGAGGTGTGTCAATCTTTGAAGACCAGATTCTTAGGCAGGTTGAGGCAGGTCAACCTCCTGGAATCCCCAGACTGGAGTTGGGTATCCCCAATGTCTCCAGTGTGACCAGTGCTGGGTGGGATTAAGGGGTTGCAATCATAACTCGTTGCTGGTTTGCCAACCATGGATGGGAATGGATATCATTTTGTAAAGCAATCCAAGCCTGTGCTCTGAGGCTGGGAACCTGGGAAATAGCCATAAACCTTATCCCCTTATTGATCTGAGGAAATGTAAGTCACTGATTTCCTCCCCGAGTCCTCCCATAAGAACAGCTTAGGGTGTCTCCAATGGTAAACATTTCATTGTCATAGACCCACTTTAGGTAATAACAGAAGTAATGACAAAGGAGTGGGTTATCTGGTCCTGTTAGAGGCATTAAGAGTACTTTAATAATAAGCAGGGTGGAGCAATGTTGCCTACAATGGGGCAGTGTCCTGATTTTAGGAGTTAGTCAATGGCTGAAGAACAAATTGATAAGAGGCAGCAAACCACATGTTTCACAAAAGTGGAGTGGAGATTTGATCAGGGGTATGTTTGTAACTTTAGGAGAAGGGTGGTAATGATTTGGGCCCAACGGCCTGCAGGGCTAACTCCCAAAGTGGCAAACATTATCCCTGGAAGCCCAATTGCCCTTGAATGGATGCCACCAACAGATGAACTTCTAGCAGGCATTGTGTACCTGTCACCTGCCCTAGCAGGTTCACTGAGAGATGTTGTTGTTGCACATGTTGTAGGAAACATGGAAGATGAAGACCTGAATAACTAGAGAGATTGGATACTATACAGTATTTCCCTCCCAAAGGGCAGCTATTTTCTAGCTTTCCCTCAAGAAGACTGTAGAGGCAACATTGTTGACCTAGATGGGGCTCAAGAAAAGAACAAGAAACAGGAGGGAAGAGGGCAGGGCACAACTTCTGAAAGAAAGACATAGCACAGGGGTATAACATAAGCCAATTAAAATCAAATGGGTCCAAGAGACAAGTCAATTTCAACTAAACTTTGTTCCTCAGTCTGCAAGCCAAATGACACACCCAGAGGTAGTAGGACAGTTCCAAGACACTGTCAAAAGACCAAGGAGTGGGTGCTTCCCCAATTTTTGGAATGATCCTCCCACTCATTAGCATCTGAAATCACCCAGGTCTAAAAAACTAACCATGCCACGTTCCCCAGCCCCCTGCTCTTGCCCTCTGCGATGGCCTATATCCTGTGGAGTGTGTTTCTCTCTAAATCTGGACAAATCTACTTCCTACCTGTCACTGTGTATCTCACTGATTTTTTTTTTTTTTTCAATGAGACAATCAAGAGCCTGAGCTTCATTAGGTCCTAAAACCAGGCACCACGGGTTTTGGCCAGCTCCAGTTCCTATCAGATAAGACTGAGTGACTAAGCATAGCACAGAGTCTCTACCACATGGGTTTGAGTCCCAGTCTTAGGTAAATGGTTTCAAGCACAGCTTTCAGAAACGGAAAGATGATGGCCTACCCAATACTTTGTAAGTAGTGGCATAGATGGAGAGAGGGGCTGAAGGATGAGAGGGAAAAGCAGTGGGAAAAACATCCTGAGGAATCCCTTTCATAACCTGCCAGAAAATCTGCTAAATACCTGACCTGTGCTCACAGTGTTCATTGGCCTTATCCTTGGCACAAAGATTAAGGACAGAAGAACCCCTGCCTGCTTGGGCAACAGCTACTAAGTAGCCTCTGCCAGAGTCCCTCAGTTGCACCCACTGCCACTCTCCTATTTGCAGGGGGTTTGAGAAAACAAGAAATGAGAGACTGTAAAGGAATTAAGACTTTGTTAGCCATATGTCCTTCCACCCACAGGGGTGAGGACTTCCTACCCCAACCAGAGATCTTCTGGAATTTGAGATTGAGCTGCATGGGCTTTTGGCCGAGTTTGTTTTTGCTGTCCCAGTTTTCAGCACGCTGGGCTTCTTGTCATTTCCACTGAGCTGGATTTTCTTCGCCTTCAGCTTCCACTGCAGGAGCTTTCACTAAGTTGGGCTTCTGCTGTGTTTGGCCTGGGCCTCACGGGGGCCAAGCTGAGGTTGTTTCAGCCAGGTTAAATCCAAGAAATGGCACCATAGATGTCATGGGAGTTTGTAATTTCCTTGGTTCTGTCTTGTTGCCGCAAAAATTTGAAGCAACGGATGGACCAGTGTTACAGCTCAGTTTTATTTGGCAAGCAAAGGAAAATACATCCCTGAAGTGTAAGCTCAGGCTGACCCAAAAGACTTGAAAAGAAGAGAGACCAGAGGCCTCATTTTGGCTCCTCTTATTATATGTTTTTCCTCCTCCCCCTGAGCCTGCCCTGTGTAAACTGGGCTAGCCAGGAAGGCTGTTTGTTTTACTGGAAGTTCTCACTCCAATCCTTGGACCTTCCTTTGTTTTATTTTTGAGGGCTTTTCCCTTCTTTGTCTTTTAGCCACTACCATTCTCGACTCCTTTTTCCTATTCTAACTACCTAAAAATATGATTCATATTTGTGTGTCTCATTATAACCTTACTGGACAACAGTGTTCTAAACTAAAGTCTGAAATTAGTACTCTCAGCAAAGGTTCTATTCCATAGAAACAATATAAAACAAACAAAAACAAAAAAACAGATATGTGTGGATAATAATGTAAGGAACCCCGTGTCATATATGAGGAATAAAAAAACAATCTTCCTCTACACTTCTAGATTCTCATAGCTGATCTAAAAAAATTAAATTTCTATGAGACAGATTAGCAGGAAAAAACAAAAGCTGAATAACATGTATACATGGTAGAGACCCAGGAAAACTTAATAACTCACCAAAATAACCCAAGCCCTCACCTTAATTATCATCTTCAGTTATAGATAAAATAGGATGTTAGAGTTGTGACTTGAGACTCTGAAGGTGAGGAAGGCAATTTACATGGAAATGGAAAAGCAAATGGTAAACAAAAGTTTCTGGGACTGTGCAGAGACAAGGGACACTGGCAGGACTTTCAATAAATAGACTTTTCTAGGTTCTTCCCTATCCACGACACCTAGTTCATACTACAGTTATCTCTGATGGTTCAGGTTCTCTATAGTCTTTTAAGCAGTTAGGGGGAACTCAAAGGTTCTTTCTGAGTATCTGGGACCTTAAAAATAATCAGCCTAAGTTATTTCTCACATCAAAGAAATTGATTTAGAAATGGCAAATTTTGCTCTCCTCTACCTAACTGCCCTGGCCTTTCTATGGGTTTTGCTTCTTCTTNTCTTACTCATAGAGTCATGAAGGTTTAAAAGATCTTTTATTATGTTCATGTGAAATTAACTTATTTGTAGTGTATAATTTACACTGGAACTATGAATAGCAAGTATGTAAATAGAAATAAATCTTTAACATTTATTTCAGCATTGAATATTACTCTTTAGCTATTCATATGTATGTATACATATGAATAATTCTCTTGCCTCTATGCTCTACTCCCATTCAATTTCTTTGATGACATTAAACACTTAGTTGTCTTAGGTGTATCTCAAATTCCACATATTTAAAATTAAACTTTTGATATCTATAACCAAATTTGATTAGTGATTACATTCAGATTGGAATCATTCTTAATATCTTTCTTTCATTTCCCATATCCTATTAATCAGCATGTCTTTCAGTCTCTCTAATAAATATTTCTTAAAGCCAATTTTCTCTCCAGCAACATCTCCAACTCTCTGGACTGATTTCTATCATCCCTTACCCAGATGAAGATAATAGCTTTCTAAATGGTCTCCTGGCATCCAGTATTGTACTCTTTGTTCATCCATGAGCAAACTATTTATTAATATTTAGATGTGTAAATCAGGTGAAGTAACACCTTGACCAAATTTCTACATTTTCTTTCTTTGCTGTTTAGTTCAAAAAACTAAATAGTCATTCAAAAAATTTTCAAAAGACTTTTGTACTTTAAAAGTTCAATAATGTACTTTCGCTACAAATTCAGGGCTCTGCCTACCATGCCACTTCTTAATTCATTATTCCTCACAGTTCAGATATCTAGGAAAAATCCTTTGCCCAAGAAAGCCTTTCTGACCTTCCTGACCATTGTCCTTTCCCTCATTACACCATGTATCTTTACTTCATAGGAGGTAATGTTACAATTACATATTAATTCTGAAAGAAGGAAAAATAATACAGCAAAATTAAATATCAGTTCAGTTCAGTTCAGTCACTCAGCCGTGTCTGACTCTTTGCGACCGCATGAATCGCAGCACACCAGGCCTCCCTGTCCATCACCACCTCCCGGAGTTCATTCAGACTCACATCCATCAAGTCAGTGATGCTATCCAGCCATCTCATCCTCTGTCATCCCCTTCTTCTCCTGCCCCCAATCCCTCCCAGCATCAGAGTTGTTTCCAACGAGTCAATTCTTCACATGAGGCGGCCGAAGTACTGGAGTTTCAGCTTTAGCATCATTCCTTCCAAAGAAATCCCAGGGTTGATCTCCTTCAGAATGGACTGGTTGGATCTCCTTGCAGTCCAAGGGACTCTCAACAGTCTTTTCCAACACCACAGTTCAAAAGCATCAATTCTTCGGTGCTCAGCCTTCTTCACAGTCCAA
>SJYV01027424.1:664362-702778 GCA_006410875.1 Neotragus pygmaeus
AAAAAAAAAATCCGCCTGCAATGCGGGAGACCTGGGTTTGATCCCTGGATTGGGAAGATTCCCTGGAGAAAGCAAAGGCTATCCACTCCAGTCTTCTGGCCTGGAGAAGTCCATGGACTGTGTAGTCCTTGAGGTCACAAAGAGTTGGATGGGATTGAGGGACTTTCAGTTTCACTTTTACTTTGCCTGTTACACACTGCACAAGATATTAAGTAATAAGAATTTTAACTTTTGCAGGTTGCTTCTTTTGAGAAATTTCCAATATTGTTTATAAATATGTGAACATTTTCTAACAGTTACAATAGAATAATAATTTTATCTGAGCTCCACTAATGTTATAGTGGGGAGAATGAAAATCTTTATGAAGGCTAAGGGAATGTTTCTTAGAGGTAGAATTTGAACCTGCCTGCCAATGTAGGATATGCAAGTGAGGTGAGTTTGATCCCTGGGCTGGAAAGATCCCCTGGAGAAGGAAATGGCAGCCCACTCCAGTAGTCTTGCCTGGAGAATTTCATTGATGGAGCAGCCTGGTGGGCTACCGTATATGGGGTCACAAAGAGTTGGACATGACTGAAGCACCTGAACACAAAGATCGGTAGACAGCATTTTGTAAGGTGAATGGAATGAGAGCAAATAAAGATTGATTACAGGTATGAAGGTTACTGTACCTTATCATCACTCACTGGAAGAGACACATAACTGAGGTTGGTGATACAGAAAAGTAAAATTCAGACAGATATTTTAAAAACAGTTTTTTACAGGCAATAAATTCATACAAATAAAACCTGTGTCAAGCATGTAATGTATGAGTGGAAATTTCTTCAGAAACTCTAAAATGTAATCTACTTGCCAGTTTTAACTATCATCATTCCTCTTCTATAATTTGGAAACCAAAATAACAATGTAAGACTTTAAAGAGAACATAATCAAAAAAGTTTATACTGGTGATAAGATCCACCATTACAGGAAGAGATCCCAAGGTAGGCAAAAAAGAAGCAGATGAAGTAGTGGGAATATTAGGATGCAGGAATTGCAGGCAAATATGGGGGAAATGTATCTTCTCTGCCTGTTTTTTGCTTGCATGAGAATGCACACGTATGGTTTTACCTGCAGTGTTATTTTTATTTCACAGTTCTTAATAGACAACCTAACCTATAATTACCAAAGAATGAATAGAGTAGTTTTTCAGATAGCAGGACACTGGAAACCCATTTACACTTAACAGGAGGTGATTAGTTGGTAGAATGTGTTAGAAAAGCTGCAAATCCCATACAACAAGTATCAGTCCATTGAGCCAAGCATTGTTTTGCCTCACTGTCTGAAAATACAGTCAATACATTAAACTCTGTTTAAGGTTTTTAAACTGTTCCAAGGGTGTTATCATGTGTATTTCTGTAATACCACATACCATGGATTAGAGGAGACACAAAAATATTAATACATTGTTGTTGTTGTTCAGTCACTAAGTTATGTCCAACTCTTTGCAACCCCATGGACAAGGTCCTCTGTACTCTACTGTCTCCTGGAGTTTGTTCAAATTCAGGTCCATTGAGTTTGTGATGCAATCTAACCATTTCATCGTCTGCTGCCCTCTTCTCCTTTTGCCCTCAATCTTGGCCAGCATCAAGGTCTTTTTCAATGAGTTGGCTCTTCCCATCAGGTGCCCCTCTTCTCCTTTTGCCCTCAATCTTGGCCAGCATCAAGGTCTTTTCCAATGAGTTGGCTCTTCCCATCAGGTGCCCAGAGTATTGGAGCTTTGACTTCAGCAACAGTCCTTCCAATGAATATTCAGGATTTATTTCCTTTAGGATTGATTGGTTTGATCTTCTTGCAGGCCAAGGGACTCTCAAGAGTCTTCTCCAGCACCACAATTCAAAAGCATCAATTCTTAGGTCCTCAGCCTTCTTTATGGTCCAATTCTCACACATGCACATGACTACTAGGAAAACCATAGCTTTGACTATCCAGACTTTTGTCAGCAAAGTGATGTCTCTGCTTTTTCATATGCTAAGCTTGTCTCAGCTTTCCTTCCAAGGAGCAAACGTCTTTTAATTTCATGGATGAAGTCATTGTCTAAGTGACTTTGAAGCCTAAGAAAATAAAATTTCTTACCACTTCCACTTTTCCCCTTCTATTTGCCATGAAGTGATGGGACAGAATGCCATGGTCTTAGCTTTATGAAAGTTGAGTTTCAAGCCAACTTTCTCACTCTCCTATTTCACCCTCATCAAAAGGCTCTTTAGTTCCTCTTCACTTTCTGCCATAAGTGTGATTTTATGTACATATCTGAAGTTGTTATTTTTCCCAGAAATCTTGAATCCAGCTGGTGACTGATCCAGACCAGCATTTTGCATGATATACTACTCTGCATATAACTTAAATAAGCAGGGTGGCAATATACAGCTTTGATATACTCCTTTCCGAATCTGGATCCAGTCAGTTGTTTCATGTACAGTTTTAACTGTTGCTGCTTGACCCGCATACAGGTTTCTCAAGAAACATGTCAAAAATATGTGGTCAAAAATAATTGAAAAAAAACGCAAAAAAAGCAAAATGGCTGTCTGAGGAGGCCTTACAAATAGCTGTGAAGAGAAGAGAAGTGAAAGCAAAGGAGAAAAGGAAGGATATTCCCATTTGAATGCATATTTCCAAAGAATAGGAAAGAGATAAAGTCTTCCTCAGTGATCAGTGCAAAGAAATAGAGGAAAACAACAGAATGGAAAAGACTAGAGATCTCTTTAAGAATATTAGAGACACCAAGGGAACATTTNAATAACAAGGAGAGTTGTGAAAAATCTCCTGGTGAGAGACATCTCAGAGTGAAAAACTGTTACGCTTAATCAAGTCAATGGAGAAATTAAATACAAAAGAGGCGGCTTCTGAACATAACCACCTATTGTTTTAAACAAAGATGGAAAAATAATTTGAGATTAACCTAAGTAAAATTAAAAACAATGTGAAATTGTGCAGGAAATTCTGGGATAGGGACCACCATCCCTTCCCAAGCAATCTTTAAGTGATTAGAGTTGGCCTGGACCAGATTTTTTTTTTTTTTTTACTATTTCACTTTCAAAATGACTATTATATGAACTGGAAATTCACTCTAAAACTTGTAATTTCTTGCATTCAAATTAAGACCAGCCCTAACGAGGTGTCAAAATTTCTGCAACCTTGACTGTGAGATGTGTGATGACAAAACTGAAGTTTCCTTACCTCCCCACCGTCTCTGAAAACACTATACAGTGTCCCCCAGATCCCACAAATTATCACCACGTCTACCTGCTTTGAGATCACCACCTCTGCACCCTTTGTTCGTGTTTATTATGGATCACCATAAAAAGCTTTGGACTTCACTTATTTCCCACATTTTCGCTCNTCTCTGAAAACACTATACAGTGTCCCCCAGATCCCACAAATTATCACCACGTCTACCTGCTTTGAGATCACCACCTCTGCACCCTTTGTTCGTGTTTATTATGGATCACCATAAAAAGCTTTGGACTTCACTTATTTCCCACATTTTCGCTCCATAGGCTCTGCAAATCTTCTATTTAGTACCCCTTGCCGAGCTTTCCACACATCCTAAACTTGCCAACTTAGGTTCTGTGGAATTCACAGTGCATCACCTTCAAAATTCCCAGTATCCTCAAGCTCAACTACAAATGTTCCTTTCATGTTGCTCAAAGAACCTCTGGATCTTCTCTGAGGATAGTGCTTTCCCAATGGCCCATTGGCCTTTCTTCCTCTTTCCTTATACCCTGGTGCCTAGACCGGGGCTGAGGGTCCTCTTTAAGTATTATCTCTAGTTCCAGATTGTTCCCTCTTCCTTCTCTCTAAAATGCTCTNTTCTCTGAGGATAGTGCTTTCCCAATGGCCCATTGGCCTTTCTTCCTCTTTCCTTATACCCTGGTGCCTAGACCGGGGCTGAGGGTCCTCTTTAAGTATTATCTCTAGTTCCAGATTGTTCCCTCTTCCTTCTCTCTAAAATGCTCTAGCTTTGAATCATGTCATCAGATATTATCACATACCACCCCTTCTTTTAATCAGTCCCTATCCCTCTTGGCCTCATTTATTAAAGATTTTAAAACTGAAATGATGACATTATTCTCAAACTTTTCTTGCTTTTTAATTCACAAGTCTATTTTGGCACCTCAGGTTTTCTGTTCTTTCTGTTGTTGATTGCCTGTCATTTTCTAGTATATGCCACAGCTTCCCTGCCATGAAAATCATTCTCATTGTTCATTTAGTAAGTGATACTCGGNCTAGCTTTGAATCATGTCATCAGATATTATCACATACCACCCCTTCTTTTAATCAGTCCCTATCCCTCTTAGCCTCATTTATTAAAGATTTTAAAACTGAAATGATGACATTATTCTCAAACTTTCCTTGCTTTTTAATTCACAAGTCTATTTTGGCACCTCAGGTTTTCCGTTCTTTCTGTTGTTGATTGCCTGTCATTTTCTAGTAGATGCCACGGCTTCCCTGCCATGAAAATCATTCTCATTGTTCATTTAGTAAGTGATACTCGGGACTCTGGCCCCAGAAAGTCAGCACTCCAGAAAATTAATTTCTGTAACTGAGAGAGCTAAATCTGCAGATCTTTCAGACAATGTCTCCTGGCTCTTTTCCATCTTAAGCTCTTTGCATTTGCCACTTCCTCTACCTGGAATGCTCTACTTTGTGTTTTTGCATTGCTAGCTTCAATTCAGCTATTCATGTCTTTGCTCATGAAATTGCACTTCAGGGAAGTTTTCTCTTACCACTCTAGCCAGCATAGGCATAATCACTCTCTCTAGCCATCACCCTGTTTTACTTTTTTCACAGTGAAATATTTGAAAATTCCTCATTTGCTCATTTAATGTATTTTCATGCTCACTGATTACCTTCCCTGACTAGGATGTAAGCTCTAGAATGTGATTCACGGATCTTGTTCACTTTGATTTCCCATCACTAGATCAGTCTTTANAGCTATTCATGTCTTTGCTCATGAAATTGCACTTCAGGGAAGTTTTCTCTTACCACTCTAGCCAGCATAGCCATAATCACTCTCTCTAGCCATCACCCTGTTTTACTTTTTTCACAGTAAAATATTTGAAAATTCCTCATTTGCTCTTTTAATGTATTTTCATGCTCACTGATTACCTTCCCTGACTAGGATGTAAGCTCTAGAATGTGATTCATGGATCTTGTTCACTTTGATTTCCCATCACTAGATCAGTCTTCACAAAGAAAGTGATCAATAAGCATTTTTAAATAGCAATAAATCAGTATTTTTGTCTTTCTTGATTTTAATGGGTGAAATAATAGTGATCAGTATGGCAATTTCTGCAGTTTGTCTGAATTTCAAAATTTGGTAGAGAAACACCTACCATAATCTCTCATAGCTAATATACTAGGGTGTATTTCCAGGTTATCTTAGTAGGATATAAATAAAATAGGTACAAGTTTACTAATTCTAGCTCAAATGGTAAAGAATCTACCTGTAATGAGGGAGACCTGGGTTCGATCTCTTGGACTGGAAAGATCCCCAGGAGAAGAACATGGCAACCCACTCCAGTATTCTTACATTCTCCATGGACAGAGGAGCCTGGCAGGCTACAGTCCATGGAGTTGCAAACAGTTGGACATGACTGAGCAAGTAACACTTTCACAGGAGAAGTACTCAGCAAACATAATCTTAGTTTTAGTCTCCTACTCTCAGTCTTTAGAGGTACAAATCTTTTATGATAGAGCAGTATTTTACTGTTTATACATACAAACATACATCCATATATGTGTATATAAATATTTATCAACACATACATATAAACATATGCATGCACACAAATCTTGCTTGTTTTCTTATGATTCAAGGTTAGATGAGTAGAAGAAAGCTGTCAGGCCAGCAAATATACCGCATGAGAGGAATACAGTTTTTCAATAAATGCCATAAAATAAACCCTGACACTTTGGTGTGTCATGCCCCAGCAAATTAGAAGGGCATTCTTAGTTCTTAAGGTAAATACTAAAGGTCTAATCTTTTATAAAATAATACTTGTATATAAAGCTGGTACTCACTTCAGTATAAATGTGTGGCAAAATAAAGATTGATGACTAACATATAAACATTCCAAGGGACAGAACATGATGTGTAAACCCCATGTTTCTTAGATAAACAAGACAAGATTAATCTCAGAGCTGCACTAGAATTAATAGCAATAATAGTAGTAAGAATGCTAACATACATCAATAACAATCGATTATTCAATTACCTTTTAACTTATTCTAAATCTCTAGTATTGATTGAGCTAATTCTTATACTATGAGGGCCCCATGTAAAGGATAATTTTTAAAATCATGCTTTGTTTTTTAGACCTAATATAATACAACTTATTCCAGAGCAAAGAAATTTACATTCCCACGGAAACATGCATGCAAATATCCACAGCAGCTTTATTCAAAATAACCAAAGACTAAAACTAACCTAGACATCCTTTAGTGGGGAAATGGTTAAGCAAACCATGTTACAACCATACCGTCTAATGCCACTGAGCAAAAAAAAGAATCCACTACTGACACACATGACTTGTAAGCATATCCAGAGATTTAAGCTGAATAACAAAAAGTCAGTACTGTCAGGGTACATACTGCATAATTCCACTTACATAGGTTTCTTGTAAAGACAATATTTTAAAAATGAAGAAGAAAGTAGTGATTCTAGGAGTTACAGGATATTAGAAGGTATGTCTATAAAATGGCAATAAAAGGGATTCTTGTCGTAATGGAAATGTTTTCTGTATTAAATGTTTCACTGTCAGTAACTTGATGGTTGCTGTGTAGTATAATTTTTCAAGATGCCACGTTGGAGGCAACTGGGTAAAGGACACACAGGTTTCTCTGTATTAGTTCTTATAGTTGCATGCAAATCTATAATTATCTCAAAATTAAAAGTTTAATAAAAATAATATGACAACTGCTAAGATCAATATGCTCTATAATTAGAGTATCAAAACCTAGAAATTAACTCTTTTTAGAATATTTATCTTTTTCTTTAACTGTGTCCTGTCAGACTAATGTTTCTGACTATGTATTTATAAGACAAATACTCATTCAAAACTTATTATTATGTTTAATATAAACTTTTAAGCAATTAGGAGTAGGTCATATTTCAGTTCCAAAATTTTATTCCTTTTGCTAAAGATGTGTCAGACACACATGACTAAGCTGATGCCAGCTCATCAGTTATCCTGCATCATATCTGAGATAGTCAAAGATCAGACATTATTTTGAAATGGAAATTTTGTGTTTAAATATTGTTTCTGATTTTGCATAAGCTTTCTGTTTACTTTCGTCTCCTTAGCATTTTAACGTTTTGAATTTCAGGATAACTGGTCTGAGAAAGGAAATGTTTAACATTTTCAAACAAGAGTTCAAGTACCTTCTTAATAATAACATAATATAGATTAAATAACTTTCCTGCTCTGAGGCCATTTCCTTAGCTCTATAATGGAACTGAGACATACCTCTTAGGTTTACCAAGAAGAAAAGCAGAATGTTTCACTGAAACAATTTAACTTGGTGCTAATAAATGACGGGAGATCATTTTACTGATCATTAAGCCTCCATTCAACAAGTATTTTATGTAGGTAGACATTTATCAATAAGCAATCATTCTGGCTTGTATAGAAGGTATCTTATAGTGGGAAAGATGAGCAACAAAAGAAAAAATCAAATGAGCAACTGACTATAAAAAAATAAAACAGACTAATGGGAAAAAGAGTGCCTGAAGAAGAGAAGCAATCTAATTTTCTCAGCCCTTTGTATACTGGACATTCCATTTGAACAGATAATGCTATATAATAAACATGCTATGATCATTTTTTAAAAATTCTTGTTGATTAAATGATCTTACCATGAGAAGGTCTTCATAAGATCCCCAAGGATGATTTCCCTGGTGTAAAAAATAAATAAATAAATCTTAAAATTAGAAATAATGAGTATTAAACTATATGAGATTTAGGTTTCATTTCAAATTTAGATTACTTTTCCTTTAACTTGATCAGACTTATTCAAATGAAATGATTATCACATTTGAATAGTCAAAACACTTTTATATTTATTATAACACTATTTACTTAAACCAAGTAAAAAATACACCAAAACCCAGGGTGAAAATCCTCAGAGATTTTCCACTTCTAATTCTACTACAGATTTAACCTGTATTGGCTTCAGTTTCCTTGTAACATCATAAAATTTGCTTCAGTTGAACTATAGCATATCTGAAATTCTAATTATGTTCAAAGCTAAGGCAAAATAATTTTAACTAATTTAAAGAAAAGTTTTATACATGATGATTCTGATATGCTAATCACACACACACACCTACACACAAAGCATCAAGTTGTATTTCATGTATCTCATATTTAAGCTGGAATTTGAAGTTATTGAATAATTTTCAATAATTTAATTTCAATCAAGAAAAGAACATATTTTCCTTCTACTTTAGTATTCTTAATACTGGAAGCCTGAGAAGAAACAGAAGAAAGAAAACTTTAATTTGTCCCAGAGTGATTTAAATGTTTTTAAAAGAAACTTTTGCTCATAGAAAATATTTATTTCTTCACTATTTCTTTTCTCAATCCCTACCATTTTTTCCCCACTGCCATACTTTAATTTAAATTTGCAGTACCAACTTAGAATTGAGCAAAAGCAATAGATTTCCAAAATCAGAAGGCTGCTGTGAATCACTTTCTGTAAGAGAAGAAAAACAAATGAAATACACCCAGCATTAGGCTCTGGAATTGAAATTACAAGCACTCTGAGGAATAATTATAGCATGTGGTCCAAGGATCCTGCTGCTTAGGTCCATTAACATTGCAGACCCTGCTGAATTATGAAAATGTTCCCAAGATCTAACATTTTTACAAAAAGATGCTGAAACCAAATCCCTAAAATACTCCCTTGATAAATAAAAAGGTTATATAAAACTCAATATTTATATTGTAGTCTTAAGAAAACTTTAGGATATACAGATATGTTTCACATGCTAAAAATGGTGAAATGTCTGGTATTAAAATGAACAGGCAGAGCAACTGAAAACTCCATTAAATAGATCTGATTTTAAATTCCATCACCAATAGAAAATGACTCTGGTACTCCCAAAGTAATAAAGCCAAGAGTTCTTTCTGCGGAGCTCAGGAATGCAGACCTGGGGCAGGTGAAAGTTACAGAAAGGCTGATTTCATCTTCATATAAGGTGGGAGTGATGATGCATGATAAGATAGAGTGCTTCCAGGGGCTATATACAATTAAATAGGGGATAGATAGCTTCTGATAGACAACCTAGAAAAGGCTTCTGACTAGAGGTTCTCAGTGCTTTTCCCCACATTGAAGATTGTATAATTCTGTGCTTCTGTAACCTTTGCAGTGACCCTGCAGGAATATTTGAGATGCAAACCAAGTCTGTTAATATACTTTGAATATCAAGTCCTTATTAAGCATTTTTTTAAAAACTTGTCATGCTCTTCGTGAATGTATCATGATTACTTACACATGAGCCCTCACATTTGGAGTTTCCTAAGTCTCAAACATGCTTTAGCTCCGTCTCTTTTTCAGTAAATCCTCATATACTATAGGTGATCACTATGCATTACCTTCTTCAGGTATTGTTTATTATCCCTCCCCCACTATGGAGATGGTGTTGCTGCTGCTGCTGCTGCTAAGTTGCTTCAGTCGTGTCTGACTCTGTGCGACCCCATAGATGGCAGCCCACCATACTTTCCCATCCCTGGGATTCTCCAGGTAATGTGTTTCCACAGAACAGGCATTGATCCTCTAAAGTGCTACTTTTCACATTGTGTTATACTTGTTTCCCTCACTAAACCACAGGCTTCAATAGGCAGTAGCTGTGATTACAATTATATATATAAGAAAAATCAGTCTTGTGAAAGCACCAGTTCCAGATTATTTTTGTGATACATTTGAAATATTTTTGATAAAAAGCTGATGAAATGAATCACCAGTCTATGTTTGATACAGGATGCAGGATGCTTGGGGCTGGTGTACAAGGATGATCCAGAGAGACGTTGTGGGGTGGGAGGTGGGAGGGGGATTCAGGATTGGGAGCTTGTGTACACCTGTGATGGATTCATGTCGATGTATGGCAAACCCAATAGAGTATTGTAAAGTCAAATTAAAAAAATTAATTATTTTAAAAAAAAAAGCTGATGATGCAGAAGTTAAGCGAACTTATTTATTGAAGACATCATAGAACCATGAAGGTATTTCATATTCTATGAATTTGTTACTAAGAGGGCAAGAAGATTTCTCCACTCTTTTTTAATAGCATATTGAACAACTACTGACCTGGGGGGGCTCAACTTTCACTGTCATATCTTTTTGCCTTCTCATATTGTTCACAGAGTTCTCAAGGCAAGAATACTGAAGTGGTTTGCCATTCCCTCCTCCAGTGGACCATGCTTTGTCAGAACTCTCCACAGTGACCCGTCCTTCTTGGGTGGCCCTGTATAACATGGCTCATAGTTTTATCCAGTTACACAAGGCTGTGATCCATGTCATCATTCTGATTAGTTTTCTGTGATTGTAGTTTTTATTCTGGAGGCATAGGATTATAGTTTTTGCTTCTTCTGTCTGCCCTCTGATGGATGAGGATAAGAGGCTTGTGCAAGCTTCCTGATGGGAGGGACCAGCTGTGGGGAAAACTAGGTCTTGCTCTGGTGGGTAGGGCCATGCTGAGTAAATCTTTAATCCAGTTTTCTGCTGGTGGTGGGATTGTGCTCCCTCCCTGTAGTTTGGCCTGAGGTGGCCCAGTCTTAGAGTCTGCAGTCATTATGGTAGGCTATAGGCTTTGGTAGAGCTAATGATGATCTCCTCATGTACAGATGTGAGAGTTGGACCATAAAGCAGGTTGAGTGCCAAAGAACTGATGCTTTCAAACTGTTGTGCTGGAGAAGACTCTCAAGAGTCCCTTGGACAGCCAGGAGATTAAACTAGTCAATCCTAAAAGAAACCAACCCTGAATATTCATTGCGAGGACTGATGCTGAAGCCCCAATACTTTGGTCACCTGATGTGAAGAGCTGACTCATTAGAAAAGACCCTGATGCTGGGAAGGATTGAAGACAGGAGGATAAGGGGGCAATAGAGGATGAGATGGTAGGATGGCATCACCGACTCAACAGACAGGAGTTTCAGCAAACTTCAGGAGATAGTGAAGGATAGGGAATCCTGGTGTAATACAGTCCATGGAATTGCAAAGGGCTGGACGTGACTTAGTGACTCAACAATAACAAAAAGATACAGAATTTTTTCAACATTATTTTACCTCAAACTCATTGTTTTTCACGGAGCATCTTATAGGTCTAGGGTTTCTTCTCTTTTATTTTAGAGAACACTAAACCATTTCATTCACCAGTTACCTAGATAGTACCTGGCATAGAGTAGATATGTAAGAAAAACTAATTACTTTAGTTATTAAAATATAAACTGATTTCAAGTTTCTTGATAAGTATCTCTCTACCTCCCCCAAATTAGTTTTTAGATTAAAGGGACTCTGTGATTATTTTCTTTATTCTGACTTCAGGAATCCTATTTGTGGTATACTTAGTAATTTAGCTTTCATCAGAATAACTCAGGCACTGGGCACATCATATCTATTGATACATGAGGCTGTATATTCCATTATTACATAGCAATTGATAGCAGTTGTTTTAGAGAAAGCAATGGCACCCCACTCCAGTACTCTTGCCTGGAAAATCCCATGGATGGAGGAGCCTGGTAGGCTGCAGTCCATGGGGTCACTGAGGGTCAGACATGACTGAGCGACTCCCCTTTCACTTTTCACTTTCATGCATTGGAGAAGGAAATGGCAACCCACTCTAGTGTTCTTGCCTGGAGAATCCCAGGGACGGGGGAGCCTGGTGGGCTGCTGTCTATGGGGTGGCACAGAGTCGGACATGACTGAAGCGACTTAGCAGCAGCAATTGTTTTGAGAATTATTTTTCATTCAACTTATTGCTAAATGCTCCTAACTTTAGCGTATTGATTGAAGTGCTTCCTTTTCAAACAACCAAAAATGTTTACACTTTCTTATACAGAACACTTCACAGGCATTCCTTTTAGATTTCTCCCCTCTGAGNTTGAGAATTATTTTTCATTCAACTTATTGCTAAATGCTCCTAACTTTAGCGTATTGGTTGAAGTGCTTCCTTTTCAAACAACCAAAAATGTTTACACTTTCTTATACAGAACACTTCACAGGCATTCCTTTTAGGTTTCTCCCCTCTGAGCTAAACATCCTAGCTCTCTTATTCCTTCTGCAAAGTGGTTTCCAGATCTCCAAGCTGACAGCAATCTTATAAATTTTTAGCTTATCGATTCTGCTATATTCTCCCAAAGTGTACTTCAAGTCAAGGTAAAATAGAATTTTAATATTTTGGAAAGATACCACGGCTCAGTCCTATGTTCTTTATTTCACTCATATCGTTCCTGCTGCCCAGAATGATTTTTCTTTTTGCCTTCACCTTTTCAAGCATTATTTACCCATTGAGATAAAGCTCAACCCCACTGCTTGCCCAACTACTTTAGCTGTAATTTCTTCCTTCCTGTTCTCAGACATATCATTTAAGATTTGTAGTCTATTGTCACAATTCAGCTTTCAAATTTCCTGTATTATTCACTGATGTCCCATGTGTATTTTTCTTTATTCACTAAAAAGTTATTAGAAGTGTGACAGCATGCACTGTACTATTTATTTCTCCAGAGCCCTTTGAAAAGTACTCACATACATGAAAACATCAAAAGTATGTAGCTTGTTTCCTGACCATCCAAGCTTTGCTCTTCACTGGGAGGAAGGGAGGTGTACTGAAAGTCTGAAAATGAGATTTCTAGTCTCCTGCACAGTTTCCTCATTGGCCCTATAAATAGGAAGCACTGGTAGGAATTTAGAAGGCAGAAGTGAGTCAAAAGTCATTCTGCTTTCAACTCTCCAAGTAGCAGAAAGACAACTACTGGAGAACTGTAGATCCCAGCATTTTCAGGTACCAGCAACAAAGGTGGAAGCAAGCCCACTTCAGAGGCAGTGCTGTGGCTTAGCTGTGCGGAGGCAGGGACAGTTCCCTGCTTTGAGTTAACACCCACTCTTCTCCTTTTCTGCCCATCTATCACTTGTGCAAATGTTTTTCTGCATTAAGAACCCTCTTTGGGCCTTCTCTGGTGGCTCAGAGGGTAAAGCATCTGCCTGCAGTAAGGGAGACCTGGGTTCAAACCCTGGGTTGGAAAGATCCCCAGGAGAAGGAAATGGCAGCCCACTCCGGGATTCTTGCCTGGAGAATACCAGGAATGGAGGAGCCTGGGAGGCTACAGTCCATGGGGTCACAAAGAGTCGGACACGACTGAGCGACTTCACTTCATTTTGAGGGTATATAAATGACTAATAAATATGAAAAGCCATCAGGGAAATACAAAATATAACTATAATGAAATACCAGTTAATAGTCACTAGCATATCCATTCAGCAAATACAGAAATAAAAGGAAAAAAATATATCAAGTGCTGTTGAGGATGTAGAACAACAGAAATTCTCAAGCACATGGTGTAAATGTAAACTCGGCACAACCTATTCACGTACCTATTTTGCCAGCTTTTTACTGTGTGACTCAGGAATTTTCCATCTCCAGGTTTATGCTCATTACAAAAGTATGCAAATGTTAACCAAAATATGTTTAATAGAATGTTCATAGCTTACTATTTGTAACAGCTGAAACCTGGGTATTCAAATCTTCATTAATAGCAGTGAGATAAGTTGAGATGTATTCACATAAGGGGGTATTATATAGCAATGATGTTGACTGTACAACTACTGTATGTGCAGCAATATGAATGAATCATAAAATGTTGAGCAACAGAAGTCATACATCAAAGTGTGCATACTGTATTATCCCTCATATAAAATAAAAACAAGCATAAGTATTCTCTGCTGTCAGACATGAGGATAATTACCTTTGGGGGAAGCAGCAGAGGGTCTACTTGGGTGAAAGTGAAAGTTTCTCAGTCATGTCTGACTCTTTGCGACCCCCTGGACGACACAGTCCATGGAATTCTCCAGGTCAGAATAATGAAATGGGTAGCCTTTCCCTTCTCCAGAGGATCTTCCCAACCCAGGGATCAAACCCAGGTCTCCCACATTGCAGGCGGATTCTTTACCAGCTGAGCAGATTCATTACCATTCTGTACCAGTAGGCTACAAGGAAAGCCTACTTCAGGTACTAGGGGTGATCTCTTTCTTTACCTGTATTTCTGTGACAGGGATATTGCACATGAAAATTCAATGAACTGTACAAAAAAGCATATATATTGTACTTCATTACAGCTTTTTTTTAAGTTCTTGGTCTGCTTCAAAGTAGGATATACTAGTGACTTTGTCAGTGCATAGCTGGGGTAAGTTTAACCTGGAAAAACTGAAAGCAAGTATTCTCAACATTTCTTTTGGCTATCAAAATAAACAAAAAAGCACTATTAAAGTGTCCTCAGAACATTTGGACTTCCCTGGTAGCTCAGACAGTGAAGAGTCTGTCTGCAATGCTGGAGACTCAGGTTTGATCCTTGGGTTGGGAAAATCCCTTGGAGAAGGAAATGGCAACCTACTCCAGTATTCTTGCCAGGAGAATTCCATGAACAGAAGAGGCTGGAGGGCTATAGTCCAGAGAGTCACAAAAAGCCGGACATGACTGAATGACTAATATTTTCACTTTCAGAATACTTACTATAGTTTTAATATTTTTAATTAACTTTTTTAGAAACCTAGAGTGGTTTCTGTCATTTTATTTATTGATTTGTAGGCTTATTTACTTTCCAGTTTAGTATATGAATTGCTTATGTACTTAAAATTAGTTTAGTTATGATACATAAAATAACTAAAAATTCCAGGATATATATGTTAAATTTTCTGCCAAAATTCATGAAGTGTTTCAAATCACTAAAATAAAATTTAGGTTTTAAAAATATATAATGAATATCATGGTGTTTTCACATACGTCTTAAACACCCCTGTCTCTTCCACATATTTAAACATTTTCATTCATTATCACTATTTTCACAAAACCTCTTGAGTCTTTCATTAGAATAAAAAATTTCTGCTTCCAGACAGGGAAAAGGAATCATTAAATAAAGTAGAATTTAAAGAAAGATAATTTGGTTTATTCAAATTTCATTATTAAATAAAATTCAGGGCCTCAAGACTATTCAATGATTTTTTTTTTTAACAATCGTTACCATGTTCTTTATGGACCACCTCATTCATAGGGACAAAAATATAGAAACAGCATACAACAAAGCTTTGCAAGGCCATTATAGCAATGATCCTATTAGTCAGTTTCTTAGCTTTTGTAGAAAGTGCTTCAGCAGAATGGGAACCATTATCATTTCAAGTGATCAAACCAAAAAAAGAGATCCTATATAAACTGCATCATGTGTTGGTCCCTAAATAGTAAAAGGAACCAGAGACATACAGATGAAGGAAGAACATCAGGATCAAACTTTGTACTGGATTTATGCAGCTAAAATTTAAAAATCCAATCTAATTCATGAGTTTACCAGATAGCAAGAGAGTCACAAATCCCTTGTATATTAAGTTCTTAAGGTTTTACAATTTACTACTTTTATTTTTCCCTCTGCTTATATTTCTTTTTTAAAATTAACTTATTTAATTGGAGGCTAATTGCTTGCACAATTGTAGTGGGTTTTGCCATACATTGACATGAGCCAGCCATGGGTGTACACGTGTTCCCCACCCCATCCCTCAGGGTTGTCCCAGTGCACCGGCTTTGAGTGCCCTATTTCATGCATCGAACTTGGACTAGTGATCTATTTCACATATGGTAATATACATATTTCAATGCTATTTTCTCAAATGATCCCACCCTCACCTTCTCCCACAGAGTCTAAACTTCTTTCTTTATATCAGTGTCTCTTTTGCTGTCTCGCATATAGGGTCATTGTTACCATCTTTCTAAATTCCGTATGTAGCATTAATATACTGTATTGGTGTTTTTCTCTCTGACTTACTTCACTCTGTATAATTTTGCAGTGAGTATGTTGTTCACAGGTATTTCAAGCCTTGTAAAATTTGAAAGTATTTCAACTGCCTTTGTCCATGAAAGACACCTTGCCTCAGCGTGAAATTTTGGGACACCATTTTCCTCTCAAATGCTAATAAAATTTAGTGTTATGAAGTAAATTCTAATGCTGAACTCCTTTGACCCTTTTAGTTAACTTTATAATCTTTCTAGAAACTTATAAGAGTTCTCCCTTTTTTTTTTTTTACAGTTTTTTTTTTTTTAAGATGTGTCAGTAAGGGTCTTTTTCCATTAATTTTACTTACAATGTATTACATATCTTTCTTGGATTTTGTTTTTATTTTAAACTTGTGAGTAAATAATTCCTATAAGTTACATAAAAGAAGCAACTGGTTCCTTTCCGTTTTATTTAGAACATTCAATTAACTATGTAGTCCTATCAATACTTTGCCTTTCCCAATTTAAGAATAATAAACAGATTAGTATAACTTCCTTTCCTCTTATCCATTCTCAAATGCACTGTTGTATCAGCATCTCAAACAATTTTATTGTGTCAATTATCTCTTCAATTCATTATCTACCTCAGAGTTTCTCAACCGTGGCAGTATCAACATTTGGGATGATATTTCTTTGTGGTGGGGCTGTACCATTCATCATAAATTACCTAGAAGCACTTCTACTCTCTACACACTAGATGCCAATACCCACCTCTCAACCCGTGGAAAGTGAAAATGTTAATCGCTCTATTGTATCTGACTCTTTGCAACCCATGGAGCCTGTAGCCCACCAGGCTCCTCTGTCCAGGGTATTCTGCAGGCAAGAATACTGGAGTATTCCTTTATCCAGGGATCTTGCTGACGCGGGATTGAACCTGGTCTCCTGCATTTCAGGCAGATTCTTTACCATCTGAGCCACCAGGGAAGTCCACAGTAACAACCAAATTGTCTCCAGACATTGTCAGTTGTCCCCTGAGACAAAATTTATCCCTTTTGAGAACTGCTGGTCTATATCACTGCTAGAGTGGTCTTTCTAAAATACTCATTAGATTTATATATTTATTGTTTAAATAATTTATTTTAACAATTCTTTATCTTTTAGATTATCCAGGAGTTTTGCATAATGTTTGATATTCATTTCAAGAATTAAATCCTTACACCATTTGCTTCAACAACAAAGAACTATTTGTCTCGCAAACAATACACTCCACACTGTTATTGCTACTGTGTTTTTGCTTATGCTTATCTCTCAACATGGCTTGCCTTTTCTTCCATATCTTCTGGGAAAAGTATGACTAATTTATTAAAACAAGTTAAAATATCACATCTATGCAGTTTTTCTTTCACGGATACCTAGTGTTGGATATTGCGTGCATGTAGGAAATACTCTCTTCGTTACTTTTTGCCCAAAGTCATTTTTACTATTTGGAACCTCAACAAAACTTTGTCATTTTAGAGGACAATATATAATGAAACCAACATTATTCTAACACTTGTTAATCAGAAAAACAGAATCCACTACTCTGTAAGGATAGAATTATTCCTACCTAACTTTATCAAATTATATTTGCTCAGAGAGAGACTCATCTGATGCATGTCTGCCCCCTCATAAAGCCCTCAGGCCTAGTTTTTCAATTTGGCATTTTCACTCCCAGAAGAGCCTAGTTTCATCTGCACACTTGAAGATTTCACTGGGTTCTCTGTCTCTTCTAACTCATTTATAAACCCATTCAACAGTATCAATCCCTAGTGAATGCAGGGGAAAATTTTGTAAAAAAGAAGCACTTTATCTGAAAATGTAACTCAGGTCACTAGTACACATATTTGCATTGGACAGATACCACATGCTTTGGGTCAGCACTGCTGAATGGAACTTTCTGTGATGATGGAAAAGTTCTACACTTGCCCTATTCAGTATGGTAGCCAGATATGGCTAGTGAGCAATGGAGATGTGCCTCATTTGATTAATAAACTGAATTTTAAATTAAATTTAATTTTAATTCAAATAGCCATATGCCGCTAAAGTGCAAAGATGTAGGCCATGGGATGAAGACTCCAGGAGAAGGGGTGGGGAGAGCAGAGGACCAGGGCTCTGACCACCTTCATGGTTACACCTGGTGAGCTAGAGAAAAATAGCTGCTTGTTTCTTTTTCACGGTGATGTATTTGTGACAGTTGATAAGTTGAAAAATGTAGGAAACAAGCACTGTAGACACATACTGTCAGGCTGGTAGCAACAGTTAGAAGAACTCAGACATGAAAGCAAAGTTCTTTGTTAGTTTTTGCTGTTATCTTAAAAAATAACAACAGAAAAAAAAACTCCATACTCTTTTCCTGGATTTTCATTAAAAAAGGAATTTGATTTATCCTTTTCTGATTAGTCATCACATATCAGATGAGAGTTCCATGAGAAAACAGTAATTTTTACCACTGCTATCCTCCCACCTCTTATCTTATATTATCGACTCCAGTTGCAGGTATGAACAATAAGAAATGTAGGTCTGAGCAACAGTATACATAATTCAATTCAAAATCATCTCTGTAAAAACAGAATGCTTTTAGTTACTCATGAGAAGTTGAAAAAAAAAGGAAAAAAATTTTGATTACATTCAATTTATTGACGCGTTACATAGATTTCCCCTAAAAATATGATTTATTGAGGGTATTCTAGGAAAAATAAAGAGAAAGTTAGTGTTTGGCAAAGCTTTTCAGAAAAAAAAATGTTTTTGTAAACAGTAACGGGAGGAGAACAAGAAAGTCCAGTGAGTCCAATGAGATATATAGCAAGCACTTGCCAATGGTCAGTAAGAAAAATATCATGAGGGTCATAGAGCCAGAGAAGTAACTGGTGTCCATAAAAGCCTATGATTTGGCATGACTTAAGATAGTATTTTCCAGCTCTGAGAAGGGAAGAGAAATGGCTAAAATGGAACTTGAGATAGATGGTTCTTGTAGTTTTATGTAACACAACTGGATGAAGGGATAATTACAAAAAGAATGTTTCAACGTGCAGAGTCAAAAGAAAGGGCAAAAGGATGAAACAGAAAAGAGAAAATTGAAAAGGCAAGTACTTTTTAAATCATTTATTTCCCACAACATATTTACTCATTTTAAGAAAACAAACCTGCTAACAGCACTGTGATGTATTCTAATTTATCTCTCTTCTACAGTACAATTTCTCTAGCCATAATTTAAAATTTAATTATGTTCTTAATTAGCCATTTCTGCTCAAGAAGTGATATGCCCATAGAGTGGCAGTAAACAATTATTCATTCACCAAGTTCATATTGAGCGCTTTCCATGTTATTACCAGTGCTCCTTAGCTAGAAACCTGACTTCCAGCTGGGTGATCATAAAAACTTCAAAGTGGAAGTGGGATATAAATTGACTTTGATGGATGGATAGGAAATAAGGCAAAATGACTTTGTATGTCCCATCAGTGTTATCCCAGGAAATTGTTGAATAGATCCACCCAACTTTCCCCCCACCCCCCCCAAGGAGGATACAGCTTTGTTCAGCATATTATCAACTATTATTTAGGGACCAGACTAAATTTGCATGTTGACTTGGAGACTTGTAGGAAAGTTACTAACTTTGTATCTCACCTCAATGGACATCAGTTTGAGCAAGCTTCAGGAGTTGCTGATGGACAGGGAAGCCTAGCGTGGTACAAAGAATTGGACATGACTGAGCGACTGAACTGAACTAGAAATCTTATTCCAATATTCTCCCTTTACTCCCAACACCTTAGTTGTTCCTCAATGTTCTTCAAATTAGCTTCAGCATCTTGTTGCTTCCTTTATTAATAAGTTAAATAAAGTTTCAGCACATGCTTGTTTTGTACTTAGATTAAGGTCATGCATATAATTTTGTAAGAATTACACTTAGATATTAAATAGAGGTTTTAAAAAAGAGCAAAAGTGGTCAGGTAGAGGGGATCAAGTGATAAAATACAAAATGGATATATATAAGAAAAATGAAGGAAAATTCTTTTTCTTCTTCACTAAATTCACCCAGTACCTACTCTGAACAAAAGAATAGCTTGATACAATGACCCTGGATGATCTATAGTTAGATGAAGCAAATATTCCACCAAAACAGCATTACGAGAAGGTAGCTAAACAGAATAATATATACAGTTTATGTATATTACAAGAGTCAAAAGTAATGTGTGATGTTAAAGGAAGTGATTATTCTTGTAGAATGAGGGGCAGGAGCTGAAAGGGAGCATAAGAGGACTTGGTGGGGTGCTAGTAATGCTCTGATTACTGGTATGTGTATAGTTTATGAAAATTCATCAAGTTTAAGATAAATGCACTTTTCTGAAAGTCAATTCTGCCACAATAAAAATTAGCATACATATCACAAGTGTTTTAAAATGTTCATAATAAAAAGAAGGAACAGTTTTTCTTTAGATTTTAGATCTGGTGCAATCTTGTCTATGTCATATTTAGATGCGTCTGTTTCTTCACTACATATGATGTCTACAAGATTCATAATTTCTTTCTCAAAGAATTGTCACCATTAACCCACTATTGTATGTTGTCTTCCTGTAAATATGTCACCTTCCCTGCATGAACTATACCCGAGATGTGAGAACTTACAATTTCAATTCCTATAAAGTGTCACAAGTGAGTCCAAATATATTTGATTAGAAATATAAATGCAGAATCTTTCTAGTTTTCTATGATTTTATCCCAATATTTTACAACTATCTTATCATAACTGATTTGACAGAAGTATGTTTGGAGAGAAAAATTTATCATTTACAAAGTTTGTAAATTACTTTTCAAGGAAAATAATTTATTTTCAACTTATACTTATCAGCTGACTTTTATGTACTTAAGTTTTATATTTATAACAGCCACAGATAAAAATTTGTCTAGGTACAACTTTCTCTTTGCAATCATATTGCTCAATTGATTGATAAAAAGGGAAGTGCAAAAAGCTTTTAGTCTACTACCTGTGTGTGAGGAGCCCAGTATGAATGTCAGGTATGTCTTTTAGAGAGAGATGTGGACAACATGAATAAGGTAAACTACTTCAGTGGCAGGAGGTTAAGTGAAGATAGGTCAAGGATATTTCTGCCACAGTGCAATTTGGCTGAAACAGCATAAAGAGCAGAATTTGAATTGATGTTCATAGTTACATCAATACTGGAACATGGAGGGCTCTAAATCATAGGCTATTGAGTTTTTGTATTATTTTTACTGCATCAAGAAACTAGGAAAGATTTTTTTTGAACAAGTAAGTTACATAGTTAAAATTTTGTTTCAAATAATTTCATCTGGAAGCATGGTGTAAATTGAAAAAAATAAGACGTTATCAGCTCATCCCAGGCATAAGGCTGTCCGAAGTAGGAGATAAGGAAGGCTGAAATGCATACTAATAAGTGTGCCATTAGTGAAAATGACAGAACTTGGAAACCAAACCCACATACTGTGAAATATTATATAAAACATGCAGGAAAAAAAAAATTATCTAACTCACCTAGAAATTCTTCCATGAATGTAAACATCAATAATTGATCAATAGTTAGTCTCTTCAACAATATTGGCCAAAAGTAGCAGTTCAATGATCTATTGATGTCAAACTCAAAATGCAAATTCTTGAAACATTGTTTTTTTTTTTCAACTTCATAAAACTGAGCTGTTCTGTAAAAGTAATTGTTCAAGTTTTCTTTTTCTTCTATAAGTATGTTACAACTTTTTTTGATGGTTTGCTTTACTCAAGTACAGTGGTACTATTTTCTAATGTCAATTAAAGTAGAATGGATACTATTACTCATGTGACAATTAAAGCATTGTGGGATTTAAAAAAAAAATACTGATGTATTTTTCCAATGGTTTCAAGTATGCTCTAAGAACTATTAGACAACTAAACTTCTAGGTAGAATTAAAAATGGCTCAATGTGTGCTATCATTACTCCGTTAACTAAAAAGGAACACACAGGTTGAAGATACAAGCTTAAAAGAAGTCTGTAAGTGTCAAACAATAGAAGGCCCTGTTCACATTTTAAAAATCTTAAAAGCTTGTCTGGAATAAAAATGAAAATATGAAGGCAAAATGTCCCACAAAGAGCTGGGCTCCTATAGGGGTACTATTTTTTTTCCAGTTAGAGAACTGGTAGGTATATTTCTTAAGTTGTGCTTAAAGATGTTTTTATTTACCAACATTTGTATTGCCAGTGTATTAAGCTTTTTAGAGTTATACACACTCACTGGACACACTCAGTGGACTTTTTTTTTCTTTTCTTAGCAAACTAAATATGGCATTTCCAAAGGAATTAATCTTATTTCACCTGGAAGAGATGGAATGCCTATTGTCTTTAAAATTCCTTACTGCTAGAGGGGAGAACCGAAGGTATAAGGTGGGAAACCATTGTTTTTAGTAATCCCCATAGTAGGCCGTAAGAGTCTATGAAAGTGAAAACAGAATAATATTACTCATCTGGCTTTCCTTATTATAACAAGATGTCACTGGTCCCCAACAGTGAGACTCTTCTGAGCTGCCAGGTTTTTGCCTAGACTGAATCATGCTCCCCTAGAGCTCTGTTTTGTAAGCAGAAGCCACTAATAAAAGGGACCTTAATGGCTGATTTGGGGGCTTACAATGCACCTGCATCCTCACTGGGTCAGCCATGCGCAGCAGCAGGTGGAGGTGGGCTCTGCTGTGAGCATTCAGGTGTCATTAACGGATCATTGAGTCAACAGATTATGGCAGCTCCTTTGGAAAACTCCAGCTCCATGTTAACACACTCTGCCCAGGGAGTTAGAGACTCTAACAGCTCACAGTGTGACTTAAAGAAATTCAAGAGGATAAAGGGATGTGTTTCAGCAAAATCAAAATAATAGATTACCTAAGAGACTACATACAAGTCTTAAATAAACAGACAACTGAGGCAAAGGGAAATTAATATAAAGTTCATTCTTGGTGTTGTGATCTTCTTAAAACATAAATATCCTTAACAAATAAATGAATAACTAGAACTTTAACATTTTTCTTCTAGATGTTTAAATTACGCAAACATTTTTCTCCCCTTTACTGATATATTTGTTTTGTTTTTCAGTCTCTTTCTTAGAGATACTAAACCATATGACTTTTTAATTCTTTTGGCCTAAGGCCATTTTATGTATAGGTCTTGTTAATATTTTAATTGTTTTGAAGATATTTTTAAAAATACATGTTTAAAGAGTTTGTGCTAAGGCCTCTACATTAGGATTAACGTGAAGAGGTTCATCCATGAAATATATCAGTCACTTGTAGGCCCTCCTGGTTTACCTGAGTGGAAAGCAGTCATCTTCTACTTTTGTGTACAGAACATAATTTCCATCACTAATATCTGAACACTGGTATGTGAAGGAGAACTAAAATTAGAAAACGTGATTTGAACTTCAGGAAAAGTTTACTAACTTTTCCTAATCATAGAACCTATTCGTTTTCCTGCTTAATATTATTGAAAACATATGGATACCAAGGGAGGGAAGGAGGGGATGGGCTGAATTGGAGATTGCAGTTGACACATATACACTATTGATACTATGCATAACATAGATAACTAATGAGAACCTACTGTTTAGCACAGGGAACTCTACTTAATACTTTGTGGTGAACTAAATGCTAAGGAAACACAAAAAAGAGGAGATATATGTATACATAAAGCTGATTCCCTAGTGACTCAGACTGTAAAGAATCTTCCTGCAATGTGGGAGACCCAGGCTCAATCCCTGGGTTGGGAAGATCCCCTGGAGAAGGGAATGGCAACCCACTCCAGTATTCTTGCCTGGAGAATTCCATGGACAGAGGAGCCTGGCGAGCTACAGTCCATGGGGTCGCAAAGAATTCGACATGACTGGTGACTAAAACACACATAGCTGATTCACTCTGCTGAACAGCAGAAACTGACAACATTTAAAGCAACCACACTTCCATAAAAATTTTAAAAATATAAATTATTGATTTTAAAATAGCAACCATTAGTAGTAGCCTGAGTCTGAGTGACACTGTTCTCAGTCTTTTACCATAGTATTATCTTACCATATTATTCTTATATCTGAAATAACTACATGTATGGCACTTCCCCCCATGTTATAAATGAGAGAAATGAGAGAGGTATCTTACCCAGTCTCATAGTCCTAAGAGGTTCCAGAGCCAGTGATTCCCAGCCAAGTTTATCACATTGGAGTTTATGATTCTGAAGTAGGATTTACAGCACAAAAGTTTAGTTGTGTTCTCTCCTCATCCGGAGAAGGCAATGGAACCCCACTCCAGCACTCTTGCCTGGAAAAGCCCATGGACCGAGGAGCCTGGTGGGCTGCAGTCCGTGAGGTGGCTAAGAGTCGGACACGACTGAGTGACTTCACTTTCACTTTTCATTTTCATGCATTGGAGAAGGAAATGGCAACCCACTCCAGTGTTCTTGCCTGGAGAATCCCATGGATGGCGGAGCCTGGTGGGACATGACTGAAGCGACTTAGCAGCAGCAGCAGTAACTCTCCTCATCGCTGCTTTAAAGCAGTGGTTCTTCAGTCTTAAGCCAGCATCAGAATCACCTGGAGGACTTGTTAAAACAGACTGCTACGTCCCATCCTTAGTGTTTCTGACTCAGTAAACTTGTGGTAGTACTGAAGAATTTGCATTTTAAAAAGCTCCCAGGTGATGCTAATACCACACATTGGGAATAACTGCTTTCAAGCCGAATGAAAGGTGAAGTGAATAGTACTGAGTCTTCCTGCCACCTGTTCAGATTAATCAAAATATGCCCTTTCTTGCAGCACTGTTTCATTATCCTGTCTCTTACTGTAAGAGGATGCTTATATTCCTTAGGGATAAAAAATAGAGGCACTTATGGTTTAAACAACTCCTTTAAATGTTTTATGAAAAGCTTTTCAAGACTTTACCATAGACTACATACAGAGGAATATGAGGGCTGAGAATGAGGAAGTATGTGTTTCATTTTGCTAGGCATTGGGTTTTGTTATTGCTGGTTTTCACTTTCCTTCTTTTAGAATAAAGGAAATAATATATCCTGCTAAGTAGTATTTCAAATTAAATGTGTCAGAAAAGAAAGGTTTTTTTTTTTTCACTTTTACAAACATGAAATTGAATTCTTAGGACATATGTTTATTTATGTATAGATTTTATGTACAAAGCAAAACTCAATCTATAGAACATGACTATTTCCAAAACAAGTTATCATTAAACATAAATCTATATATCACTTTGAAGGGAGTAGCAGTCTTGTGAGAAAGTACTGTATGAAAAATGCAAGCTTGCTATATAACAGTTGAAACATTATTTTTTTTTTGAAACATTATTAAGAAGACTATTTTGCCATGAATTGGAAGAAGCTTTTGGAATAGTAGCCATTAAATTTCATACATCATTGTTCATTTTTAACCATCTAATAATATTTGATTGGATGGCATCCTTGACTCAATGGACATAAATTTGAACAAACATCAGAAGATGGTGAAGGGCAGGGAAGCCTGAATGCTACAGTCCATAGAGTTGCAAAAAGCTGGACATAGTTTAGCAATTGAACAATAACAAATAATACTTTTAGAGATATGTCACTGTAAATTTGTCAAGGAAAACAGCATTTAATTGTTCTCTATAGAATGGTTAAGGNGTGTATAAGAGACAGGAAGTGGGATATAAATTGACTTTGATGGATGGATAGGAAATAAGGCAAAATGACTTTGTATGTCCCATCAGTGTTATCCCAGGAAATTGTTGAATAGATCCACCCAACTTTCCCCCCACCCCCCCCAAGGAGGATACAGCTTTGTTCAGCATATTATCAACTATTATTTAGGGACCAGAATAAATTTGCATGTTGACTTGGAGACTTGTAGGAAAGTTACTAACTTTGTATCTCACCTCAATGGACATCAGTTTGAGCAAGCTTCAGGAGTTGCTGATGGACAGGGAAGCCTAGCGTGGTACAAAGAATTGGACATGACTGAGCGACTGAACTGAACTAGAAATCTTATTCCAATATTCTCCCTTTACTCCCAACACCTTAGTTGTTCCTCAATGTTCTTCAAATTAGCTTCAGCATCTTGTTGCTTCCTTTATTAACAAGTTAAATAAAGTTTCAGCACATGCTTGTTTTGTACTTAGATTAAGGTCATGCATATAATTTTGTAAGAATTACACTTAGATATTAAATAGAGGTTTTAAAAAAGAGCAAAAGTGGTCAGGTAGAGGGGATCA
The DNA here is from genome assembly GCA_006410875.1 of Neotragus pygmaeus. Lineage (NCBI taxonomy): Eukaryota > Metazoa > Chordata > Mammalia > Artiodactyla > Bovidae > Neotragus > Neotragus pygmaeus. The sequence goes on from SJYV01027424.1 coordinate 690,651, forward strand.
AGTGATAAAATACAAAATGGATATATATAAGAAAAATGAAGGAAAATTCTTTTTCTTCTTCACTAAATTCACCCAGTACCTACTCTGAACAAAAGAATAGCTTGATACAATGACCCTGGATGATCTATAGTTAGATGAAGCAAATATTCCACCAAAACAGCATTACGAGAAGGTAGCTAAACAGAATAATATATACAGTTTATGTATATTACAAGAGTCAAAAGTAATGTGTGATGTTAAAGGAAGTGATTATTCTTGTAGAATGAGGGGCAGGAGCTGAAAGGGAGCATAAGAGGACTTNATAGAGGTTTAAAAAAAGAGCAAAAGTGGTCAAGTAGAGGGGATCAAGTGATAAAATACAAAATGGATATATATAAGAAAAATGAAGGAAAATCCTTTTTTTTCTTCACTAAATTCACCCAGTACCTACTCTGAACAAAAGAATAGCTTGATGCAATGACCCTGGATGATCTATAGTTAGATGAAGCAAATATTCCACCAAAACAGCATTACGAGAAGGAAGCTAAACAGAATAATATATATATAGTTTATGTATATTACAAGAGTGAAAAGTAATGTGTGATGTTAAAGGAAGTGATTATTCTTGTATAATGAGGGGCAGGAGCTGAAAGGGAGCATAAGAGGACTTGGTGGGGTGCTAGTAATGCTCTGATTACTGGTATGTGTATAGTTTATGAAAATTCATCAAGTTTAAGATAAATGCACTTTTCTGAAAGTCAATTCTGCCACAATAAAAATTAGCATACATATCACAAGTGTTTTAAAATGTTCATAATAAAAAGAAGGAACAGTTTTTCTTTAGATTTTAGATCTGGTGCAATCTTGTCTATGTCATATTTAGATGCGTCTGTTTCTTCACTACATATGATGTCTACAAGATTCATAATTTCTTTCTCAAAGAATTGTCACCATTAACCCACTANTTCATAATAAAAAGAAGGAACAGTTTTTCTTTAGATTTTAGATCTGGTGCAATCTTGTCTATGTCATATTTAGATGCGTCTGTTTCTTCACTACATATGATGTCTACAAGATTCATAATTTCTTTCTCAAAGAATTGTCACCATTAACCCACTATTGTATGTTGTCTTCCTGTAAATATGTCACCTTCCCTGCATGAACTATACCCGAGATGTGAGAACTTAGAATTTCAATTCCTATAAAGTGTCACAAGTGAGTCCAAATATATTTGATTAGAAATATAAATGCAGAATCTTTCTAGTTTTCTATGATTTTATCCCAATATTTTACAACTATCTTATCATAACTGATTTGACAGAAGTATGTTTGGAGAGAAAAATTTATCATTTACAAAGTTTGTAAATTACTTTTCAAGGAAAATAATTTATTTTCAACTTATACTTATCAGCTGACTTTTATGTACTTAAGTTTTATAACAGCCACAGATAAAAATTTGTCTAGGTACAACTTTCTCTTTGCAATCATATTGCTCAATTGATTGATAAAAAGGGAAGTGCAAAAAGCTTTTAGTCTACTACCTGTGTGTGAGGAGCCCAGTATGAATGTCAGGTATGTCTTTTAGAGAGAGATGTGGACAACATGAATAAGGTAAACTACTTCAGTGGCAGGAGGTTAAGTGAAGATAGGTCAAGGATATTTCTGCCACAGTGCAATTTGGCTGAAACAGCATAAAGAGCAGAATTTGAATTGATGTTCATAGTTACATCAATACTGGAACATGGAGGGCTCTAAATCATAGGCTATTGAGTTTTTGTATTATTTTTACTGCATCAAGAAACTAGGAAAGTTTTTTTTGAACAAGTAAGTTACATAGTTAAAATTTTGTTTCAAATAATTTCATCTGGAAGCATGGTGTAAATTGAAAAAAATAAGACGTTATCAGCTCATCCCAGGCATAAGGCTGTCCGAAGTAGGAGATAAGGAAGGCTGAAATGCATACTAATAAGTGTGCCATTAGTGAAAATGACAGAACTTGGAAACCAAACCCACATACTGTGAAATATTATATAAAACATGCAGGAAAAAAAAAATTATCTAACTCACCTAGAAATTCTTCCATGAATGTAAACATCAATAATTGATCAATAGTTAGTCTCTTCAACAATATTGGCCAAAAGTAGCAGTTCAATGATCTATTGATGTCAAACTCAAAATGCAAATTCTTGAAACATTGTTTTTTTTTTTCAACTTCATAAAACTGAGCTGTTCTGTAAAAGTAATTGTTCAAGTTTTCTTTTTCTTCTATAAGTATGTTACAACTTTTTTTGATGGTTTGCTTTACTCAAGTACAGTGGTACTATTTTCTAATGTCAATTAAAGTAGAATGGATACTATTACTCATGTGACAATTAAAGCATTGTGGGATTTAAAAAAAAAATACTGATGTATTTTTCCAATGGTTTCAAGTATGCTCTAAGAACTATTAGACAACTAAACTTCTAGGTAGAATTAAAAATGGCTCAATGTGTGCTATCATTACTCCGTTAACTAAAAAGGAACACACAGGTTGAAGATACAAGCTTAAAAGAAGTCTGTAAGTGTCAAACAATAGAAGGCCCTGTTCACATTTTAAAAATCTTAAAAGCTTGTCTGGAATAAAAATGAAAATATGAAGGCAAAATGTCCCACAAAGAGCTGGGCTCCTATAGGGGTACTATTTTTTTTCCAGTTAGAGAACTGGTAGGTATATTTCTTAAGTTGTGCTTAAAGATGTTTTTATTTACCAACATTTGTATTGCCAGTGTATTAAGCTTTTTAGAGTTATACACACTCACTGGACACACTCAGTGGACTTTTTTTTCTTTTCTTAGCAAACTAAATATGGCATTTCCAAAGGAATTAATCTTATTTCACCTGGAAGAGATGGAATGCCTATTGTCTTTAAAATTCCTTACTGCTAGAGGGGAGAACCGAAGGTATAAGGTGGGAAACCATTGTTTTTAGTAATCCCCATAGTAGGCCGTAAGAGTCTATGAAAGTGAAAACAGAATAATATTACTCATCCGGCTTTCCTTATTATAACAAGATGTCACTGGTCCCCAACAGTGAGACTCTTCTGAGCTGCCAGGTTTTTGCCTAGACTGAATCATGCTCCCCTAGAGCTCTGTTTTGTAAGCAGAAGCCACTAATAAAAGGGACCTTAATGGCTGATTTGGGGGCTTACAATGCACCTGCATCCTCACTGGGTCAGCCATGCGCAGCAGCAGGTGGAGGTGGGCTCTGCTGTGAGCATTCAGGTGTCATTAACGGATCATTGAGTCAACAGATTATGGCAGCTCCTTTGGAAAACTCCAGCTCCATGTTAACACACTCTGCCCAGGGAGTTAGAGACTCTAACAGCTCACAGTGTGACTTAAAGAAATTCAAGAGGCTAAAGGGATGTGTTTCAGCAAAATCAAAATAATAGATTACCTAAGAGACTACATACAAGTCTTAAATAAACAGACAACTGAGGCAAAGGGAAATTAATATAAAGTTCATTCTTGGTGTTGTGATCTTCTTAAAACATAAATATCCTTAACAAATAAATGAATAACTAGAACTTTAACATTTTTCTTCTAGATGTTTAAATTACGCAAACATTTTTCTCCCCTTTACTGATATATTTGTTTTGTTTTTCAGTCTCTTTCTTAGAGATACTAAACCATATGACTTTTTAATTCTTTTGGCCTAAGGCCATTTTATGTATAGGTCTTGTTAATATTTTAATTGTTTTGAAGATATTTTTTAAAATACATGTTTAAAGAGTTTGTGCTAAGGCCTCTACATTAGGATTAACGTGAAGAGGTTCATCCATGAAATATATCAGTCACTTGTAGGCCCTCCTGGTTTACCTGAGTGGAAAGCAGTCATCTTCTACTTTTGTGTACAGAACATAATTTCCATCACTAATATCTGAACACTGGTATGTGAAGGAGAACTAAAATTAGAAAACGTGATTTGAACTTCAGGAAAAGTTTACTAACTTTTCCTAATCATAGAACCTATTCGTTTTCCTGCTTAATATTATTGAAAACATATGGATACCAAGGGAGGGAAGGAGGGGATGGGCTGAATTGGAGATTGCAGTTGACACATATACACTATTGATACTATGCATAACATAGATAACTAATGAGAACCTACTGTTTAGCACAGGGAACTCTACTTAATACTTTGTGGTGAACTAAATGCTAAGGAAACACAAAAAAGAGGAGATATATGTATACATAAAGCTGATTCCCTAGTGACTCAGACTGTAAAGAATCTTCCTGCAATGTGGGAGACCCAGGCTCAATCCCTGGGTTGGGAAGATCCCCTGGAGAAGGGAATGGCAACCCACTCCAGTATTCTTGCCTGGAGAATTCCATGGACAGAGGAGCCTGGCGAGCTACAGTCCATGGGGTCGCAAAGAATTCGACATGACTGGTGACTAAAACACACATAGCTGATTCACTCTGCTGAACAGCAGAAACTGACAACATTTAAAGCAACCACACTTCCATAAAAATTTTAAAAATATAAATTATTGATTTTAAAACCCAATAGAGTATTGTAAAGTTAAATTTAAAAATAAATAAATTAAAAAAAAATAAATAAAAATATAAAATGGCAACCATTAGTAGTAGCCTGAGTCTGATTGACACTGTTCTCAGTCTTTTACCATAGTATTATCTTACCNCATGAATTAAGTAGTTTTATGAATTTGAAGTAATATCATCCAGTGGGAAAACAAATTATATTTTCCTATTTTTTCTTGTTCTTATTTTTAAAATGATCACTTAAATGCTATGCAATCAATTCTTTTCTCTTTCAAGTGCTGATTTAATATTACAAAGAAATTATGGCATTCTTTTTTTTTATTACTATGATTTCTTCACTTCTCTTTCAAGTCACTGAAAAACCATGCATATAAAGTAGGACTCCATCTATTTTTGAACTGTTCTGATTTTGTTTTGATTTGCTATTGCATATCTTTCCTGCATACCCCCTCACCTCCAGCTATGCCATTTGAGATTAAAATTTTCCTTTTTGCATTTTAATAGGCAAAGACCTTACCATTTTATGTGTTGTCTGGGGCCATGCTACTTTATGTTCATAGGACTATTAAGCACCATAAACTTCAAATATTCAGTTTATCATGATATCTTATATGTGTAGTAATTATGCTGGCTATAGTTTAGATTATACTTTTAATTGCATCTATTGCTCTAGAGTTGATATTAGCAAAACTGTTTAATGGTATGGTATAAAATCTGTTACAAGATTAATTATAGTAAACATTGCAATTTCTAGAAGGATGTTATAGAGTCTGATCTTCAGTGAATTATGACTACAGAAAGTGATTTTAAAATTATTGTTCTCACCTTTTCCTCTAACCATGACTATCCACAGGGGCAAAATTAGTGGTTATCTTTTTAAAAACTGGGTGGAAAAGTGAAAACGTGAAAAAGTTGAAAAACAATCTTGACAACACGTTTTACAAGAAGGGAATTTTCATTATTAGTGGTGACCTAAGGCTATCAAGTTCAAGAGCTGCCTGTGTTGATTACCTATCCCTAGAGAACTATATAAAGGATGTGAAATCCTAAGGGCATGATCTGTGGAGTACATTTCAAGTATATCTGCAATTATTATTAATAGATGATAGGATAAAGTAGAGTTCCTGGGTAGAATGTACCATTTTTTCTGGACTTAGTAAAAGAAGGATCTGTAGGAATTTTAGGCAGAAACCAAGTGATTTCAATAGGGATAACAAGGAATGGAAACAGGTAAAAGTCATACCTTTCCAGGATGCCAAGTGAACAGGAGACACTTTTGTGTTTCAACGTGCAAATAAATATGGGTTATTCCATGATTCATAGTAACACTGGGTGAACAGAAAACTGTATTCCCATAGCTAATNATAGGGATAACAAGGAATGGAAACAGGTAAAAGTCATACCTTTCCAGGATGCCAAGTGAACAGGAGACACTTTTGTGTTTCAACGTGCAAATAAATATGGGTTATTCCATGATTCATAGTAACACTGGGTGAACAGAAAACTGTATTCCCATAGCTAATTTAATGGTGAGATTGGGTACTTTGAATCAGCAAAAGTAACATCATACACAAAAATTAATTCAAAGCGGGTCATATACCTAAATATGAGAACAAAAAAAATGTAAACCTCTTAAAAGAAAATATTAGAGAAAATCTTCTCGGATATGACACAAAAAGCATAGGTGATAGAAAAAAAAAGATACACTGGATGGCATCCAGTGTAAAACGTTTATACTTCATAGGACATTATCAAAGTTAAAAGATAACCTACAGAATGGAATAAATTTGCAAATCGTGTATCCAACAAGAGACTTTGTAACTAGAATATATTAAGGACATTTACAACTCAGTAATAAGACAAATAGCTAACTAATAGGCTCAGATTTAAATAGACATCTTTTTTAAAAGAAGATACATGAATGCCAATAAGCACTTGAAAACAGGATCATCATCATTAACTATCAGGGAAATACAAATCAAAACCACAGTGAGATACCACTACACACCCACTAGAAGGGCTCTATTTTTAAAAATATAACAAACAATGACAAGATTGTGGAGAAATTAGAACCCTCAGATACTTCTGGTAAGATTATAAACTGGTGCTACCACTTTGGAACACAGTTTGGCAGGTACTCAAAAGGCTAAATTATAGATTTACCATATGGTCTTGGTATTCCAGTATCAAGTATATCCCCAATAAAAATGAAAACAAATGTCCGCATGCAATTTCTATGTTAATGTTTTTAGCAATACTATACACTACAGTTCAAGTGTGGAAAGAGTCCAAATGTCCATTAACTGATAAATGAGTAAACACAATGCGGTATACCCATAAAGTGAAATATTATTTAGACATAATAAGATTAAAGTACTAATTATTACAGGAACAAGGATTAACTTTGAAAATAATATGCTACTGAAAGCAACCAATTACAAAAGACCACATATTGTTTAATTTCACTTATATGAAATTTCTAAAAATCAGTCAAGTCTACGAAGACAGAAAGCACATTTCTGGTTGGCTAGGGATGGTATAATTGGGAGCAAATGAGGACCGCCTACCAAATGTATATAGGGTTTATTTTTTCAAGTGATGAAAATATTCTAAAAGTGATTGAGTGATAGTTGTAAACATACTAAAAACCACTGAATTATTAAAAAGAGAGGAAAATATAGAGATAATTGAAAATTTTTATACAATTGCTTGCAATGTGTGGACTTTGTTTATGGCCTGATTTGAACAAATTATAAAGTCAAAAACTCAAGAGAAAAACATGTTTCAGCTGTAGAGGGAACACACAGTGCTGAAAATAATGCTTCTAAATCGGTTCAAACTGAATCACCAAAATTCCCTTCCAAGGATTTTGAAGCGCTATATGCAAGAGAGAGAGGTTCCTGGAAGCAAGTCCACCAATTCCTGATTTAGGTAGACTGTGGATCCATCACTAGGATCTGAATCCACTTGCTTGAAAAACATACGAATTGGTCCACCTGGCCATAATGGAGACATATTTGGGCACCTTTCTAAACTGCTGTTGAACTGGGTTAGTTTGCAGCATGCTTTCTCACTCTCCTGAGATGGAACACGGAAAAAGGCTTTATTCAGAGCAAGAGCAGGGACATAGCCCACCAAGGTCCTCTTATTCAGATATCACAGACTGGGCCAGATACTCAGTCTTGCCCCACCAAGTGCTATGTTCTTTGCTGGTAGAAAGGTGAGTTCTGATTGGAAGCATCAAACTTGGTGGTGCCTGATCACAGAATATAAATGTTTTCTATCATATATTGATGCCAGAGTATAAATGATAGTCTGTGGCCATGTTCTAGTTTCTATCCTTGGCACAGACATTGGATAATGTGGTTTACAGACCCCATTGACTGCTTAAGTAAAAACTCATCATAGTTCCCCCAAGAGATGTTCAGAGTGACCCAGTAAGGTGTTCTGAGTTGGAGAATTCACATCTCTGTCTGGCCTGAGGGTTTCCCTGGCAGTTCAGTCAGTAAAGAATCCCCCGGCAATGCAGGAGACCTGGATTTGATCCCCAGGTTGGGACAACCCCCTGGAGGAAGGCATGGCAACCCGCCCCAGTATTCTTGCCTAGAGAATCCCCCTGGATAGAGCAGCCTGGTGGGCTGAAGTCCATGGGGTCGCAAAGAGTCAGACACGACTGAACAACTAAGCATGGTACAGCCTGGCCTGATAGCAGTCTTCTCTTCTACAATGTTTAATCAACTATAATCCCATCCTATGTATTTTTTCAACTCATATATTTTAGTTTTCATCTCTAGAAATTTGATTTGGGTCTTTTTTATATTTTTTATGTCTTACTGTTTGAGTGTATGGAATGCAATTATAACCACTATTTCAATGTCTTTGCCTGATAATTATAACATCTGCATTAGTTCTGGGTCAGTTTCACTTTATTGCTGTTTCTCATTATGGCGCCTCCTTTCCTTCCATATACCTGATTATTTTTGACCAGATGCCAGACACCATGATTTTTTTTGAAAATATATTTTTGTATTTCTTTACAAATTTTTGAGCTTTGCTGGAACATAATTAAGTTACTCAGAAACATTTCCATTTTTAGGGACTTGCCTTTAGGAATCATTGGCAAGAACAGAGGAGTCTTTAATATTGGTGTTGTTCAGCTGCTAACTCATGTCTAACTCTTTGCAACCCCATGGACTGCAGCACTTCGGGCTTCCCCGTCCTTCACTATCTCCGGGAGTTTGCTCAAACTCATATTCATCGAGTTGGTGATGCCATCTAACCATCCTATCCTCTAGTCATCCCCTTCTCCTCTTTCACCACTATTGAGGCAAGATCCTTTTGATAGTCTATCCAATGTCTTGAAAATTATGAGTTTCTTTATTCTGGCTGGTAGGAATAGACAGTATTCCTAGCCTTGGGTGTGTTCCATATATTCTTTCTACTAGTTATTTCAAATTGTTCTTTTTTTGCTGCAGTATTTTCCTTAAAAATATGTGTTGATCATTACTTACTAAACACTGAGGCCGCTCTGCAGATCTCTGTATTTCTCTGTATTACAACACTTCTCTTTTGACTGTCTCATGATATCAACACCATCTGAGTGGTATCTCTCAGTGATCACTGTTGCTCATTGCCTGACTTTGTGTTGTGAAAAACCATCATTTCATGTATTTTCAATCCTGAACTTTGTGGCTTTGTTTTTGATTGTTTTTGGCAAGAAGATAAATCTGTTTATCTGTTTTGACCAGAAATAGAAGTCCCCCAGGAATGAATTAACTTGTTCTGAAAGTTAGTTAATGATTAAAATTCTGATTATGATAAATTCATATTTATGTTTATTTCTCATTGGTTTATATTTCTGACCTAATCCATATTATGATTTAATTTAAGTAATGTGATCTCTACAATTATTGAAGAAATGGATTAAATATTAGCTAAATATAGTACTGTTTAATTTGGAAGATTATACTGGAGATTTGAGAGATGATCATTACAAATTCTAAAGAATTGTTAATTTCTCATGTCATCTTTTCCTTTTTTTATTGACTAGAGGGAATACTAGCTATACATTTATCATGTGTCAATAGATTAACTAGTTTTCTGGACAGTTTTATTGATTAAATAATACTTTGACTTATGCATTGATTCTAGATTTCAGCTGTCGTTCTATATGCATACCATTTAAAATTACTTTATCAATTTAAAGAAAGATACCAATTTAAATGTATGTCTTCTTGTAAGGTTCTACCCATTTATACTGATTATAATTTGTAGAAGCAAATTTCATATTGAAAATCAAGGAAACTCACATGCCATGGTTAATTATGAAAGTTGAAACTCTAACACATTTTATCATGATTGATTAGGAAATCTACCTCTTAAAATTAGATATAAATTTGCAGTGGCAGAAACCAATGATGAGTGACAAAGAANTTTCTTCACAGTCCAACTCTCGCATCCATATATGACCACTGGAAAAACCATAGCCTTGACTAGAAAGACCTTTGTTGATAAAGTTATGTCTATGCTTTTGAATATTCTGTCTGGGTTGGTCATAAATTTCCTTCCAAGGAGTAAGTGTCTTTCAATTCCATGGCTGCAATCACCATCTGCAGTGATTTTGGAGCCCCCCCCCAAATAAAGTCAGCCACTTTTTCCACTGTTTCCCCATCTATTTGCCATGAAGTGATGGGACCAGATGTCATGATCTTAGTTCTCTGAATGTTGAAATTTAAGCCAACTTTTTCACTCTCCTCTTTCACTTTCATCAAGAGGCTCTTCTGTTCTTCTTCACTTTCTGACATAAGGGTAGTGTCATTTGCATATGTGAGGTTATGGATATTTATCCTGGCAATCTTGATTCCAGCTTGTCCTTCCTTCAGCCCAGCATTTCTCATTATGTACTCTGCATATAAGTTAAATAAACAGGGGGACAATTTACAGCCTTGAAGTACTCCTTTTCCTATTTGGAGCCAGTCTGTTGTTCCATGTCCAGTTGTAACTGTTGCTTCCTGACCTGCATACAGGTTTTTCAAGAGGCAGGTCAGGTGGGCTGGTATTCCCATCTCTTTCAGAATTTTCCACAGTTTCTTGTGATCCACACAGTCAAAGGNCCAGTCTGTTGTTCCATGTCCAGTTGTAACTGTTGCTTCCTGACCTGCATACAGGTTTTTCAAGAGGCAGGTCAGGTGGGCTGGTATTCCCATCTCTTTCAGAATTTTCCACAGTTTCTTGTGATCCACACAGTCAAAGGCTTTGGCATAGTCAATAAAACAGAAATAGATGTTTTTTCTGGAACTCTCTTGCTTTTTCCATGATCCAGCGAATGTTGGCAATTTGATCTCTGGTTCCTCTGCCTTTTCTAAAACCAGCTTAAATATCTGAAAGTTCATGGTTCACATATTGCTGAAGCCTGGCTTGGAGAATTTTGAGCATTACTTTACTAGTGTGTGAGATGAGTGCAATTGTGTGGTAGTTTGAGCATTACCTGCTTTATTTTCCTTTCATCAAATATGGAACATAATATGTACTGCATTTATTTATCTTGTTTTTTACCTGTCTCCTTTACAATGTGAGTTCAATGAGTAAAAAGATGGTGAGTCTTTTAAAATATTTTATACTGCTAACTCCCTGGAATATAAAATAGCATCATGCACAGAATAAGACTTCAGATATTTCTTAACTGAGCTCTATGCAAACAAAAATCTGTGGACTAATACAAAAAACAGAATACAAAGCAACTGAAATCAATGTCACAAGAGTAGAGATAGAGAATATGACTTGGTTTTACTGGTTGTTCTCCACAGAGTCCCATATATAGGGAAATGGAAAATAAGAAGATATTCAGAACATGGGAAAATGAGAGGTATAAACAAAATTGCCAACATCATTTGGATCATAGAAAAAGCAAGTGAATTCCAGAAAAACATTTACTTCTGTTTCATTGACTATGCTAAAACCTTTGACTGTGTGGAGCAAAAAAATTGTGGAAAATTCTTAAAGAGATGAGAATATGAAACCATCTTACCTGCGTCCTGAGAAATCTGTAGGAAGGTCAGAGATCAACAGTTAGAACTGTACATGGAACAACAGACTGGCTCCAAATTGGGAAAGGAGTACTTGTGAAGATTGTATATTGTCAGCTTGCTTATTTAACTTATATACTGACATGGAACAACAGACTGGTTCCAAATAGGAAAAGGAGTACGTCAAGGCTGTATATTGTCACTCTGCTTATTTAACCTATATGCAGAGTACATCATGAGAAACACTGGACTGGAAGAAACACTGGACTGGAAGAAACACAAGCTGGAATCAAGATTGCCGGGAGAAATATCAATCACCTCAGATATGCAGATGACACCACCCTTATGGCAGAAAGTGAAGAGGAGCTAAAAAGCCTCTTGATGAAAGTGAAAGAGGAGAGTGGAAAAGTTGGCTTAAAGCTCAACATTCAGAAAATGAAGATCATGGCATTCGGTCCCATCACTTTATGGCAAACAGATGGGGAAACAGTGAAAACAGTGTCAGACTTTATTTTTGGGGGGCTCCAAAATCACTGCAGATGATGACTGCAGCTATGAAATTAAAAAACACTTACTTCTT
>SJYV01027424.1:704749-738981 GCA_006410875.1 Neotragus pygmaeus
AAATTGATGCTTTTGAACTGTGGTGTTGGAGAAGACTCTTCAGAGTCCCTTGGACTACAAGGAGATCCAACCAATCCATCCTAAAGGAGATCAGTCCTCGGTGTTCATTGGTAGGACTGATGTTGAAGCTGAAACTCCAATACTTTGGCCACCTGATGTGAAGAACTGACTCCTTGAAAAAGTCCCTGATGCTGGGAAAGATTGAAGGCAGGAGGAGAAGGAGATGACAGAGGATGAGATGGTTGGATGGCATCACCGACCTGTTGGACGTGAGTTTGAGCAAGCTCCAGGAGTTGGTGATGGACAGGGAAGACTGTCGTACAGCAGTGCATAGGGCCACAGAGAGTCGGCCATGACTGGCGGTGAACTGAAAGGAACTGATAAAACAAAATTTGGATACAGTGGGTATGTTGAAGGGGGATAGGTACCTGTAGTGACGTGTTAGAGAAGTTAGGTAAGGCCCCCTAAAGGAGAATATACTAATAGGATAAAAATATATTTTACAAAGGAAATCATAAGGTGTGACAACAGGGCCTTATGTTTGAACTTTTATATGTTTTCTCTTCTTTTTAGTACATGAATAGACAGAAGGACACAAAAATAATCCCTAGAAATTTATCTTAAGGATGAAATATAAAGGCCATATGACCCACTAGACTTAGAGCACAAAAAAGATTTCAAATGTTTCCAGTTTAGGTGGCATTTCTTGGCTTGGCTTTGTCACTTATCAGTCATTTGTTTAAAAAAAAAATGGTGGTAAAATACACATCTTAACCACAGTTAGTTGAGTGGTATTAAGTACATGTGTATGTTGTGCAGTCATCACCACAATACATTTCCAGAACTTTATCTTGAAAAATTGAAATTATGGACCCAATAAATAGGAACTCACCATTCCCTCCCTCTCCTTTTCCCTGGCAACTACTATCCCCTTTCTGTTTCTAGGAATTTACATTCTAAGTACCTCAATAAGTGTAATCAAATCAACACTGTAATAATACTATAAGACAGTATTTGCCTTTTTGTGATTGCTTTATGTTGCTTATAATGTCTTCTAGATTTATCCACATTGTAGCATGTGTCAGAATCCCTTTCCTTTTTAAGGCTGAATAATACTTTACCAATCATACAATCACGTTTTGTTTATCCATTTATCTGTCAGTGGACACTGGTTGCTTCCACTTTTCGGGGCGTCCCTCATAGCACAGTTGGTAAAGAATCACCTGCAAAGCAGGAGACCCTGATTCAATTCCTAGGTCAGGAAGATCTGCTGGAGAAGGGATAGGCTACCCACTCCAGTATTCTTGGTTTCCCTGGTGGCTCAGTGGGTGAAGAATCCACCTGCAATGCCAGCAGACCTCGGTTCCATCCCTAGGTTTGGAAGATCCCCTGGAGAAGGGAAAGGCTACCCACTCCAGTATTCTGGCCTGGAGAAGTCCATGGACTGTATAGTCCATGGGGTCGCAAAGAATCAGACATGACTGAGGGGCTTTCACATTCACGTTTTGGCTATTACAAATAATCCTGCTGTGAATAGGAGAGTAAAAATGTCCCTTCATAGCCCTGCTTTCAATTCCTTTAGCTATATACCCAGAAGTGGAGCACTAGATCATATGATAATTCTATAGTTTTTTTTTTTTTTTTTCCAGGAAAAATCATACTGTGTTCCACAGTGGCTGTGCTATCTTACATTCCCATCAACAATGCATGAGTGTTCTCAATTTCTCCACATCTTTTTCAACACTTATTTTCTGTTGCTTTTGTTCTTCAATAGTAGATATTCTCATGGGTATAAAGTGTACCAGTCATTTGATTTCAAATATAAATGGTCTAAATTTTTCTTTCCTGTTTCATTATTACTATATTTGTTTGAAAGGACCAAAAAGATGTAATACTAGTAAATGTATATGAAATTTCTTTGTGAAATTTAAAGAGAAATTGATTTTAAAAGATTATGTTTTATCATCAAAATTGATTCAATAATATTTCAAAGGACTAGATTCTACTTTGAGATCTCTTTGGCTTTTCTAGAATTCTATACTTCTGCATTTTTCTAGAAAAATATAAATAAAAAGTATACACTACTAATGTAGACTCATAACTGAATACACAAGTAACCAAAGAGAAATGGAAAAAGAAGTTAAGCATTTACTCCATTCCATTTGTTCATAAACACAAGTAGGAAATTCTATAAATGTGAAGGAACAGACAACCTATTAGCTATTTAAGTGTTCTGAACATAGAAAAGCCCCAAATATTCTCAATTCATTCTAAAAACATACGGCTAGCAGGACCCTAAAATAAAAACAAGACAGCTTATAAGCTGAAATGGCAGTATATTAAAAAAACCATCATTTACTATTAAGCTATCCCAACATGTCTAATCTGTTAATGAAGTACATTACACTAACAGAATAAAAAAAAAAAACTTTCCAAAGTTGAAAAGGCCTGTAATATAATTTCCTATCATTTCATAATTAATATTATAAACCTTTTTTGGAAATGTGCTAATATTATCCCTAAAAAGCATAAGGTATTTTTATTAAGTTCATATTTATTAAAACATCCCTGCAGAGCCCATAAAATCATTAAAGACAACATTATAAGAATCAGTCCAATAAGGATTCACATTCATATGTAAGGAACAAGGTTACTCACAAATCCCAGAATTTGGACATTATTATTGGTAGCAGTTTTGCAGCTAAAGAAACATAGGTTTAAAGAAATTAAATAACATGCACAGAGTCAAAAAGCTAGCATGAGCAGATGGTCAAATAGGTTCCTGTTTCTTAGAATAAGCAAGCTAGAAAAAGGCTTTTAATTTCATACCAATTTTGATCCTGTACCACTAATTGTTACATGGAATAGCATCTGAATTTTGTAGCCATTTTTGTATTGGCACTCTCATGGTAAACGCCTGAGATGAGGGTCCCTGTAAAATTGAGTTCCTCTTACTCTTTGATACCATCTGTGATCATATCAGCAGGTGTTAATTGTTCTTTTGATACTATCCAAACTAATCCTATTAAGGCTAACAGTGGGAGTGTGGCCTACTACAACTTAGTACCAAGGTCCAAAACATAAAAGGAGATTCTGGTATCCATTTACACCTCCAAATAATATACTTTTTAACTGCAATGAAGTGGTCAATTCCCTAATGACATTCTAAGCATCTGCCTGAAGTGTTAAATGAGTTAGTTCCTCTATCAAACCGATTAGAATAGACAAATTAATTGGAAAGGAAATTCATTGTACAATATTATGTACAATATATTTACTGGCTTAAATAAAACCCAACTTGTGAGATTAAGGAGCTTTCTCCTCTGTGTAGAAAGATGGAATTTCTGCTGGTTAAATGTGGCACACACCAATTAGGAAAAAATAAAAGTTAATTGTATTCATTCGGTGACCTCTCTAGGAATTTGTAAGCAGTAGACATTTAAACCTATACTTTATGTTTTCTTGAAAGCCAAAAGAAAATCCAGAGAGTAAGTTTTTATTGAATTTTTTTTAAAGAACATACACTTTACTTCCTTTTGCTACATAGATAAAAGCTTGTCAAAAAAAGTGTTTACAATTTACAAACCAAAATATTGCATTTAGTAGTTTTGAAAGTCAAATTATCAAATTTGGTGATTTACTTTGAATTATGAAGTGCTGCTTTTTGTAGTTTTTATGCAATTTAATGTTTTATATATATACACACACACACACACACAAAGAGTTGTGAGTACTTGTGTATATAAACAATACAAAGGAAGCAAATTATAATACATGTTGCCTACATTTATGCTTTGTGTTTATACTAAAATCAGGCTCATTAAATAAGTGACAATTACATTTATTAAAAAAATATTGATAACACACAAACTACCATTGGAGTCTAGGAGATTAACCAGAGACCTCATTTGTTTTGCTGATCCCTTTTTTGATGTGCTAGTAGAGCCTCTAATAAGGTTAGTTAAAGCATTAAACTGAGAACTGAAGTGTGAAAACTAACATTATCTCCTAATTTGATGATAGACATTAATTGCAGCTTATACTTTACAGTTAATGATTGAGAGAAATTTCCACATCTGTGTAGCTTTTTAGTTGCCCACATCAGTAGTCCCCAAATGATTCCCCAATGAAAGTAGAGTAAAAAAGTAGCAACACAATTTACCAACACTGGTAGGATAGACACTTAAAAAAATCTATTTATATTGAAGAGCCTCAACAGATATCATAAGAATCTTTTTCTTTGGGTTATATTCTAGGAAAGGAGGCCACATGTTCACAAATAGGCAAAAACACCATATTACCTATCTATTTATATTCCCCACAAAAATGCTGGAGTGGGTTCCCGACCCAGGAGTAAGCTCAACAGACATAAGCCCCATGACAATACTCATATCCACACATTCTCTACTTCTATCCAATCCATTCTGTTCCTGAGCTAAGACTGTAATAAGACATGCACATACGTTTTGTACTCTTTTAACACTTAGCTTGCATGTAGGTCAAACACTAATTCTTCCTTTTGTAATTAATATACTTATACATAAATAAAAACTTGCATTTTTGTCAATCTGCTGTCTTTTTGTAGTATGTAAACTGAAGCAGAGTTCCCTTAATCAGTTTGTTTAATTCCATCTGCTTCTGGTGAATATTCAAATTTCTGAAAGTATTTTAAATCTCCATAATTACATTCAGTTCAGCTCAGTTCAGTCACCTAGTCGTGTCCGACTCTTCGCGACCCCATGAATCACAGCACGCCAGGCCTCCCTGTTCACCACCATCTCCCAGAGTTCACTCAGACTCACGTTCATCGAGTCCGTGATGCCATCGAGCCATCTCATCCTCTGTCGTCCCCTTCTCCTCCTGCCCCCAATCCTTCCCAGCATCAGAGTCTTTTCCAATAAGTCAACTCTTCGCATGAGGTGGCCAAAGTACTGGTGTTTCAGCTTTAGCATCATTCCTTCCAAAGAAATCCCAGGGCTGATCTCCTTCAGAATGGACTGCTTGGGTGTCCTTGCAGTCCAAGGGACTCTCAAGAGTCTTCTCCAACACCACAGTTCAAAAGCATCAATTCTTCGGTGCTCAGCCTTCTTTACAGTTCAACTCTCACATCCATACATGACCACAGGAAAAACCATAATACAGAATTCTTTCCCCTTCATAGATCACTGCCTTGTCATGGAGAAGAGGCGTGTGTAACTCAATGAAGCTATGAGCCATGCCATGCAGGGCCACCCAAGATGGACAGGTCATAGTAGAGAGTTCTGACAAAACATGATTCACTGCAGGAAGCAAACCACCCCAGTATACTTGCTGTGAGAACTTCAGGAACTGTATAATAGGCCAAAAAGATATGACACCAAAAGATGAGTCCCCCAGGTCTGAAGCTGTCCAATAAGCTACTGGGGAAGAGCAGAGGAGAATTACCCATCGTCCCAGAATGAATGAAGTGGCTGGGCCAAAGTGAATATGACAATCAGCTGTGGATGGGTCTGGTGATGAAAGTAAATCCAATGTTGCAAAGAACAGTAATGTATAGGAACTTCCAAAATGTTATGTCCATGAATCAAGGAAAACTGGACGTAGTCAAGCAAGAGACTTATAAGGTAATAAACATTGACACATTAGGAATGGGCAGGAATGGGCGAATTTAATTCAGATGACCATTATATCTACTACTGTGGGAAAGAATCCTCAGAAGAAACAGAGTAGGAGTAGCCCCCATAATCAATAAAAGAGACCAAAATAAAAGAGATCAGTACTTGAGTGCAACCTCAAAAATGACAGAATGATCTCAGTTCCCTTCCAAGGCAAGCCATTCAACATCACAATAATCCAAGTCTGTGCCCCTACCAGCAATGCCAAAGAAGCTGAAGTTGATCAGTTTTACAAAGATCTAGAAGACATCCTAGAACTAACACCTTAAAAAAAAAAAAAAAAGATGTCCTATTCATCAACAGGGATTGAAATGCAAAAGTAGGAAGTCAAAAGATACCTGGAGTAACAGGCAAGTCTGGCCTTGGAGAACAAAATGAAGCAAGAGCAAAAGTTAAATTAATTCTGCCAAGAAAATGCACTAATCATAGCAAAGACCCTTTTTCAACAACACAAGAGACAACTTTACACATGGACACCACCAAATGGTCAATATTGAAATCAAATTGGTTACATTCTTTGTAGCCAAAGTTGAAGAAGCTGTATACAGTCAGCAAAAACAAGATCTGGAGCTGACTGTGGCTCAGATCATCAGTTTCTCATAGCAAAACTCAGGCTTAAGGTAAAGAAAACTGGGAAAAACAATAGGCCAGCCAGGTATGACTTAAATCCCATATGAATTCACAGTAGAGGTAAAGAATAGATTCAAGGGACTAGATCTAGTCAACAGTGTACCTGAATAACTATGGACAGAGGTCCATAATAGTTACAGGACGTGGTGAACAAAACCATCCTGAAGCAAAAGAAAAGCAAGAAGGAAAAGTGGTTATCTGAAGGGGCTTCACAAATAGTGGAAGAATGAAGAGAAGTGAAAAGCAAGGGAGTGAGGGAAGGTACATTCAATTAAACACAGAATTCCAAAAAATAGCTAGAGGAGACAAAGTGAAGTGAAGTCACTCAGTCATATCCAACTCTTTGAAACCCCATGGACTATAGCCTACCAGGTTCCTCCGTCCATGGGGTTTACCAGGCAAGAATACTGTAGTGGGTTGCCATTTCTTTCAGGAGATCTTCCCGACCCAGGGACTGAACCCGGGTCTCCCCATTGTAGGCAGACGCTTTACCATCTGAGCCACCAGGGAAGCTCAAAGTCCTCTTCAGTGAACAACACTTAATAATAGAAGAAAACAACAAAAGGGGAAAGACTAGAGATCGCTTAAGGAAAAATTGGAAATATCAGGAGAGCATTCCACCCAAAAATGGGAACAATAAAGGATAAAAATGGTAGAGACCTGGTAGACACTGAGAGATTAAGAAGAGATGGAAAGAATACATGGAAGAACTGTATAAAAAGATCTTAATGAACTGGATTACTACAGTGGTTGTGGTGAGTCACCCAGAGTCAGACATTCTGGAGTATGAAGTCCAGTGGGGCTTAAGAAGCTCCGCTGTTAATAAAGCTAGTGGATGCTATGAAATTCCAGCAGAACTATTCAAATCCCAAAAGGAGGATGCCATCAAGATTTCACATTCCATTATGTCAACAAATCTGAAAGACCTAGCAGTGGCCACAGGACTGGAAAAGGTCAACCCTCATCCCAAATCTCAAGAAGGGTAGTACCAAAGAATGTTGTAACCATCAGACAGTTTCACTCATCTCCCATGCTAGTAAGGCCATGCTTAAAATCTTGCATGCTAGGCTTCAGCATTATGGGAACCAAGAACTTCCAGATGTCCAAGTTTGGTTTAGAAAAGAAAGAGGAACTAGAGATCAAATTGCAAATATTCACTGGGATATAGAGAAATCAAAGGAATTTCAGAAAAATATCTATCCCTGTTTCATCAACTATGCTAAAGCCTTTGACTGTGTGGATCATGACAAACTGTGGAAAGCGCTTAAGAGATGGGAATACCAGACTATCTTGCCTGTCTCCTGAGAAACCTATATGTGTGTCAAGAAGCAAGTTAGAACCCTGATTGGTTCAAGATAGAGAAAGGAGTATAAAAGAACCATCTGCTGTCACCCTGTTTGTTTAACCTATATGCTGAGCACATCATGAGAAATACCAGGCTGGATGAGTTACAAGGAGGAATCAAGATAGGTGGCAGAAACATCAACAACCTCAGATATGTGGATGATACCACCTACTCAATGGCAGAAAGTGAAGAGGAACTAAAAAGCCTCTTGATGAGGATGAAGGAGGAGAGAGAATGAGCTGGCTTAAGATTAAATATTAAAAAACTAATGGGGAGGGTGGTAGGAGGGGGGTTCAGGATTGGGAACACATGTACACCTGTGGCAGATTCATGTTGATGTATGGCAAAACCAACATGGTATTGTAAAGTAAAATAAATAAATAAATAAATAAACAGGCAACATTAAAAAAAAAAAAAAAAAACTAAGATCATGGCATCTGGACCTGTTACTGCATGGCAAATAGAAGGGGGAAAGGTGGAAGTAGTGACAGATTTCCTCTTCTTAGGCTCTACAATATCTACAGATGATGACTGCAGCCATGAAATCAGAAGATGATTGCTTCTTGGTAGGAAGGCAATGACAAACATAGTGTGTTGAAAAGTAGCATTACTCTGCCAACAAAGGTCTGTATAGTTAGTGCTACAGTCTTCCCAGTGTTCACATACGGTTGTGAGAGCTGGACTATAAAGAAGGCAGAACGCCAAAGAATTGATGTCTTCAAACTATGGTGTTGGAGAAGGCTTCTGAAAATCTCTTGGACAGCAAGAAGATCAAACCAGTCAATCTTAAGGGAGATCAACCCTGAATCAACCCTGAATATTGACTGCAAGGACTGATGCTGAAGTTGAAGCTCCAATACTTTGGTCATCTGATGTGAACAGATGACTCATTGGAAAAGTCCCTGATGCTGGGAAGACTGAGGGAGGAAGGAGAAAAAGGAATCAGAAGATGAGATGGCTAGATGGCATCAGTGATGCAATGAACATGAACTTGGGTGGACTTTGCTAGACGGTAAGAGATAGGGAGGCCTGGCATACTGCAGTCCATGGGGTCACAAAGAGTTGGACATGACTAGGTGACTGAACAACAACAATAGAATTCTTTAAAGAAATCGATGAAACAAATAATAGGACAAGTTTTTTTTAAGCTTTTTTTTTTTTTACTTTAAACTTTTTGATCAAGAGCCTGTTTACTGAGTCCCAAGACGTTACATGATTCTAGTTTCCTACTTCTTTCTCAAGAATGAAGAAAGCCTTGGAAAAGAGTGATTGATGAATCTCTAGAAGGACTACTCAGCCTGCCTTGGGAGCCAACAGATACCCCAAAGAATTGACATAGCTTGGTATCCCCAAGGTAATTTTGTTTCTGTGTCTAAGTGTGTATTCAACTACAAATAAGAGCAAACAGTTATAATTTCCTTAATTTTCCTTCCTGGCTAAGCTTGTATATCAAACTTACATTCCAATTCTTCCTTCTCAGTCTAAAAATGATAGATAGATAAATAGGCAGGCTTCCTAGGTGGTAATAGTGGTAAAGAACCCACCTGCCAAAGCAGGAGCCTTAAGAGATGAGGGCTTGATCCCAGGGTTGGGAATATACCCTGCAAGAGGGCATGGTAACCCACTCCAGTATTCTTGCCTAGAGAATACCATGGACAGAGAAGTCTGTGTGGGCTACAGTTCATGGGGTCACAAAGTGTCACACAAAAATGAGTGACTAACAGACACAAATAAACACACACACACATATGAGTGTTAGTTATTCAGTCATATCCAACTCTTTGCACCCCCATGAACAGTAGCCAACCAGGTTCCTCTGTCCATGGAATTCTCCAGGAAAGAATACTGGAGTGGGTTTCCATTTCTTTCTCCAGATCTTCCTGACCCAGGCATCAAACAATAGAACCTAGGTCTCCTAGGTCTCCTGCACTGCAGACAGATTTTTTTTAACATCTGAACTACTAGGTAAGCTATATATATATATATATATATATATATATATGATAAAATATTAAGTCCTCTAATTTAAGAACCTGATTTAAAAACAATCCTGGGAAAGTGCCATCCAAATCATGGTTAAGAAATTTGGCTCTCGTGATTTTCTTGCCTAAAAATGGTGTTATAACATTAGATCTCAGTGCTTTGCTTTATTTTTATTGGTATGAAAGTTCCTATTGCAGTAGTATTTGGAATTATTATCTCCAGATACCTCATGAAAGTTTAATCATCACATAGGTTTTCCATTACAAAGTAGAATCAATTTGCCTTGGAATAATGTATCATAGTAGTATAGGAAGATGTGGGAGAAGGGGAATTAGGGTTATGCAAAATTTTTCGGAATCACAGTGAGCATCATCACAAAAAGGTCCATGAGACTATAGTTTTAGCTCCATTTGTAAAGGAGAGAGTTCTAAATGGTAGGCAAATCATACTCTATTTTTAATACCAGATAATCTAAAATTATCCCAGGATGAATTCTTTGGTTAATTAAAGAATCACTTTGAACTTTAATTGCTTTGGAATTCCAAGGCTCCAGTTTACTTTCTTAAAGTAGGCTCCATTTATAAAGATTTGTGGGGTTTTCTCTGTCATCCTCATCTCCGTCTTGTTTGTATCATCATAAACATCATCTTCACTTAAACCACATTCACTGTTGGCCACATTTTTGCCAAGAAACAGAAAGAAAACATGGTCTTTGAAAAAGTCAAAATCTTGGGAAGTGGGAGTTGATAAATCTCATTTCATTATGATGAAACACCTTTGATATCTTGACATTTAGTGCTCACACTAAATTCTTCTAAAATATATCACTAATCTGCTCACAATCCTCATGTGGCATCCTGGTATGATGAGGAAGCGAACATTGCAAAGTTGCCAAAAGACCAATTTCAACCTAATTAGGACTTGTGCTGCTTCAGTGGAGGCTACATAAACACTCTGTTAATATTCACAGCAGCAGCTTTGTCAATAACTCCCCCAGAATCTTCAAATTTATAATGGAAATCAGCAAACTATTGATTTCCTGACACTGATAGATCTATCCAGATTCACTGCCTCCTTTCTCATGCCTCTGCCCCAATAGAGGGGACAAATGCCAGTCACTCTAATCGGCTCCTAAACAGTGAAGGATCATTATTAAAGTATGGCTGGCATCCCTGATCATTAATTATAATCTTGTGCACATATGCAGTGTGATTGCAGGAAATAATCAGCTTTGTCTGCCAAATTGGCAACATTTAGAAACTAATTTGTTATGACACAGCATCAAAGATATTTAAACAACAAACTCAAGGCTCTGCTGCTCTGCATACATGTTAAAATATCAGATAACATCATTAAAAAATAGTTAACATATCCAGAGGGAGGTGGTATGTATCCTTGAACTTTCATTGGAGTGGAATTATCAAATATAATGTTTATGGGCTCCCCATCCTGCAGTCACATGTTGGGNTAATTTTAAGTTTTGTGATTTTACCTACTAATATCAATAGCTAAATAGGCATGTGTGTTATTTTGTAAACTGATATCTTTTACTGTGGAATAATAAATGTTTCTTCACAGTCTGCCTTAAATTCTGAGGCACTAAATGACAAGAGGGAAAAAAGGAGACACTTTTACAAGTCAGCAAGAAATATATGAAGTCTTCCAAATTGCTATGCATAAAAATTTGGACATGTTGTGGTTCCTTGATAAATCACTGTTGATTTTTAGCCCCAAAATAAAAACCTTATGTTACACCTTCATCAAGTAATAATTGATAAGCCAGTGGTAGGTCCACACCTAGTACTAGTAAAATATACATCACAGACCAAGCAATAAAAATAAGATTCATCTAAAAGTAATCAAAAACACGTATTTCTAAATATCTTGTAAAAGTACTTGAATATATTACTTACAAAGCAAGGTAAAAAATATAGAATCAAGAGGCATTAAGACTGGGAGCTGACTGTCGCTCAGATCATGAGCTCCTTATTGCCAAATTCAGACTTCAATTGAAGAAAATAGGGAAAACCACTAGACCGTTCAGGTATGACCTAAATCAAATCCTTTACATTTATACAGTGGAAGTGACAAATAGATTCAAGGGAATAGATCTGATAGAGTTCTTGAAGAACTATGGACAGAGGTTCCTGACATTGTACAGGAGAGAGGGATCAAGACCATCCCCATGGGAAAGAAATGGAAAAAGGCAAAACGGTTGTCTTAGGAGGCCTTAAAAATAGCTGTGAAAAGAGAAGTGAAAGGCAAAGGAGAAAAGGAAAGGTATACCCATTTGAATGCCAGAGTTCCAAAGAATAACAAGGATAGATAAAAAAGCCTTCTTCAGTGATCAATGCAAAGAAATAGAGGAAAACAGTAGAATGGAAATAAACTAGAGCTCTCTTCAAGAAAATAAGAGATATGAAGGGAACATCTCATGCAAAGATAGGCACAGTAAAGGACAGAAATGGCAGGGAGCCAACAGAGGCAGAAAATATTAAGAGGTGGCAAGAATACGTAGAAAAACTATACAAAAAAGATCTCCACAACCCAGTTAATCATGACAGTGTATTCACTCACCTAGAGCCAGATATCCTGGAATATGAAGTCAAGTGGGCCTTAAGAAGCATCACTACAAACAAAGCCAGTAGAGGTGATGGAATTCCAGTTTAGCTATTTCAAATCCTAAAATATTATCCTGTGAAAGTGCTACACTCAATATGCCAGCAAATTTGGAAAACTCAGCAGTGGCCACAGGACTGGAAAAGGTCAGCTTTCATTCCAATCCCAAAGAAGGGCAATGCCAAAGAATTGAGTGCCTCAAACTACCGCACAATTGACTCATCTCACATGCTAGCAAAGTATTTCTCAAAAAGTAATGCTCCAAGCCAAACTTCAACAGTATGTGAACTGTGAACTTACAGGTGTTCAAGGTGGATTTAGAAAAGGCAGAAAAACCAGAGATCAAATTGCGAACATCTGTTGAATCATCAAAAAAGCAAGAGAGTTCCAGAAAAACATCTATTTTTGCTTTATTGACTATGCCAAAGCCTTTGACTGTGTGGATCACGACAAAGTGTGGAAAATTCTTAAAGAAATGGGAATTCCAGACCACCTTACCTGCCTCTTGAGGCATCTGTATGCAGGTCAGGATGGAACAGTTAGAACTGGAGATGGAACAGCAGACTGGCTCAAAATTTGGAAAGGAGTACTTCAAGGCTGTATATTGCTACCCTGCTTATTTAACTAATATGCAGAGTACATCATGAGAAATAATGGGCTGGATGAAACACAAGATGGAATTTAAATTGCTGGGGAGAAATATCAATAACCTCAGATATGTAGATGACATCACCCTTATGGCAGAAAGTGAAGAAGAACTAAAGAGACTCTTGATCAAAGTGAAAGGGGAGAGTGAAAAAGTTGGTTTAAAGCTCAACATTCAGAAATCTAAGATCATGACATCTGGTCCCATCCCTTCATGGCAAATAGGTGGGGAAACAATGGAAATAGTGACAGACTTTATTTTCTTTGGCTCCAAAATCACTGAAGATAGTAACTGCAGCCATGAAATTAAAAGAAGCTTGCTCCTTGGAAGAAAAGCTGTGACCGATCTAGATAGCATATTAAAAAGCAGAGACATTATTTTGCCAACAAAGGACCATCTAGTCAAGGCTATGGTTTTTCCATTGGTCATGTATGGATGTGAGAGTTGTACCATAAGGTAAGCTGAGAACTGAAGAAGTGATGCTTTTGAACTGTGGTGTTGGAGAAGAGTGTTGAGAGTCCCTTGGACTGCAAGGATATCCAACTAGTCCATCCTAAAGGGAATCAGTCCTGAATATTCATTGGAGGGACTGATGCTGAAGCTGAAACTCCAATATTTGGCCACCTGATGTAAAGAACTGACTCACTGGAAAAGACCCTGATGCTGGGAAAGATTGAAGGTGGGAGGAGAAGGGGACGGAGAAGATGAGATGGCTGGATGGCATCACTGACTTGATGGACATGAGTTTAAGTAACCTCTAGGAGTTGGTGATGGACAGGAAGCCTGGAGTGCTGCAGTCCATGGGGTCACAAAGAGTTGGACACGACTGAGCGACTGAACTGACTGACTGATGCAGGCAGGTCTTGAATGGGAAGATGGGCGCCCTGTAGAGGAGTTGACAGGGGAAATTATAGGCACACTGAAAGAAGGCAATATGAAGATGGAGCAGAGAGAGATTTTTAAACATTTCCCTGGAAAAGTGGAGTAATATGACCACAACCAAGGAATGTCAGCAGTCACTAAAAGCTGATACAGGCAAGGAACAGATTTCTTCCTAGAGCTTCCAGAAGAAGTATGATCCTGCTCACAACAGGATTTCAGTCCAGTGATGCTGAGTTAAGATTTCTGGGCTTTAAATAAATTTATGTTTTTTTGAGTCACAGAATTTATGCTAACTTCCTATTTGAGCCATAGTAAATGAAAACAAATACTGAATCTGAAGGTTAGATATGACTATAACAAATTCTTCAAACTATATAAGTGCCTTTGAGACTGGGTTAATGGACAGAGAGATTGGAATAATTTTGTGGTGCATGATAGAAAAAGCCTAGACTAATTTGAACTGACTGCTAGTAAAAGTGTGGTGGTTCAAGGCACTTATAGTGAAGTCTCAGAGGAAAAAGAACATGCTATTGGAAATTGGAGGAAAGTTGATCCTTATTATACAGTAGTAATATTAGAAGGTATAGCTGAAATGTGCCCTATAGTGGTGTGGAAAGCAGAATTTGTAAATGATTAATTTGGGTATTTAGTTTAAGACACTCCAAGATAAGTGATTCAAAATACAGCCTAGTCTCTTCTCATTGCCTATAGTAAAATGTAAGGGGAAACAGAAATATTGAGGAAGGAACTTAAACAAAAATGAACAAGGATTTAATGATTTGAGAAATTTGCAGCTTATCCAGATTGCAAAAGATGCTAGAGTTAGGAGATTCACTTTTACGAAAATGAATTCTGACTATAAAGAATGTGGCTGAACTACAATTGGCTAGTGCCTCAAAAAAATTAAAGGTTTAGAGTATTCTTTCACAAAAAGGGTTCTTAAAGAGATTAAGCATGTGGCTCAGCGATTTACCCAACCATCTCAGCAGAAGTTGGGAATAAAGATGGGATCATTCCAAAAAGATATGTGGAGGGCTTTCTTGTCTAATGGTGAGAATCTCCATCACATATACAGAAGACCTACAAGATTTGAGGAATATTTACCAGGAGAAATGGTAAAAATTACCAGTGAACATTTGAGAAATGTTTGCCAGCTGGTATAAAAGGAAAAGAATAAAATGAATGAAGTATAACTCCAATGGAGAGCCCTAGCTCTATAGGCCAGAGTTATGTGTACAGGAGTAGATCTATGCAGAGGCTACGGTCCAAAAGGCAGAATCTCAAGTCTCAGAGGACTAGTCCCTGACCTTGAAATCTAATGGAAATTGACTGGTTGGGTTTCGAAATTGCTTGGAGGCTAGTGACTCCTTTTGCCTTCAATTTTCCCCTTTTTGAATTAGGAATGTGTATAACTCTGTTTATCGCAACACTGTATTTTGGAACCAAATAACTTGCTTCCCATTTTCATCAATCTAGAGATGAATTTTTTATCACAGTTGAAGACAGTTCTCACTGACCATTCATTCCAAAAATCCTATGATTCAAGTATTATGTTAAATCTACTCTGCTTTTGCTCTATAAGTGGAACAAAGCATGGATGACAGCACAAATGTTTACAACATGGTTTGCTGAGTGTTTCAAGCCCACTGATGAGACCTATCATCAGAAAAATTATAAAAATATATTCTTTTCCAAATATTAGTGCTCCTTGGCAATGCACCTGGTTACCCAAGAGCAGCAAGGAGATGTTCAATGAGGTTTTCATGCCTGGTATCACAACATCCATTCTGGAGCCCACAGATCAAGAAGTCGTTTTGGCTCTCAGGTCTTATCTTTCAGGAAACTCATTTTATAAGGCTATACCGTCCATAGATAGTGACTCCTATGATGGATCTGGCCAAAGTAAATGGCACTCTTACGAAAAGGATTCATAATTCTAGATATAACTAATAACATTTAGAGATCCAAATATCAACATTAACAGGAGTTTGGCAGAAGTTGATTCCAAACTTCATGAATGCCTCAGGTTGGTTCAAGACTTGAGTAGAGGAAGTAACTCTAGATGTGATAGCAAAAGCAAGAGAGACAGAATTAGAAGTGGAGTCAGAGGATGTGACTGAAATGCTTCGATCTCACGATAAAACTTTAATGGATGAGGAGATGAGGGAGAAAAAAAGTGGCTTCTTGAGACAAAATCTACACCTGCCAAAATAAGCTGTGAAAACTGTTGAAATGAAAACAAAGAGTTAAAAACACTATATAAACTCTAGGTAATGGAGCAGAGGCATGATTTGGGAGGAATGACTCTCCGTGCTATTACACACTTAACAGACTACAGGAGAGTGTTATAAATGTGACTTTTTATATGCCCTAAGAAACCAAAAACCCATGAATCACTTTATTGTGATCTTCAGTCACTGCTTTAGTCTGAAATAGAACCTACAAAATCTCAGAGGTATCCCTGTAATGTTGATGGATGTTAACTAGACTTATTGTGGTGATCATTTTGTAATATATATCAACACTGAATCATTATGTTATATACCTGAAACTAATAATGTTGTATGTCAATTAAAAATAATAAAAGAGCTAATTTTGCTTATTATAACATTTAAGTGCATTTTAAATGTTTTACAGCTCTCTTTTGAGAATTTCTTAATTGTTCTTAAAGATTAAGCAACTCAGGCTTCTCTTACTTGTTGAGATGCTCTGTCTGTTGATCAAAACCTGTTATATGACTATATTCTGTGTGATAATCTTGTAAAACAAAGTGCATATAGTTTAACTCTGCCTATTCTCTCATATAACATTGCCTGCTGTATGTCAAGCATTGATCTAGAAACTAAAGATATGCTCCAGAACATTCTAGATACAGTAGACCACTGATAAACAAACACATAAGTAAATAATGACAACTGATTAAAAATAAAGAGGGATAGTTAATATTAAGTGGAAAAATAATTATGAAAGTAGGGAATAAGATTGTTGTTGTGTTTTTAATGGAAATTAGGGTATGAGTCTTACTGACAGTCTGACATTTGAACAAATATTTTTTTATTTATATTATATTCATTATATATATTATATATTGGGCTTCCCAGGTAGCACAGTGGTAAAGAATCTGCCTGCTAATGCAGGCATCACAAGAAATGGGTTTGATTCCTGGGTTGGGAAGATCCCTTGGAGGAGAAAATACCACCCACTCTAGTATGGTTGCCTTGAAAATTCCACAGACAGAATAGCTTGACAGGCTACAGTCCTTGGGGTCTCAGAGTTGGATACAACTCAGCAACCTGAGCATATTATATAAGTATCTATTATAATATTTATATTATTTATATTTATTTTAATTATTATTACTTGTTGTCCTCCATATATCAAAATCCTAACAAGTGTTTTTGGGAAAAATCAGATAGGGACATCTGACAAAGGGTTTTATTGGCCCCACCGCAGTTAACTATAGCATCTAAAAAAAATATTTCCACAATAATGTAAGCTTAATAACATTCTGATGCTTCCTCTCCAGGTAAATGAATTTCAGTCTGCTATAGCAAAGAAAACATTTAGTCAGAGGAATTTGTTTGAATGGTGCCACTAGGTCATTACAACAGCAAAAGCAATAGACCTATGCCTGGAATATCAACCTATTGGTGTAGGAAAAAGTAATCTTGAACTTGATCAAATTATCATTTAAGTCTTTTGACTGCCTGGCTAGACCCAAACATGTCCTTGCACTCCAGTGCACAAGNACTATAGCATCTAAAAAAAATATTTCCACAATAATGTAAGCTTAATAACATTCTGATGCTTCCTCTCCAGGTAAATGAATTTCAGTCTGCTATAGCAAAGAAAACATTTAGTCAGAGGAATTTGTTTGAATGGTGCCACTAGGTCATTACAACAGCAAAAGCAATAGACCTATGCCTGGAATATCAACCTATTGGTGTAGGAAAAAGTAATCTTGAACTTGATCAAATTATCATTTAAGTCTTTTGACTGCCTGGCTAGACCCAAACATGTCCTTGCACTCCAGTGCACAAGGCTTTGAGAACTTCCACTCCTGCTGGGAAAGCTGCAGGTCATTACCACATAAAACTGCCTCTGCTGTTACATATTTCAAATTAGTATCCTTTCTTCTCTACCCTCCCTCCATTTCCAGACTACTGGTGCCTTTCCCACTGTGCATAAAATTAAGCAATAGATAGCTGCTTAGTAATCATGATGTGGTTTGTTTGTTTATTTTTGGAAATGCATATGGGGGTGATTTTACAATTATCTTTATTCTCTGTAATTAATTTCCAGAGCATTAAATGTAAATTAGCCCTCTGTGTGAAGTGTCAGCGCTATCACCTAAGCAAGGAAAGAGGATCAACTTCTTAAACTATGGGAGAATTTTCCCCACCATATTCTGTTAACTCATTGTGGAGAAAAACACTAATGTGAAAAAAAGGAGAAAAGGCAAACTTCAGGAAACTAATCTTGCTCTCTTTGCTTCATCTCTTCCCAAGCCCATAACTGCTTTCTACAGCTTGTGGTAACAATACAGCTTTGCTGCAACACAAAGTAAGCTAAGATCTAAATTTCCAATAGGTCAGAAAGCCCTGTTTGATGACGATTAACCCCAGTGGTCAGTTTACTCGGTACAGAGAAGGGAGCAATTTCAAAAGCACAATGAGCTCAGGTGCCTGAATGCACTTAGCATTTCTTTGGCATTTTAAGGCCGACTTGAGCCATTTTTACCTGAAAACAACATAACAAAATGTTGGGAAAGCAATGTTAAACAGTCACTATGTTGCCCTTTTCCTTAAGGCGGACTCATAGGAGCCTTCTACATTAAGTATGATTAATGCACATACAAGGTAACTTGCTAGACTATGTCATGTTACATGTAATTGTCTGTGATACTCTTTTCATTTTAATCACTGGATTTATGAATCTTACATGTGATTGATTGTCCACAGGAAGTATCCAAATTATGTACTCCCTCTCTCTCACTCTGGCCAGTTTACAGAGTGTGTTGCTAAAATGTATACTTCAAATAAAGATAGCCTTGAATAGTGTAAATATTTAAAACCCACATTCCATGCATCTGGTCACCTAAGTAATGGAAGTCTTACAATTCTAGGATCAGTTCCATAAGAGTATGTCACCTAAATGCAGTATTGGCTCTAGGTATATTTCCAAATTCTATTCTAAGTGCTTTATAAAATTTTGTTACATAAACCAATAGTGAAGTTGAGACAAAATCTTATGAAGAAAACGTGTATTCTCTGCCTTTTTCTTTGTTATTATCTTTAATATAGTTTAATCATATAAATCACAGAAAGCACAAAGATATAACAAAGCTGGCAATCTAAGTGAACCTAAGAGAAAGAGGTCTTATTCTAAGTGCCTGGTTAGTGGATTACTTTGCTATTAGAATCTGCAATGTATTTAATACACAGTTCTCAACTTTAGTAAAGAGTAACGGTTAAACAGTTTCATAATTAGACTGTTTCTCTTTGCTTTAATCATCGAGGTCCTATCTCTTGCTCATAATAACTTTGCCACTAGGTGGAAACCTTTAAAAGATGATAGCTGTATCTTTTCAACAGTATCAGATTTAATCCTAACTTATAGATATTGGAAGAAGCTTAAAATTTTTATTTCCTCTGAATCAAAAAATAAATAAGGTTTCTAAGAGGAGCTGAAACAATTGGGATTTAACTTGGTTTAAGTCTAGACTATCTTTGAAATTATTTTTTAAAAGAAGCCATTCAGAGCATACATATGCTAAAAGCTTGAGCTGAAGTTCAGTCCAAAAGCATTTGGAAAAGTCTCCATTCTGCTTTGTCCATTTTCCATATCTAGTGTTATGGCTTAATATGATTTTATTTTGCATTTTCTGCCTAATAACCTTATACAATAGTTAGCATATTGAAACTGTCCACATCTGCTTGAGAGGTTCATTAGGCACTTAACTAGATCTTTATTTGATTTAGGCCTTAGAGCACTTGGCATTTCATCTCTCATGAAGTTGCCTATTCATGCTCTGAGCTAGTTCAACCTTAGAGAAGCCAAAACCAGCACCCTTGGCAGTGGGGATAGCTTTTATTGCCATCATTTAGCTAAAACTCTGCTTTGCCCCATTATTAAAAATGAAAATAATTTTAAATGTAAACATATGCATGCCTCATGCATCCATACTCATTCACTCTGAACTTGAAGTTACTTGGACTTACTCTCTAACCAAAACATCAAAACCTATGTTTTTTAAAAAGTTGAAATTCATTAAAGCAATATAGTTCCAGAAGTGGGAAATAAACTGGCACAGATTCCAGCATATTTTCTTGGAATTATTTAGAACACATTGGAACATTTATCTATTACTGAAACAGTTAAGTAAAACTGTGTGACTGAGTTTTTACAACTTATTTGTGGAGGATTTGAAAGTAGCTGAATCTTACTCTCAGGGCCACACTACTAAAAATATAATTAAAGCTAATAATTCATAATGTCTGAGCAGTATCTGGAGGAACAAGAGAGAACTGTTCCCCACAGCTGAGTTCTGTGCAGCTAACAGTGTCATTCAGGAATGTTCTGGCCATTTCTCTCAAGCATCTGGCAATAACTTCTGCTGACAGCAGGCGAACAGATTTGATGGATCAGTATTGAATCTGGAATGGAAATGTTATTTTCCCTAATGTACCCAGAACCCTCTCAGGATGTCTGATAAAGCTTTACTTTGGGGATAGGATATATAAACTATCTCTAACCATCCATTAATCTAATACCCCTTTAGGGGGGAATCTGTCAAATTAAGTCTATGTCCAAATGTTGATTCAAAGAGCCAAAAGAAGGAAAATTTTGAAACATCCTTTATATTTAGAGTCACATAACTTTAAAGCTATAAGGATCTTTATAATTAAATGCAATAGAATTATTTTATTTTTCCAAATGAGAAGGAGAAAATCTAGAAAAGGCAAATTGTTTTCACAAAGTTTTGAATCTCCATCTAGAAATCATTCCAATGTACCTAATACTTCATTCATTTTTATTATTTATATACAGGAACATTTCAAACCTAGTTGCATGGAGAATCATGGGCGGGGTGAGGAAGTCAAAAATACTGATGAAAAATATTGATGTAAAAGCCCACTGCAGACCAATTAAACATAGAATTTCTAGATTGGGCCATGGCACAGGTATGTATGTATGCAGGTATGCATGTGTGCTGTATGTATTTAAGTCTCAAGATGACTCTAAAATGCAGGAGGATTGAGAACCAGTTGATTCACACTTTGGTCACCTTTATCAGAAAATAAACAAATAGATGTTTGTTTCCTGTCTTATTCTTGCTAGAATTTGGCCATTTCTTACCTTCAAGGCTCACCAACCAAAAATTTTTTTTTTTTATGAGAAATAGATCTTCTCTGTTATGATAGAATACTGCATGTACAAACTATGTAGATAAAGCAAGTTATAAAATGGTGTTAGTATCAGTGTGCTAAGTCTCTTAGTCGTGTCTGACTCTTTGTGACCCCATGGTCACAAAGGCTCCTCTGTCCATGAGTTCTCCAGGCAAGAATGCTGCAGTGGGTTGTCATGTCCTTCTCCAGGGGGATCTTCCCAACCCAGAGAGTGAACCCAACTCTCTTAAGTCTCCTGCATTGCAGGTGGGTTCTTTACCACTAGTGCTACCTGTGAAGTATCTTATCTGCCCAGGAGTATCTGAATTTTAGGAGAAAAGTAACAGAAACAGAGTTTCAATTTAACAAGAAGATTTTAGATAGATCAAAGATTATGAAAGATATTGTGGATGAAAGACTTCTATCGAACCTCTAAATTAAACCATATGAATGTCTATTCTACGTCCCCGATGGCTCCATATTTTTTTACTGCTGTTTGACTTGCTTCCATTATAGGAATGACTTTCCACTTCAGGTAAGTTTATGAGAGTGAGAAGGTACTCATGATTAAATGTGTAGGTGATAAGCACCATATTTAATCATCACAATTAGAATCCTCCTTTCTCCAAGAAGGAGACACCACTATTTCCTCATAAGATCCGAGTAAACTGATCAAAGAAGTTAAACTGTCTAAGGCAATTCATCTACTTGGTGGTAGAACCAGGGCTCAAAACACGTTTTTATCTGACTACAGAGCAAAATGTGCTTTAAAATAGCATGGTTTACAAATTTGGAATGATCAAAAAAAAAAAAAAAAAAAAAGTAAACCAAAACAGAAATACCTGTATGGAGCCACAAAAAGAATCAGCCTGGCATTTGCAGTTAATACAATGTGATACATGCCTTCAGAGGGTTTTTGTCAAAGTTTAAATACTTAATTGGTAGCAGGCACCTAACAGTACCTTGAATGAGCAATGCTACTAGTGTCTCTAGCATCTTTTAAAAATGAAGCTTCTACATATCAGTTTTGGAAGAGCATCTTGCTTTTCAGCTTTCACTCTGTTAGCTTTAAGTCTCTTGTTTATCCTAAAGGAAACTTCCAAGACAGCGATGTGTTTATTTCACAGAAAAACAGCACTTCAATATTATAGTTGGAAACACACTTCAGAAAGGTTTGTGATCCTTCTCACACCAACCCTGGCATTATACGGGTGACCCCTCAGAGCACCTAGGGGCCCTGCAGAGGACTTGGGTGTCTGTCCTTGGTCACAGGATCTTACAGCCCCTGGTTTGGAGGTCTGACAGGCTCTGGCCTTTGGCAACCTCTAGCTGACCATGTATGCAGACGACCTCCTGAAAGTGAAGAGATTCTGAGAGGCCTTTGGACGGGGGAGTTAAAAGTTTCTCCACTTGTGTGATGGTAAAAGTGGGCATTAAGGTAAATCTGAGGCATTCTGAGTGTCTGCAGCTGGGTTCCAAAACTCCTTACGTCACTGCAGCACTGCCTCAGGGTCTAGTCTCCAGCAGGGGAGTGGGAAGAAGCACCTCCACCTCAAAGATGCAGAAGCACTTTCAACACAGGAGACACTACTCAATTAATAGTTCCTCCTCCCATTCTGAAGGCTGTCTTTTCACCTTGCTTATAGTTTCCTTCATTGTGCGAAAGCTTTTAAGCTTAATTAGGTCCCAATCGTTTATTTTTGCTTTTATTTCCATTACTCTGGGAGGTGGGTCATAGAGTATCTTGCTGTGATTTATGTCATAGAGTATTTTGCCTATGTTTTTCGCTAGGAGTTTTACAGTTTCCAGTCTTACATTTAGATCTTTAATCCATTTTGAGTTTATTTTTGTGTATAGTGTTNGGAACTAGTCTGTTCCATGTCCTGTTCTAACTGTTGCTTCTTGATCTGCATATCTATTTCTCAGGAGGCAGGTAAGGTGGTTTCATATCTCCAAAGAATTTTTCAGAATTTTCCACAGTTTATTGTGATCCACACAGTCAAAGGCTTTGGTGTAGTCAATAACATCTACTTCTGTAGATATTTTTCTGACATTCTCATGCTTTTTGAATGATCCAATAGATGTTGGCAATTTAAACTCTGGTTCCTCTGCCTTCTCTAAATCCAGTTTGAACACCTGGATGTTCATGGTTCACATACCATTGAAACCTGGCTTGAAGAATTTTGAGCATTACTTTGCTAGCATTTGAGATGAGCATAACTCTGCAGTAGATTGAGCATTCTTTGGCATTGCCTTCTTTGGGATTGAAATGAAAACTGACCTTTTCAAGTCCTGTGGCCACTGCTGAGTTTTCCAAATTTACTGGCATATTGAGTACAGCACTTTTATAGCATCATCTTTTAGGATTTGAAATNAGTAGATTGAGCATTCTTTGGCATTGCCTTCTTTGGGATTGAAATGAAAACTGACCTTTTCAAGTCCTGTGGCCACTGCTGAGTTTTCCAAATTTACTGGCATATTGAGTACAGCACTTTTATAGCATCATCTTTTAGGATTTGAAATAGCTCATCTGGAATTCCATTACCTCCACTAGATTTGTTTGTAGTGATGCTTCCTGAGGCCTACTTGACTTCACATTCCAGGATGTCTGGCTCTAGGTGAGTGATCACACCAATGAGATTATCTAAGTTGTGAAGATCTTTTTTGTACAGTTCTTCTGTGTATTCTTGCCACCTCTTCTTAATATCTTCTGCTTCTGTTAGGTCCATACCATTTCTGTCCTTTACTGTGCCTATATTTGCATGAAATGTTCCCTTGGTATCTCTAATTCTCTTGAAGAAATCTCTAGTCTTTCCCATTCTATTATTTTCCTATATTTCTTTTCATTGATCATTGAGGAATGCTATCTTATCTATCCTTATTATTCTTTGGAACTTTGCATTCAAATAGGTATATCTTTCCTTTTCTCTTTTGCGTTTCACTTCTTTTCTTTTCAGAGCTATTTGTAAGGCCTCCTCAGACATCAAAAAAGCTGATTTTAGAAAAGGCAGAGGAACCAGAGATCAAATTGCAAATATCTGCTGGATCATCCAAAAAGCAAGAGAGTTCCAAAAAAACTTCTATTTCTGCTTTATTGACTATGCCAGGGCCTTTGACTGTATGGATCACAATAAATTGTGGAAAATTCTGAAAGAGATGGGAATATCAGACCACCTGACCTGCCTCTTGAAAAACCTCTGTACAGGTCAGGAAGCAACAGTTAGAACTGGACATGGAACAACAGACTGGTTCCAAATACGAAAAGGAGTACTCAAGGCTGTATATTGTCACCCTCCTTATTCGACTTCTATGTAGAGTACATCATGAGAAATGCTGGGCTTGATGAAACACAAGCTGGAATCAAAACTGCTGGGAGAAATATCAATAACCTCAGAAATTCAGATGACACCACCCTTATGCCAGAAAGCAAAGAAGAACTAAAGAGCCTCTTGATGAAAGTTAACGAGGAGAGTGAAAAAGTTGTCTTAAATCTCANAAAACTGCTGGGAGAAATATCAATAACCTCAGAAATTCAGATGACACCACCCTTATGCCAGAAAGCAAAGAAGAACTAAAGAGCCTCTTGATGAAAGTTAACGAGGAGAGTGAAAAAATTGTCTTAAATCTCAACATTCAGAAAACTAAGATTATGGCATCCAGTCCCATCACTTCATGGGAAATAGATGGGGAAACAGTGGAAACAGTGTCAGACTTTATTTTGGGGGGCCCCAAAATCATTGCAGATGGTGACTGCAGCCATGAAATTAAAAGATGCTTACTCCTTGGAAGAAAAGTTATGACCAACCTAGAGAGCATATTGAAAAGCAGAGACATTACTTTGCCAACAAAGGTCCGTCTAGTCAAGGCTATGGTTTTTCCAATAGTCATGTATGGATGTGAGAGTTGGACTATAAAGAAAGCTGAGTGCCAAAGAATTGATGCTTTTGATCTGTGCTGTTGGAGAAGACTCTTCAGAGTCCCTTGGATTACAAGGAGATCCAACCAGTCCATCTTTAAGGAGGTCAGTCCTGAGTGTTCATTAAAAGGACTGATGTTGAAGCTGAAACTCCAATACTTTGGCCACCTGATGCGGATGGCTGACTCACTGGAAAAGACCCTGATGCTGGGAAAGACTGAGGGCAGGAGGAGAAGGGAACAACAGAGGATGAGATTGTTGGATGGCATCACCGACACAATGGACATGGATTTGGGTGGACTGCAAGTGTTAGTGATGGACAGGGAGGCCTGGCATGCTGCAGTTCAGGGGGTCACAAAGAGTTGGCCACGACTAAGTAACTGAACTGAACTGAACTCAGACAACCAATTTGCCTTTTTACATTTCTTCCTCTTGGGGATGGTCTTGATCATTGCCTCCTGTACAATGTCACGAACCTCCACTCATAGTTCTTCAGGCATTCGGTCTATCAGGTATAATCCCTTGAATCTGTTTCTCACTTTTACTGTATAATCATAAGGGATTTGATTTAGGTCATATCTTAATGGTCTAGCAGTTTTCCCTACTTTCTTCAATTTAAGTCTAAATTTGTCAGTAAGGAGTTCATGATCTTAGCCACAGTCAGCTCCCAGTCTTGTTTTTGTTGGCTGTATAGAGCTTCTCCATCTTTGGCTGCAAAGAATATAATCAATCGGATTTCAGCATTGACCATCTGGTGATGGGCACGTGTAGAGTCTTCTATTGTGTTGTTCGAAGAAAGTGTTTGCTTTGACCAGTACATTCTCTTGGCAAAACTCTGTTAGCCTTTGACCTACTTCGTTTTGTACTCCAAGGCCAAATTTACCTGTTACTCCAGGTATATCTTGATTTCTTACTTTTCCATCCAGAGGAAGTACTGTATTTCAGACTCTCTTGTTGACTTTGATGGCTACTCCATATCTTCTAAGGGCTTCTTGCTCCCAGAAGGAGATATAATGGTCATCTGAGTTAAATTCACCTATTCCAGTCCATTTTAGGTCACTGATTCCTAGAATGTCAACATTCACTCTTGCCCTCTCCTGTTGGATCACTTCGAATTTGCGTTGATTCATGAACCAAACATTCCAGGGTCTTTTGCAATATTTTCCTTACAACCTCAGGCTTTACTTCCATCACCAGTCACATGCACAACTGTCTGTTGTTTTTGCTTTACTTCAGTATCTTCATTCTTTCTGGAGTTATTTCTCCACTGATCTCCAGTAGTGTATTGGACATCTACTGATCTGGGGAGCTCATCTTTCAGTATCCTACCTTTCTGCCTTTTCATACTGTTCATGGGGTTCTCAAGGCAGAATACTGAAGTGGTTTGCCACTCCCTTCTCCAGTGTACCACATTCTGTCAGACCTCTCCATAATGATCCATCCATCTTGGATGGCCCTACAGGGCATGGCTCATAGCTTCATTGAGTTAGACAAGGCTGTGGTCCATGTGATCAGTTTGATTAGTTTTCTGTGATTGTAGTTTTCATTCTCTTGGCCTTCTAATGGAAGCCTCCTGATGGGAAAGACTGACTGAGGGGGAAACTGGTCTTGTTCTGATGGGCAGGATCATGCTTAGTAAATATTTAATCCTATTTTTTGTTGGTGGGCGGGGCTGTGTTTCCTCCCTCTTGTTTGACCTGAACCCAAACTCTAGTGGAGGTCATGAAGATAATGGTGACCTCCTTCAAAAGGTTCCAAGAATGCATTGCTGCACTGAGTGCCCCCGACCCTGCAGCAGGTCACCATTGACCCATTCCTCTGCCAAAGACTCCTGGACACTAATGGGCAAGTCTGGGTCAGCCACTTGTGGGGTTACTGCTCCTTTCTCCTGGGTCCTGGTGTGTACAAGGTTTTGTTTGTGCCCTCAAAGAGTCTATTTCCACAGTCCTGTCTATGTTCTGGTGGCTCTGAGGTGGGGTTAATAGCAACCTCCTCCAAGAGGGCTTATGTCATACCCAGGTCTGCGGCACCCAAAGCCCCTGCCCCTGCAGCAGTCCACTGCTGACCTGTACCACCACAGGAGACACTCAAACATAGTTCTGGCTCAGCCTCTGTGGGGTCTTTGGGGCCTGGTGCACACAAACTTTCTTTGAGTCCTCCAAGTGTCTCTGGTGGGTATGGAAAGTGAAGTCGCTCAGTCGTGCCCGACTCTTTGTGACCCCATGGACTGTAGCTTGCCAGGTTCCTCTGTCCATGGGATTCTTCAGATAAGAATACTGGATTGGGTTGCCGTTTCCTTCTCCAGGGGATCTTCCTGACCCAGGGATCGAACCTGGGTCTCCTTCACTGCAGACAGACTCTTTACTGTCTGAGCCATCAGGGGCAGGTATGGGGTTCTATTCTAAATGTGTTTTCATCCCTCCTACCATCTTGCTGGGGCTTCTCCTTTGCCCTTGGATATGGAGAATCTTGTTTTTTGGGGATTCAACATCCTCTTGTCGATGGCTGTTCAGCAGCTAGTTGTAATTTTGCAGTTCTCGCAGGAGGAGATGATTGCACATCTTTCTACTCTGCCATCTTCCTCTGGCATCTTCCTTCATTTACGGTGTAATTGTAACATTTATGTTACTATTTACCATAACATGAAATGTCTATGAGGTACCCTTGGGCAGGAACTCTTTGCTAGCAAGCTATCAAGCTTAACTGGGATAACCTGTAGGAAATCTTTAGTAAGCAAACAAGCCATTCAGTTCTTGGGAGATGCTTGTACATATTAGCATGACCCAGTCATCATCATCTTTACAGAGTAATCCCTAAGCCACTGTTAGTTGTACTCTGATTGTTGTGAGTCACTACAAATTTTATAAAACATTCACTTGTCTTCCTACTCTAAATCCCATTTTCTTACCCCTGTTAGGATTTTTTTTTCCTTTTCTGCAAAAACTAGTCTCCATTGAATTTAATTTAAAATCTGTGTGCCCTCCAAGTTCACTAGCTTGAAATTATAGAAAAACATGCAGTAATTTTCAGCTAACTTTCAATAAACTCTAAATGATAGAAGCATGCTGAGTTGAAAGCTATAAAAAACATGAGGAGAATATTGATCATCAGTTTGCTTATCTGTTACCTTCTCTCTCGAGCATTGCTTGGGAGACCCATCCCTTGGGAAAATGCTGGGATGACAGTCGGGACCCGACTTGTAGGTGTATTGTTGTGTTGTTAGTAGCTTTAGTCATGTCTGACTCTTTACGACCCCATGGACTATAGCCCACCTGGTTCCTCTGTCCATGGGATTCTCCAGGTAATACTGGAGTTGGTTGCCATTTCCTTCTCCAGGACTTGTGGGTAAGGATTACATAAATGGAAGAACTCTCTTCCTTTTTTATTAACATCACTAAAATGTCAATAATAATGGAACTAACACACTGTTGCTGTTGCTCTCGTACCGTACCCTTTAAGGGATAACCCTTCTTGACAAAATTGCTAAGAAATGTTACAAATACCAGTGCCTGTTTTTTTTTGACCCCAGGGCTTATTCTACCGAATTGCCCACTTGAAGTGTGTCTGGGTTTCTAATTAACATATACAAGTGTTCTGAAAGATGGCTGTCTTTTTGAAGCTCTCCCTTGGGGTTTTACAAAGTGGTTTTCATTTGTGTCATATTGACCATAATCTATTAATAATTCCAAGTGTCCCTAAGTACCTTCTTATTTGGTGCTACTTTCACTTGATGCAGTTACAGATAGGAAAACTAATTTTACCTATATTGATCATATAGATCTATACACTTCAGAATAGATAGTTAAATCAGGGAAATCAAATAGCCACTACAATTTTTAATCCAGTTTTCTGTTTTCTTGTAGAGAAATGTATAGATCTGGCCTTCAAGTGAACTAAATACAAGGATACATTTAATTTTGTTTACTTCTGTTCGGAAATTGACATATGATTATGTCAGATAACTCTTAATTTTAGTGAAGAGGTATCATTCTTATGTTGGGAGGAATACTCTTAATGGGCATTAACCTAAATATATACTTGCTCTGTGTGTGTGAGAGAGAGTCTGTGTGTCACTCAGTCATGTCTGACACTTTGTGAGCCTATGGACTATAGCCTGCCAGGTTCCTCTGTCCATGGAATTCTCCAGGCAAGAAATATTTGCACTACTTTCATATTATTCTAAGTAATCACAGATTCATA
Source organism: Neotragus pygmaeus (assembly GCA_006410875.1). NCBI lineage: Eukaryota > Metazoa > Chordata > Mammalia > Artiodactyla > Bovidae > Neotragus > Neotragus pygmaeus. The sequence continues at coordinate 734,013 of SJYV01027424.1, forward strand.
TCATTATAAAAATGAAGCATAAGGTCATATTCTAGCATATTCTTGGAGTCTAAAGAAATATAAAAGGTATAATCAGTTTATATACAGAATTCATGTAATTTATGTATTTGGAGTCATTGGACTCCTTTTTGTGTTTATATATTAGGTTATCATAACTATATCTGAAATATGCTTTTAAGTTACAAGATTATCAGGTTTCTAAGTTAAAATGTATAATTTCCAACATTGTCAATGAAATCATATTACATATCCAGGTGACTGAGCTTTTTAATAGTGATCCAAGATAAAATATGTTTTAAGATGATCTTTAAAATATGCATATATTTTTAAGAGTTAAAATGTTAAGTACATTTTAATAACCATATTAAACCCCTAATTCAGGAAATATATGAATAACACCAAACCAAAGATATATTAAAGTTATACATTTTAGAAAGCTAGCCAAATATGGACTTAATAAATAAAGTCATTGGACCAAATCATATTGAACCTTTAAAACTTGTGGACAATTAAAATATTTTGTCACTCAAATAAAATGATTAATACCTTTGTTACCTTCTTTTATTATTCAGGTAATATCTGGATATCCATCTTTGACATAACAATATATTACCAAATACAGTACAATTTTAATTTTTCCCTAAGAAAACAGTTCACTGAAGAATGAAAATAATATTCATTTTTTTCAAATTCCAATTACAGCCATAATGCCTCAAATATAGAGACATGCAAGCAAAACATTCATGAAAGGCAAAAGTGTAATGAAATAAAAGATTGATATTTTCCCTAGATAATTTTTAATCCCAATTGGGCTTACAATTTGCATAATTGTAGGGAATCTTGGCTGCTCAACATATTTACTTGCTCAAAGAGAATTCTTCTATTGAGACCTTACCTAGATCATATAATTTTCCTAATAATTATAACATTGTCTATGAATTAGGTAAATAGACATGTATTTCTAGCCTAAAGAAAGCTATTGTACAATTTTACTCAATTTAGTGAATACCTCATTTGGAAACTTGATGCTTGACTGACTCTGACCTGGAAGTCTATCTTAAAACATAAGATGTGCTTAACAGTGACCTTTTCAGAAATTTTCTGTAAGCTATCAGAGCAGGTATTTATGAACCAATGATTCACATGATAAACATTTATTGAACTTTTTCTGTACAACTGTCATGAAGTGAGGAACTAAACATGTTAAGGAAACATTTGTCATTCCCCTGATGAAGTTTCCTTTTAATGGACAAATCAGCCTTTAAACAAATATTCACACCAATAACAATTTGCTTTGTAATGATAATTATAAACTAAAACTGGAAGATGTATGAGGGAATATACCAGGAACACTCATGTAGATTTGGAAGTATGAGGAAGTAAATCTGAGGGACACATTAATGTGAACAGCTGGGAGTTGAACAAAAGCATTTCAGGAGGAAGGGATGACTGTGGGTTTCCTGAGGCAGGGAAGAGCTATGCCCACTTGAAAGACCAAGAGCAGGTGAAAAATAGAGATGTGAGAGCTATGAGACTAGAGCTACATGGAAGCCAGAACAGGCCTAGTGTTGCAAGGTAATGGAGGCTATTGGAGGGTGGATTAATAATTTCACACTTCTATCTATAGAAGTATATTAGCTGTAGCAAGAAGTTTCACAAGTCTCTTGGGTCCTACAAAGAGCAAACCTGAGATACATATGCAGAAGGCAGGGAAACACAGTTCATAATTATACTTTGGGTTATTAGTAGTTAAGACAGAGTTGGTGGATGTTTATTTCCAATCATAGAGATGTGTGTGTGTGGTGGGGTGTGGGGTCGGCAAAGATTTTGCACTTGAGATGTAGTTTTTAAGTAATAAAATTTTTCCATAAGAACAATTACATTTGAGTGGTGACACAATGCTTTACTGCTGTAGGCTAGGTGACTTTGAACTATGGTATTGGAGAAGACTCTTGAGAGTCCCTTGGGCTGCAAGGAGATCCAACCAATCCATTCTGAAGGAGATCAGCCCTGGGATTTCTTTGGAAGGAATGATGCTAAAGCTGAAACTCCAGTACTTTGGCCACCTCATGCAAAGAGTTGACTCATTGGAAAAGACTCTGATGCTGGGAGGGATTGGGGACAGGAGGAGAAGGGGACGACCGAGGATGAGATGGCTGGATGGCATCACAGACTCGATGGACGTGAGTCTGAGTAAACTCCGGGAGATGGTGATGGACAGGGAGGCCTGGTGTGCTATGATTCATGGGGTCGTAAAGAGTCGGACACGACTGAGCGACTGAACTGAACTGAGATTACAAGATGAGCCTACAAACTGGTATTTTAAATTATAATTCTTAAAATTAGAAGAAATAACTCTCCCTCTTGCCATGGGAAAAAGTTGCAATATTAAAAACAGTAAAAACAACCTGAGAGCTCATTCTTCTAAACAGATTGAAGACAGATGCTAACATGTCAGCAAAAGCTGAGTGCAAATCCAACATCATTCAGTTCATCAAATATTAACATAGATGTCTTTTAAATGGGCTACTTGTTCTATTAAGTGAATCAGTTCAGTTCAGTTCAGTTGCTTAGTCGTGTCCCACTCTTTGCGACCCCATGAATTGCAGCACGCCAGGCCTCCCTGTCTATCACCAACTCCCAGAGTTCACTCAGACTCACATTCAAATAGCCAACATAATTTCTTGCTTTATGGCAAGAAATAGAAAATTTAGCTATTTTCTATTAAAAATGTTTTATTTTAAGTGAGACTATGGTCTTTTGATTATATGATACTCATAGCAACACTCATTCATAAAGTTTAGTTTCTATGAGATATAAGTGTGCTACAAGACACAATATTCCAAATTTAATGTAGAAAGGATCTTGCTGCAGTTACTTTTAAAGATATTTTTAATTGGTTTCAGTTTAGTAAATTTCTGATACCAGAAATAACATAGCTTACATATATATGAGAAACATTTAATTAAAACATTCTTTCTTCTCTGGCAAACAATATTAGTTCTTCATAACTTTGTGGTTTTGATCTTTATATTTCAAAGATATCTGAGATGGCCTAAACTTTTTTGACCTTGCAAATTAGCCATGAGCAGTTTAAAAACTAACTTTAGCAGAGTTAAATAAATTAATTGCTGTTATTCTTCCATGCCCAGTCCCTCTTCATGAACTTATATAACTTTCAACTCATAATTATGGCACAGAAATATTCAGTCACTCTTATCTTCTGTGTGACTTTAATGTAATAGCTTTGATTTTGAATTCAAACTGAATTTGGAACTCAGGTACTACTCTTAACTGTATGAATGATCATCAATAAGTTACTAAATCACTCTGAGACATTTTTTATCATTAAGATGGTAATAATAACCTACCTGAAAGGGTTGTTATGGGAACTAAATAGCCTGGGGCCAACCTGGCCCATTATAGACACAATAAACTGTGGCTATTATCATTAACAATAATGGAGACATCTGCATCTTAAACTCCCTGAATGACTTTATGCACAAACAACTAAGGTTGTTTGAGAATTGTTTTAGAGTTACCATGTCATTTTTATGATAGCCAGAAAAGCATTTAACAGACATTGAGAATGAAAAGGGATTTCTTTGGAAGGAATGATGCTAAAGCTGAAACTCCAGTACTTTGGCCACCTCATGTGAAGAGTTGACTCATTGGAAAAGACTCTGATGCTGGGAGGGATTGGGGGCAGGAGGAGAAGGGGACGGCAGAGGATGAGATGGCTGGATGGCATCACGGACTCGATGGACATGAGTCTGAGTGAACTCCGAGAGATGGTGATGAACAGGGAGGCCTGGCGTGCTGCAATTCATGGGGTCGCAAAGAGTTGGACACGACTGAGCGACTGAACTGAACTGAACTGAGAATGAAAAGAAACTGGAGCTCACCTATTTGTGGTAAGAGTGTCAACAGTACAGCATTTCTGGAAAACAGTTCAGCATTTCTTTAGAAGCTAACACATACAGCTTGCAACCACACCCCTAAGTTCTTATCCTAAAGAGATGAAATCTTACGTTCACAAAAATGATTGTACACAAATGTTCATTATAGATGTCCTTCAGCATGTGATAGATAAACAAACTGTGGAATAGCCACAGAATGAGATACTACTTAGCAAGAAAAACCAACAAACTACTGCTATTTGATCTGAGAACTTTATGCTGAATTTTAAAAAACCAATCTTAAAGAGTTTACATACTGGATTATTTCATTTATACAGTGTTTTTTCAAAGCAAAAAAGTTTTAATACTCAATGATTGCCAAGAATTAGGGTTGAGAGAGGACAGACTTATTCAGGGGTAACATTAAGTAGTTTCTTTGTGCTGATGGAACAGTTCTGTCTCCCAGATTGTGAAGATGGTTACTCAAAACTACCTCTATCATGACATTTCACAGAAGCACACATGGACACACATACATATACACACAGAAAGAGAGCAGGTAAAAACTGGTGAAATCTATATACAGTCTATATTTCGTTAATATCATACTAATGCGAAGAGCTGACTCATTTGAAAAGACCCTGATGCTAGGAAAGATTGAGAGCAGGAGAAGAAGGGGATGATAGAGGATGAGATGGTTGGATGGCATCCCATTCAATGGATATGAATTTGGGTGGACTCAGGAAGCTGGTGATGGACAGGGATACCTGGTGTGCTGTGGTTCAAGGGGTCGCAAAAAGACACGACTGAGCGACTGAACTGAACTGAATGTTAGTTTCCTGGTTCTGGATATGTAAGAGACTATCATTAGGGAATGCTAGATGAAGTGTACACAAGTGTATACAGGACTCCCAGTATTATTATTTTTTTTAATAAATTTATTTATTTATTTATTTTTTAATTTGACTTTACAATACTCTATTGGGTTTGCCATACATAGACATGAATCCACCACAGGTGTACACAAGCTCCCAATCCCGAATCCCCCTCCCACCTCCCACCCCACAACG
>SJYV01027424.1:754488-802468 GCA_006410875.1 Neotragus pygmaeus
TCTGTCCTTTATCGAGCCCATCTTTACATGAAATGTTCCCTTGGTATCTTTAATTTCTTGAAGAGATCTCTGCTGCTGCTGTTGCTAAGTCACTTCAGTCATGTCCAACTCTGTGCAACCCCATAGATAACAACCCACTAGGCCCCTCCTTCCCTGGGATTCTCCAGGCAAGAACACTGGCGTGGATTGCCATTTCCTTCTCCAATGCATGAAAATGAAAAGTGAAAGTGAAGTCACTCAGTCAGGTCCAACCCTCAGCAACCTCATGTANACAACCCACTAGGCCCCTCCTTCCCTGGGATTCTCCAGGCAAGAACACTGGCGTGAATTGCCATTTCCTTCTCCAATGCATGAAAATGAAAAGTGAAAGTGAAGTCACTCAGTCAGGTCCAACCCTCAGCAACCTCATGTACTGCAGCCTTCCAGGCTCCTCCATCCATGGGATTTTCCAGGCAAGAGTACTGGAATGGGGTGCCATTGCCTTCTCTGGAAGAGATCTCTAGTCTTTCCCATTCTGTTTTTTTTTCCTCAATTTGTTTGCAATGATTGATGAGGAAGGCTTTCTTATCTCTCCTTGCTATTCTTTGGAAATCTGCATTCAGATGCTTATATCTTTCCTTTTGTCCTTTGCTTTTCACTTCTCTTCCTTTCACAGCTACTTGTAAGGCCTCCCCAGACAGCCATTTTGCTTTTTTTTTTTCTATTTAAGCTGACTTATTAAACAGTCTCACAGTAATTCTTATTTATAGTGCAGTAAATACTACATTTCTTTTCCATGGGGACGGTTTTGATCCCTGTCTCCTGTACAATGTCATGAATCTCCATCCATAGTTCATCAAGCACTTTATCTATCAGATCTAGTCCCTTAAATCTANGCTATTCTTTGGAAATCTGCATTCAGATGCTTATATCTTTCCTTTTGTCCTTTGCTTTTCACTTCTCTTTCTTTCACAGCTACTTGTAAGGCCTCCCCAGACAGCCATTTTGCTTTTTTTTTCTATTTAAGCTGACTTATTAAACAGTCTCACAGTAATTCTTATTTATAATGCAGTAAATACTACATTTCTTTTCCATGGGGACGGTTTTGATCCCTGTCTCCTATACAATGTCATGAATCTCCATCCATAGTTCATCAAGCACTTTATCTATCAGATCTAGTCCCTTAAATCTATTTCTCACTTCCACTGTATCTTTTTTATATAGTTTATCCTTATACATAAATATACATGCATATATGTATATATGTGTGCATGTATGAGTGTATACATATATGATTGGAAAACCAAATTGAGATATATTAAAAATCTTGAGAGAGAAACTGAAAAGATCATTAGCTTTATATTTCTGAGGATTTTATTTGATAATTGTCTTAGTTTGATAATTTTTTTGTCATTCTTAATAGAAAGGCTGCCAATTCATTGAATAATGAATGATTTTATCATCTATAATTCAACCAGTGTATTTTTTATCATTTCATGCAGGTGTGACTCTGTAAAGCACAAACTATACTTTCCTTAAATGTATTTATAAAGGTTATTTTTTTGAGCAAACTTCAAATAAATTGTTTTAGTGTGAATTGCCTATCCATGCTCATGTAGAAGAGAATATAATATTAAATATTGTTTATCAGTTTAATACGATCATAAGTAGGTAGAGATTTCCCCTAAACTATGTTAAAATAACTAATGGTTATGAAAAAGAGAAAACAAATTCTTGATTTTTTTGTTTAATGCTATTCAAGTCCTGTTTTTGAGGTACACTGGAGGTAACTTTTATATTAAACTTGTGCCTTCTCAACTTACTGTTTTTTTCCTAAACTTTTTTTTACTATTTCATAAACAGCAAGACTCTTTTTCGTCTACTGCCCATAGGGTATGAATAATGAAGAAAATGAGTACAAGTATTTAGCTATTTGAGACCATAAGTATATTTTTGTTAATGTATGACAGAGATGATATTCATTAACCCAAGCCTTTCTATTATAACAGCCACTCACTTAAGAGAAAGAAGTTTTATTTTACGCATTCCAAAAGTTTAACTTTACATGTAAAGAACAAGTTTGAGGACCATTTATGTCAGGAGTCAGAAAATTTTTTTGTAAAGGACCAAGTAGTAAATATTGTAGGTTTTGCAAAATCACATGATCTCAGTCTCAACTACTCAATTCTGCTAGTGTAACTTGAAGCAGTCATAGAAAATAAGCCAATGAATGAATTTGCTTTTCCTTTTTTTTTTACAGGAAAAAGCTGAATTGCTTGAGGTGTATCATAGAGTGAGGTCTGCACCTGCTATTACCCCATTTCAGGATAAGTGAATCCTGTGTAAGGACCATTGTAAAAAAAAAAAAAAACAGGAAAAGCAAATTCCTGAAGCCATTCCTGCAGCTACATCAGCAGGTATGTAAACAATTAACTTTTTGCAGAATAACTTATCTCATATTGCCAAATTGATATAAGAAAAGATACCTATAGACCCTAATAAGATGTGTATAAGAGACAGGTGCAGTTNCAGGAAAAGCAAATTCCTGAAGCCATTCCTGCAGCTACATCAGCAGGTATGTAAACAATTAACTTTTTGCAGAATAACTTATCTCATATTGCCAAATTGATATAAGAAAAGATACCTATAGACTCTAATATGACTGGAGGAAAACCTGAAGCCAACACATGACAACTTAAATTAAAGAAAGACAAAGGATATAAGGCTGAAAATTTTAATGCCAGAAAAATACGATTTGATAATTTTAAGGAAAAAAAATTATTTTGCTTTAAAAATGTCAAGATGACAAGAAAAGCATTATCTGGTAACTAAGATGGTTTTTCTAGATTAGTTTATTGATACTTTGCCTCTAAAATCAGGAAATGAATCTTGCCAGCAAAGAACTGACTTTTAATGTCCTTTTGATACTGAGAAATGTCCCTGTCCACCCAAAACCCTATAAATTCGACAATGAAGATGCTGAAGTGTTCTATTTTGTTTCAAAACACATGTCTCTAATTCGGCCTCTAGATCATGGAGTCACAAGGACTTTTAAGGCTTCTTATCCACAGTAAGGACTGATGCTGATGCTGAAGCAGAAGCTCCAATACTTTGGCCACCTACTGCAACGAGCTCACTCACTGGAAAAGACCCTGATGCTGGGAAAGACTGAGGGCAGGAGGAGGAGGGGTGACAGAGGATGAGATGGTTGGATGGCATCACTAATTCAATGGTCACAAGTTTATGCAAACTCTGGGAGATGGTGAAGGACCAGGAAGACTAGTGTGCTGTAGTTCAAGGGANAGTGAACTTCCGGGAGTTGGTGATGGACAGGAAGGCCTGGCGTGCTGCGATTCATGGGGTTGCAAAGAGTCGGACATGACTGAGCGACTGAACTGAACTGAACTGAACTGATTTTCTCAGAAACTTATAATCCTTATAAAAACAGTAAAGACCCAGATAAATCAAGAAATATAATTGCTAAAGAGAACTGTCTGTAACCAGTAACAGAATTTTTTTCCTTTTTCAAGAATGCTCTGATTTTAAAGATGGGGTAAAATGTTCTGGCTTAAAATAACATCTAACTAGCATCCCTTTTACAACTTCTCTTAACTTTCCCCAAATTCATCTCTCAGAGAAGAGATTTCATAACAATCTTGATCTTATATAGGACTATCTGATGCTCTGTCACCAAAATGTAGAAGGACTTCCTCTAAATTTCAAAGTAAGAGAACAGAACATGAATTGTACAACAAAATTGATATTGAACCAGTACTTTGCATTAGATATTGTGCAAAGCTATTCTCCTGAAATCAGGATTTAGCCAATCTCACTATCTCCTCCCTTTTTCAAAATTAATATGCATTACGTATATTACTAAACATTAACATACAATAGGCAAATGGGCTTCTGTAAGGCTATTCCTTCTGTTTCTTGAGGCAATCAAAATATCTTTCTCAGGTCCCCTGATGGTACCTACTTCCATTCTAGATCTAGGAAAAGACTGCAACCTCCAAAATATAACAAAGCTGGAATTTGTGGAAGAGAGTGTTACTGAGTCTAAGCTCATACTGCTTGAAGCTCAACAGGCCAATAAATCAAGAGATGATATATTGGGGCATGGAATAATGAGTGAATTTATTCAGAAAGCCAGAAGACTGAGAAATAGTGGATGAGTGTCCCAAGACTGTCAGGAGAAATATCAATAAATATCAATATCAATACTGAAGGACAGGGAAGCCAGGTCTGACAGAATGTGGTTCACTGGAGGAGGGAATGGCAAACCACTTTAGTATTCTTGCCTTGGGAACCCCATGAACAGTATGAAAAGGCAAAATGATAGGATACTGAAAGAGGGTCTCTGCAGGTTGGTAGGTGCCCAATATCCTACTGGAGATCAGTGGAGAAATAACTTCAGAAAGAATGAAGGGATGGAGCCANTAAAACCTGTCTCTTATACACATCTCCCAAGAACGCCGCGCGGGGGGGGGGGTGCATTAAGCCACCCTGGAGCCTTAATGGGAGGCTGATGAATGAGTTAGCCATCGTTGTCTCAGTGTCTTGGGGTGTGTTTTGGAGGAGGGGGAGCATAACAGGCCTAGGGGGACCAGGCCAGGCGCCCTCCCTGTGAAATTTCAAGCCTCTGCAGGGAAGGTTTATGAGGTACAAAAAGGGTGGGGCGAGAAACAGGGCGTCTTTCTGGAAGTGTTTAACGGGTGGAGAGGCGTGTAGAAACGGGACTTCGTGAGCGTCTGCGAACCTCATTGTTTCAGTGGCTCAGTTCCTTTTACGGGAAGCTAGGCGGGGTGGGTGGAGAAGGCAATGGCAGCCCACTCCAGCGTCCTTGCCTGGAGAATCCCAGAAACGGGGGAGCCTGGTGGGCCCTCGTCTCTGGGGTCGCACAGAGTCGGACAGGACTGAAGCGACTTAGCAGCAGCAGCAGGCCGGGTGGGAGTGCTTAGGTGCCCCCAAAAGGCCCGGAAGGTTATAAGAGCTACTGGTTTACTTTCCACAGAGGTGCCCTTCTCTTGCCAAGAAGCAGCTTCCACTGTGAAGACCTAAGGTGCTTGCGCTTTTTCCAAGCTGACAGCTCGACCTCATGCCATACTTATGTAGGCACACGCTGTTCTCTTTTACAGCTGAGGAAAATTGAGGTTCCCAGGCCCAGCACTCCAGCTTATCTTCCACACTGCAATAACCCAGTCTCAATCACTGCCATGTGGAGGTTGCTTGCAGGAGAGGGGTTGATAGACTCTGATTTCTGTACTGAAGTGTGGTCTTTGGATTGCAGTGACAACAGGCCCTTTCGTAAGCATATCTTTTTAGAATGAGGTAATACACAAGTACCATTCTTCAGGCTTTGTGGTGTAACAAGTTATTTTTGTCATCTTTTAGTGCTTGTGAAACTGAACACAACAAAAGTATGGAGATGGGAAACCAACACCCTTCTATTAGTAGGCTTCAGGAGATTCAAAAGGAGGTAAAAAGCATAGAACAGCAAGTACTTGGTTTCAGTGGTCTGTCAGATGACAAGAATTACAAGAAACTGGAGAGGATTCTCACAAAACAGCTTTTCGAAATAGACTCTGTAGATACTGAAGGAAAAGGAGATATTCAGCAAGCCAGGAAGAGGGCGGCACAAGAGACAGAGCGTCTTCTCAAAGAGCTGGAGCAGAATGCGAACCACCCACACCGGCTCGAAATACAGAACATTTTTCAAGAAGCGCAGGCCCTGGTGAAAGAGAAGGTTGTGCCGTTTTATAGTGGAGGCAACTGTGTAACTGATGAGTTTGAGGAAGGCATCCAGGATGTCATTTTGAGGCTGACACATGTCAAGACCGGAGGCAAGGTCTCCCTGCGGAAAGCACGGTATCACACCTTAACCAAAATCTGTGCCGTGCAGGAGATTATCGAGAACTGCATGAAGAAGCAGCCTTCCCTGCCACTCTCTGAGGACGCGCACCCATCTGTTGCCAAGATCAACTCTGTGATGTGTGAAGTAAACAAGACCAGAGGCACACTGATTGCCCTTCTGATGGGCGTGAACAACAAGGAGACGTGCAGGCACTTATCTTGTGTGCTCTCGGGGCTGATGGCTGACCTGGATGCTCTCGATGTGTGCGGCCACACAGAAATCAGAAACTATCGGAAGGAGGTCGTGGAAGATATCAACCAGTTACTGAAATACTTGGACTTAGAAGAGGAAGCAGACACCACGCACGCATTTGACCTAGGACAGAACCATTCCATTCTGAAAATAGAAAAAGTCCTCAAGAGAATGAGAGAAATCAAAACTGAACTTCTCCAAGCACAGAATCCTCCTGAATTGTACCTGAGTGCCAAAACAGAACTACAGGGCTTGATCGGACAGTTGGACGAGGTGAGTCTTGAAAAAAACCCCTGCATCCGGGAAGCCCGGAGAAGAGCGGTGATTGAAGTGCAGACCCTCATCACCTACATTGACTTGAAGGAAGCCCTGGAGAAAAGAAAGCTGTTGGCTTGTGAGGAACACCCCTCACACAAGGCGGTCTGGGACGTGCTGGGAAACCTGTCGGAGATCCAGGGCGAAGTGCTCTCCTTCGACGGCAATCGAACCGACAAGAACTACATCCGCCTGGAAGAGCTGCTCACCAAGCAGCTCCTCGCCCTGGACGCGGTGGACCCGCAGGGCGAGGAGAAGTGCAAGGCCGCCCGGAAACAGGCCGTGAAGCTGGCGCAGAACATCCTCAGCTATCTGGACCTGAAGTCGGACGAGTGGGAGTACTGAACAGCCAGGGAGAGCCTGTGGCTCCTGATTCTGGTTTTGCACTTTATGCACACATCTGTGTGTCTGTAGAGAGCTTTCAGTTCGTTGAGCCTAAATGTGATTTATACATGCATATATCAATCTCAGTATTTAATGATTTAAGCAAATTATATTCAGTACCTGCTGCTTTTGATGTTGCAAAACAAATATTACAGTGTATTAACTTTTGCATTTGGATTATTATCCTTATGTTGTGGTGTGGTTTTTGGGTTTTTTTAAAAAAATCAGAAAATGAAATGGGGCAGCTTTTAAACCTTTTTTTTTTAGCTTTTAAAACATTTTTAATGGTTGTTCAAGCATTAAAATACAGCTATTTCAGAATCTAGAAATATGTGATAAATACTAAGACAATTATGAGGAAGGGGGAAATTTTTGGTTAAATAGAAGTAAGGTCCAAGCACAAACACAGTACAATGATATGTTTTGTTATTATGCTAAATAAAGCAGGATTTTTTTTCATTCATAAAACCCAGTGGTCCCACCCAATTTAATAGGGTGGGAATTTGTTTTTTCTAGATGGTTGGTTCTTTGATATACATGCTTTTGTTTAAAATACAGTGTCTGTATGTTCTCCTATATCCTGCCTTTGGGAGGGAGTCTTATTTTTGTGAGCAATATAAGAAAATTATGAAAATTAGTAGCAAAAACACCTTTGAGACTGCAGCGAAGAAAGGATGAAGCACCAGCTGATACTTTCAAGTTGTTTTTGTTTATAAGATCTAAACTTATAATTTCCCTTAGAAATTAATAAGGATAAGAACATTTAAATGAAGCTAATGAACTTTTTTTAAAAAAAGATAAAACACCCACACCCATAGTAAGATAGTGAAAAATGGGAATCAGTTACCAATTATCAGGTTATGCTAAAACAAAAAAGTCTGCACACAGCATAATGGGCTCCCTCGAGTCGGACCTCCCTGCTCCACATTCCTGATGCAGGTGAGAGCAGAGGCCGTCGCAGCCGCGCAGGACCAGGTCTGCCAGCTTGTTGAGCTGCTGGCCCCTGCTGTGCTCCTTAGCTAGTGTTACTGGCACGTCGATGTTTCTCTAGTGCCTGAAAGGGCCAATGAGGTCTTCTTCCACTAAAGGGTATACATATTTCTGTATATTCTGAGGCACCAGTTTTACAGTTGCCTGTTGATGTGAACAAAAGAATGCCCCAAAGTTCTGAAGTGCCTTGATACCATGCTGCCCCAGCATCATAACAACAAACTGCTCTGTAGTCACCTTCACGAAACAATCCTATCAGAGGACATCTTTGAACTCTGAAGTAATTCATTGTTTTCTTCCAGATATTAATTTGTTAACTTTGTAAAGAGCTAAAAAATAAGGTGGATAAAGGAATAGCCCTAAATACCTAAAAGATTAAATGTGTGGCCCTAAGGAATTTCCACTTTGTCTCAGTACTGCCCAATAATGAAAAGCCTTCACGTGTCCTTCCTATTAGAAATATCCTAGATTCATAGGATAGTGGGGTCAAAGGGCAACCTTCCCGTCTGCATATCCAATGGGCTCTCAATGCCCCTTATTGGTAGCTCGTTCCAACCAAATGAAATCTTGAAGAGCTGTTAATCAAGCACAGTTTGAGTTATATCAGTGGGCGATCAAGGCGGTAACCTCACCAGACGTACCCACATCCTGCACCAGGCCTCCTGCTCACGTTAACTTCAGATTTGAAAGTTCATTGTCGGCACTTCCTTTGCGTATCTACTGTTATCTGAAAGCCCATCTTCCCCTCCCGTTCATCTCCAGCAGTTTCCCGTGACTCGCAGAGACGGCTCAGGCGGCTCAGCTTTGAGCGTCGGGGTGAGTCCAGGATACTGAGCCGTCCAGTCATCTCGGATTTCTCACGTGGATTATTTTGGTCCCTGAGATAATCAGATCAGCCTTGAGTGACGCTGAGGAAGTTTCCTGACTGCAGTCTGCTCTCTAGCTCCTTGTACCTGATGACCCTCTTCCCTGAATGAGCCCTCGCGACACTGGGTTTAGCTTTCCTTCTCCCTTGTTGGGAGGCGGCGTGTGACCATGGGCTGCTGCATGTAATTTGTTTAAGTTGGGCTTACCCCATTGTATTTTATGATCTTACGTGAAGAGAATCTGTACTGGAAGTCAAACCTACCTACCCCCTCAAAGTGTTTGGCCTTGGGCCTGCATTAAACTGTCTCATACGTGTTCATGCAAAAGAAGCGGCTGGCAAAGCTCACCTCTTCACCTTCCCCTCAGCACTGCTTTCAGGCCATTCTAGCTCCAAGTGGACTGACCAGCCTGTGATGACGCAGGTACGAGAATAAATGTCACGAGTGTGTCTTAAGTACAATTTAACGCTCTGTTTTGCTGGACTGCCTTGGTATGATACATTGATATTTGACATGATTTAGTATATTTGAAAGGCTTAGCCAGTATTTTTGTCATGTGTTTTACTCTGCCAGTTTTTAATCTGTTTTGTTTTTTTTTTTGAGGCGCTAAGCTTATCCTGTACATACAGGTTTTTCTAAACAAAGCTCTTTAGCTTTTAACTCATAGTGTTTTTCTCAATAATTGGAGAAATATTTGCCGTTGATGTCAACGTGTAATAAAGGTGTGTCATTCCAGTGTGTGGTTCCCATCCCCCTCCATCAACCGTGTGACTATTGTAGTACCATGTCTGAAATAATTCAGCATTATTTTGAGATATACATACTAGTATACCCTTAATTATTGATGAAATAAACAAAAAATCTCTTAGCTTATCTTTGCAGTGGAGAAAGGCTGTGAGTCTGAGGTGTGAGTTTTGGTCCCATGCTCTCACCTTCGGGTCCTGTCTGACTTAGGTGTGTCCTGGGCCGGGCCGGGGGCACCTTCGCTCTAATTGGGGGAGGCAGCTCCTCTGAGCACAGACCAGGGTTGGGGGCGTGGGTAAAGGGGTAACCGTTCCCATTCAAACAACCCAGGAGGCGTGAGGGCCAGAGAACCGGAGCAGGCATGGCCTCAGCCCTGCTTCCCTGGGGAAGGTGCCCTCAGCCGCCGCGCACAGGAGTTGCCCCAGCATGTAAGAGGGAAGGCTCTGGGAGCATTCTGGAAAGAACGTCTCCCCAGAGAACAGGTTTGAGTTAGTGTGCTATGGAAACTCATTAATGGAGACCTCCTTCTGACCATCTAGGCATCTCCTGCTCCGCCAGCCCGGCCAGCTGGGCGGCGGCACCTCTGACCGGTGAGTCCTTTCCAGCGTTTCCAGAACGCTCGGCCGGTCGCCCCCTCGTCCCGCCTCCCAGCTCTGCTTCCCCGAGGACCAGTCGCCCTCGCTCATTACGCGGGGGCAGCAGCTGGTTTTGCCTCTCCCCAGCCTCTTCCTGCAAGCCCTCCTCTGTCTTCTTATGTGCCTTCCAGTGATTCAAGCAGAGAAGGCGTGTGGCCAGCCCTGGCCCGTGGACGTGTGACCTGTGCAAGGCCAGGGCCAGGACAGGCGAGTCATTAGAGGTTCAGAAGAGAGACCCCTGCCACCCGCTAAGCTGTGCTCTTCCGCATCAGGCTTGGGTTACCAACGCGTGAGAACCATTGTCAAGGCCTTGCCGTGCGCTCGGCCCTGTGGGCGTCCTGATGGCTCAGCCTGCAATGCCAGAGACATGGAAGACGGGTTCGATCCCTGGGTCAGGAAGATCCCCTGAAGGAGGAAATGGCAAGCCACTCCACTATGCCTGCCTGAAAAGTCCCGTGGACAGGGGCGCCTCCGGGCCACAGTCCGTGGGGTGGTGAAGGGTCAGCGGAGCGGCAGCGTGGCCTCCACCAGACGGGAGGCGCTGGAGAGCTCGGTGAGCCAGCCGTCCCGCCTGTCTCAGGCAGAAACCCCTGGAGGTCGGAACTGGGCAGGTGCATTGGAGAGAGAACGTGGGCGCCAGGGGCCAGGGAGGCTGAGGTTCGGGGCTCAGGGACCCCTGAGGCTGGTCAGGAGTGAGACAGCGGAGACCCCAGAGCAGGCTGGGCGGCGATGTCGCACAGGGGCTGAGGGCCACAGCACAGCCAAGCCGGGCTCCGGCTTCTGGGTGCAGAGGCGCCAGCTGTGGGCCCGCGTGGGCAGGGGCAGGTGAAGGGGGAGACCCGGCTGTCAGCGTGTCTGCTGGGGCCTCTGCTATCACTGCATCACCTCATCCTTCAAGCCATCGCTGAATGAACCTCTCCATCTGCCGGGCCCTGTGAGAAAGAGCTGACATGCGTGCTGAACTCTGGGAACCCTTCTAAGGGGGGTTTTGGTACTAAGCGTATTTCACTTGCCCAAGCCCTCACAGTGAACCAGGAGGGCAGCCCGCGGCCCATGCCAGCACAGGGCCCACCCGGAGGGGCCCATCCCGGCTCTGATGTCATCCGCGAGGGCCAGCTGGACAGGAAGGGGCTGGGGGCACTGAGGGTCCGGACCCGGCTACTTGTGGTTGGCATGTCCCCCCGGGGAGTCACAGACCTGAGACCTCGGGTCCCCTGGCTCCCTGCTTGAGAAATACTGAACGCCACGCCTCGTCTTCACTCCTGGGTCACAGCAGAAGGCTGCTTTTGTGTAATGATCCTTCCAGCTGCTGTGCCTTTTCCCTGTAGCCTCCGGCTTCCTGGTCCTCACGCCCACGTGAGCGTCCCACCTCGTCCTCCAGGGGACTCAGGACACAGAGGGAAGGATGCCAGGGCAGGCCATCTGTGGGTTCTGCGGCCTCCTGCCCATCCAGTGGGCATGGCCAGGTGCCCGCCCCCCCCCAGGGCCCATGCCCGTCATTCCCCAGCCAGGAGGTGCCCTCCCCAGCAGAGCCGTCTCTCCATCCGTGCTGCCTCAGGCCCTGGCAGTGGGAGGCACTCGGGTCTCCTCTGGACGCGCTCTTCTTTAGAAAGTGTCCTTGGCTCCTGGCACATATACACATCCCCCGAAACACTTGCTGATAAGGCAAATGGAAAGTCTCAGATCTTTACATCGCTTCATGAACTGTTTAAAATCGGGAATTCCCTGGCGGTCCAGTGGTTAGGATCTGGGACTTTCACTACCAAGGGCGCGGTTCAACCCCTGGTCAGGGAAGTAAGATCCTGCAAGCTGCATGGTGCGGCCAAAAACCCAAATCAAATCAACAACCCTTTTTTGCTCATCAGGATTCCAAAACCCCTGGTCTCCTGCACCTGCAGCAGAAACCCTGGTATCACCGGCAGGTATCACCAGCGCCGGCATGGCAGGAAGGACGGCCAGGTTGGCATGTAACAGTCTTGCCTCTGAGCAGCCACACCTGGCTGAGCACCCAACTGGGTGAGATGCCAAAGGGACACGGCAGCCCCCATGAGAGGGCCCCCGGGTGGGCCCTGCGGCTCCCTCCATCACCTTGTCTTGCTGGCCAGGCTGGTGGGGAGGGTGTGCTTATTCCCTGGGCTCTGTGCTGGGGGTCTGCCCTTCACACTGAGACTCCCAGAGTGGGGGACCTCGAGGCAGCATCGGTGCAGGGGCCCCAAGTCTAGAGCCGGCATGATGGGGGGCCTGGGAGAACCTCGGCAGGGAGCAGGGGGCTGGGCCGGGGTGTAGGTAGTNGTGTGTGTGTGTGTGTGTGTGTGTGTGTGTGTGTGTGTGTGTGTGTGATATACATAATAGCATAAAAATAGAAGTCTCCTAACCAAATATCATGACAACTAGATAAAAAATATCCTAAGTATAGATTAGTGTGACTTTTCTTCACTCATAATAAACACCCTAAATTCTAAGAGATATACAAGAGAGCTAAATATTCAGATCTGAACAACTCTAGCAGTTGAAACATCCACTGGCTCAAGTTTACTGATTGAAATGTCTGGGTCTCAATTGCTAGTTCCTCTGTTGTGCTTTCTCCAGATGACATAAGGGAACTTCTCTTCCTGACAAGAGACAAACAGTTCTGCCAGCTGAGGTGACATTGTGTTCACTCAGTAATGATACAAGGCCCTGAGGTCCTTCAGCAAGAAAAATAACAAAGAAATCCTCATTAGCTAACTGAGGAAGAATGAAGGTCATCCCACAGAGAGAATGTCATGCATACACATCACCTAGAACATTTGTTCTTCATTAATTCTGTAAGCCCAAGCTGGGCTATCATCCAGTCACATTTTAATACTCTGTCCTCTGTCAGAAATAATGGCTGGGGTGTTTGTTTCCTCTGTAATGTACTTAAGAGAACATTTTATGATAATTTGCCTTTGTGTCAATGAATTCAAATAATGCTTTAGGATTTAATATGATTATGTTTAATATTGGTAATAACAGTTTGGATTTCTCAGATGAAATAAATGAAGACTATAGTCATCTATTCTAAAGAGCTTATTACACAAATTCATAAAACTACTATCATTCTTAGTGATGCTACTATGCAAAATACCAATTTAGTTATGGCCTTGTATTTAAAAAGAGCTTATTTATAGGAAGAGAACTCTAAGTCATTAATTTTACCTGCATGAAACCTAATTTAATTAGCCCATCAGTTATATGGTGATGCAAATTTTCTACTCGCTACTACTTAAATTTAGAATTTTTTCTTATTGGGTGGAAAATAGCAAAAAACATATTTATACTCTACAGAGCACTGCAAAAAATGACATTTAAAAAATACACATTGTTTTTTCTATCAGGATTATTTGGTGATTTATCTTATGTTATAATGTCTATCCATCATTCTGTGAACTGAGACAATGTTGTTTTTGTCAATGGTACAAAGCCCTGAAGTTTATAGTAAGAAAGATAGGGCATTTTTAAAATAAAAAGATTAAGTAGGGTTTCTCTTCTTGGGAACATATGCCTTTAGTTCTGTGCAGGTAATCTTAATTATTAAGTGTGCTAAATATATTGTGTCAGGCTTTGTGTAATAATACCATCTGTGTAAGTACTGCAAAAGTCACAATCTTAAATGCAAAATAACTATGGTAACATCATGTATAATAAAAACTATGCATGACTATTCAGCTAATAAAAAATGTTTAAAGTCATTAATCTACCTAATTGTATTAAAGATTTAACAGTGAAGACAAGTAACAATTCTAATAAGATTTTATATCCAAGTATATAATATTAAGGTCAGTATTCTGTTATTATTTTATAGAAGCATTTAATTCTTTTAGCTTTAATTTCTTTAAGAAATATAGGCAGGTCAACAAATAGATAAGACTATAACACTATCAGTTTGGGGATTTAAATTAGGCCAACTTTTAGAAGTGAAACTACAAATGTATCTTTAAAAGTGTACATGAATTTGAATTACAATAATTTAGAATAGTTTAGCATAAAATTTATATGAAATCAATTTTATGTGAAAACTCCCAAATAATGTGAAGTATGTCAGTTATCACATGATTTCATATTGCAGAATGTGTTGTTACTAATAACAATGGCAGTAATCCATTGGCAGTTGAATAGAAATCTCTCAGTTGTCAATATTTATATGGTTTTATGCAAGATGTGAATTATAAAAGTAGTCCGGGAGTATATTCTCATAAAATACCAGTATCCAGGAAATTGAAAAGTGGGTAATACCTACCTATAGGAAAAGAGTATATCTTTCACTGGATGAATTTTTACTCTATTCAGTTTTACTCTACTCATTGTCAGTCATTTTTAAGAATATAGTTTTGAGAATGATAAATTGATATTTTTCTCTTATTTATTCTACTTGTTTTGTAAACAGTGACTTAGGGGAAAATTAACACTGTTTTTAAGCACTTCTCACATATGAATCTACTGAGCTCTCCTTTATTCCACCAGCTCTCCTGCAGAAAGACAGGGCCAAACCCTGAGGCACCTTCTTCTCACTCCTATTTCAGGCTGCACATCTAATGAAAGTCAATGAGAAACGTCTATCTGCTGTGGTTTTCCATTGAATTCCACTTGCCTGTGATGCTATTTGCAAGTCAATTGCAAGACCAAACTCATTTCCCTTCTCTAAGTCATATGTTGGAATATATTGGCTGATAGATGAGAGAGACAGGATACAACCATATGTATTAAAATTGTTACTTTGCATTTATACATTTCTTCTTTCATGTTGTGTTATTGTTATTATTTGGGATTTGACTTTTAAATGATTGGTTCCCTCAATTTACTACGTAATTGCTTAGGTCTATCATTTTATGGGAGGGGAAAAAGTAAAGTAAGAGAAAAACTCAAAATCAAACCAGCGATTTATTCTACTATTATTCTCAACCAGACTATTCATAAAGATTTTGGAATGCTGTTTAAAGGATGTTTTAATGAAAGTTACTACTTTTATAACTAATATCTTTTAATAGAAAGGAGCAATATAACACTATAATACAATTTCACTTTGTGATTTAACCTGTGACCTGCTTCTCAGAGTTGAAGATACTTAAGGTCAAAGTCACCATAGCTGTTTAGTTGCTAAGTCATGTCCAACTCTTGGTAACCCCATGGACTGTAGCCTGCCAGGCTCCTCTGTCCGTGGGTTTTTCCAGATAAGAATTCTAGAGTGGGTTGCCATTTCCTCTTCCACGAGATCTTCCCAACCCAGAGATCAAACCCAACTCTTCTGAATTATAGATGTATTCTTTACCACTGAGCCACCAGGAAAACCCTGCAGAGTTGTAAGATATGACTATTCCTCAGCTTTCCTTGTTTCCTTTCTCTAAAAATTTATTGCATATAGATTATAAAGTATTTATATCTGAAAATGTTGCATCAAATTCTGTTTTTGTAATCATTCCTTTCTCTGTTCTCTATACCACTCTTCTCTCTGTTTGATCTGTTTTCACCACTAGTATTCCTCTTTTCCAAAGAAGCTTGAAGATGTTCCAAATAGCTTTATACAATTTAAGCATAAAAATATCCTTCTCCTAACCAATCAACAAAAACAAAATGCTTCCTCTTATCCACCCCCCCCAAATGAATTGGCATACATAATCTCTCTTTACCCTCCCCCTTCTATACACACCTGTAATCACACACAGGTGTCTGCCTTCCTTAGTAAAACCAATTGTCCCAGCACTTATTAGTGACATGGCCTAGTTTACCTACCTTTTCAAGTGTTTTCCTTTGCCTGTTATGCTATTTCTTCTNCCTCCCCCTTCTATACACACCTGTAATCACACACAGGTGTCTGCCTTCCTTAGTAAAACCAATTGTCCCAGCACTTATTAGTGACATGGCCTAGTTTACCTACCTTTTCAAGTGTTTTCCTTTGCCTGTTATGCTATTTCTTCTCTCTTTTTTCTGCCACGTCACAGTAGCTCAGCTGATAAAGAATCCACCTGCAATGCAGGAGAACCCAAATTCAATTCCTGGGTCGGGAAGATCCCCTGGAGAAGGGATAGGCTACCCACTCCAGTATTCTTGGGCTTCCCTAGAGGCNAGACAGACATCTGCCTGGAAAACATCCTAAAGGGGTCAGCTGCCCTGCCACACAGACCTCCGTCCAACATGGGCACTCAGTTATAAAAGTTATTAAAATAGTCATTGTAAACAAATATTTAATAAAACAAATAACCAGTGGTATACTGGTAAAGGTTTGGGCTTCCCTGGTAGCACAGGTGATAAAGAATCTGCCTGCAATGCAGGAGACCTGAGTTCCATCCCTGGTTTGGGAGGATCCCTTGGAGGAGGGAATGGCAACCTACTCCAGTATTCTTGAGCTTTCCTGGTGGCTCAGACAGTTAAACAAAAAAATTCACCTGCAATGTGGGAGACCTGGCTTTCACCCCTGTTTTGGGAAGATCCCCTGGAGAAAGGATAGGCTACCCACTTCAGTATTCTTGGGCTTCCCTAGAGGCTCAGGTGATAAAGAATCTGCCTGCAATGCAGGAGACCTGAGTTTAATCCCTGGTTTGGGAGGATCCCCTTGAGGAGGGCATGGCAACCGACTCCAGTATTCTTGCCTGGAGAATCCCCATGGACAGAGAAGCTTAGCAGGCTTCAGTCCATGGGGTTGCAAAGAGTCTGACATGACTGAGTAACTAAGGACAGCACACGGGCATGTGGGATCTTAGTTTCCGAACCAGGGGTCAAAACTGCACCTTCCTGCACTGGAAGCGCAAAGTCTTAACCACTGAATCACAAAGGAAGTCGCTTCTCTTTCTTCTCTTGTTGAAGTGAGGAGGAGTACAGGATGGGACATTTTTCATCGTTTAATACTTGGCTCAGATGACTTCTTGTTACCTTTCCCATGTAAGTCCCCAGCCAAGCAATCAGATTCTAGCATTTTAATTATAAAATGTCTGTCTTATGTCTTTTATGGCGTAAGTTATTGTAAATTTTTTTAAACTTATGCATATGCTTCCCTGTGGCTCAAACGGTAAAGCGTCTGCCTGCAATGTGGGAGATCCAGGTTCGATCCCTGGGTCGGGAAGATTCCCCTGGAGAAGAAAAGGGCAATCCACTCCAGTATTCTTGCCTGGAAAATTCCATGGACGGAGGAGCCTAGTAGGCGACAGTCCATGGAGTCCCGAAGAGTAGGACACAACTAAACGACTTCACTTTCACTTTCACCGTCTTCCCAGGTTTTCTTTCACTTCACAGTTGTTCCGCAAAGTGTTTTTAATCTCATTCTTCCTCCTAGTATGTCAAAGTCTCATTTTCTTCCAGCTTTGGTGAGTTGTTTTGAACTCTTTTTTGACCATCTATTTTGTTTGCCATTTCCTTCCTCTTTATTATTAATTGTTGATTTTCATCCCTGATGTTTTAAAGTCTATCATTTAACACAGAATCTTTCAGTTGTATCCAGTGCTCTAAAAGAGGCACCTTATTGGCCATCTTATCACTAAATCTTCAATATTTGTCAAAAACTTATTTTGGTCTAAAACTTTACTGATAATTATGTAGTGATGTTCTAAAGCCTTCCTTTGCCCCAATGCAAAGCTTCTACATAGTTATATTATAAAGGAAAAATGGCTGTCACTATCCTTGGTTAATAAAATGAGTCTTCTTTCTCTTTTTCTTTCCCTTCCCCTCCTCCCATGCTTCCCTAGTGGCTCAGAGATTAAAGTGTCTGCCTCTAATACAGGAGACCTGGGTTTGATCCCTGTGTCGGAAAGATCCCCTGGAGAAGGAAATGGCAGCCCACTCCAGTATTCTTGCCTGGAGAATCCCATGGATGGAGGAGCCTGGTGGGCTACAGTCCATGGGGTCACAAAGAGTCAGACACGACTGAGCAACTTAACTTTTATCTGTACCTCGAAGAAATCACTATAGGTGAAAGTGAAGTCACTCAGTCACGTCTGACTCTGTGCGACCCCAGAGATGGCAGCCCATCAGGCTCCCCCGTCCCTGGGATTATCCAGGCAAGAACACTGGAGTGGGTTGCCATTTCCTTCTCCAATGCATGAAAGTGAAAAGTGAAAGTGAAGTCGCTCAGTCGTATCCGACTCTTAGTGACCCCATGGACTGCAGCCACCCGGGCTCCTCCATCCATGAGATTTTCCAGGCAAGAGTACTGGAGTGTGGTGCCATTGCCTTCTCCACACTACAGGTGACAATAAGCCAAATGACATTTTCTATAAAATGGTGCTACTCAAAATGTGGTTCATGGAACAGGCACATCAATAATATCTGGGAGCTTGTTAGAAATATAGAATCTCAGGCCCCATTCCATACTCATGGAATCAGAATCTCAAATTTAGTAGGTTCCTCAAGATATTGTAATTTTGAGAAGCACTGATGTAGACTAAATCCATTTGTCCATGAGAACTATACATAAAATAGTGAAACAGTATAACACTATTTAAATGTGTCTACCTGTACTTCCGGACTCAGTGCCAATGCTTGTAAAAGGCTAAACAGATTTACTACTGTTAACATATCTTTGCAGTGCATGAGACTTCCTTCAGAGGTAGGCAGCGAGAAAAATGTGGGGACAAGGGAAAAATCAGAGCTCTTCATGCCGGTGTAGGAATGGTCTTTGAAGAGATTGATCTTCTTTTCTTTAATAGGGGTAAACTACATTTCAGGATTATCTAAGGAAAGAAAGTGAAAGTGAAGTTGCCCAGTCGTGTCCGACTCTTTGTGACCACATGGACAGTAGCCAGCACTAGGCTCCTCTGTCCATGGGATTTTCTAGACAAGAGTACTGGAGTGGGTTGCCATTTCCTTCTCCAGGGAATCTTCCTGACCCAGGGATTGGACCCAGGTCTGCCGCATTGTAGGCAGACGCTTTACCATCTGAGCCACCAGGGGATTATCTAAATTGGTGTACAAATTTATTTTTAACTTCCTCTTTTAAAATCTATATTTCCAGGTTATTTTACCTCTGTTTCTTATACATGAATTAATACAGTAGTTGAAATTGTATCAGGGCTTGGAAAACATACATCTGTCATGAAACATAAAATGTAAATCAAACTTTCTCTAAAATTATGTACTTTTTGGTTTCATAGTGATCAAGTGTTGGTTTAATCACTAGTCTTTAATTCATCATAAATACATACATGAACTTCAGTGAATATTTTTCAATAAAACAATTAAAAGAAGCAAATTATACTTCTCAACCCTTGGTAGTTTAAGTATGAAAGGGTTAACTTTGCAGCAGAAGCTTTTAAACTAGTATGCTAAAATATAAAAGTACCTTTTTTTTTTTTTTAAATGAGGGGCATATTTTGGAATTGAGGAAAGAAAAGATAAGGTCCCTAGTTCTCTAGGGTTTTTGTCCTACTATTCCCTTTTTCAAGGTCCTTGACCTAGTTTGTCATTTTAATACTTTATTTCTTTCCTCTCTAGTTTCTTATTCCCTTGATTGTACCTTTCTTTGTCAACACCATACAGCCAAACAAAATTGATCAAATGGAAAGAGAAGGATTTTCCTTGGGGTATAGTTTTAAATTTATTTCATTCCAAAATTCAAAATTTCTTAAATTCTTAAAGTAGAAATCAACAGCTGGTATAAACTTTCAGCATGCAATCACCTCCTAAAACTTTCATGAAATTGGAAGAAAATTTACATTGGCAGAGCCGTTCAAGTTATCCGTTATTATGTGTTATCTTCCTACATAAATATCTAGTTATTTTTAGTTAATGAATTAATGAGCTGCTCCTTGAAATATGATAATTAACCACGATTTGACTGAGAGAAGAAACAAATTCTCTAATGGGGAAATGAGAGGCTTTCAGGAATTTTAATCCCTTATGCAAAGCATATTTGAGGCAAGTGTTACTACCCAGCACACTTTCCCTTGTTAGAGAAAACTGTTTTCATTTCCATCAATCTCAGTCTATTTATTTAGAAATTACTGAGTTATTAGAGATGCTGTCTGGTCTCTAGTGTTTAATTTTCACTCGGCATCACATTTAGAAATCCTAGCTGCTGACGAAGTGCTGTGTGGTTCCATTTCTGAATCTTCCAGTCCTATAAAATGAATCTTGCTGTGAAAAATGAAGATTAATGGGCTTCATAATGACTCTTCTCTGCTAAAACTAATCTGAATAAAGAGGAAAGGAAGAGTGTGTATGTGTGTTTGTGGTGCTCATTGTGTGGAGAGAGTGCGATGAGACAGAAATACAAAAAACTAGTGAGGATTCCTTTGGATAAAAATAAGCCACAATGGTATGGCAGTTTCTCAAAAAATTAAACATAGAATTATCATATGCTCCAGAATATCGACTTCTGGGTATATACACACACTCAAAATTGAAAACGAGAACTCAAAACAATATGTGTATATGCATATTCATAGCAGCATTATTCAGAATAACCCAAAGGTGGAAGCAGTCAGGTATCCATCAACAGATAAATAGATAAAATTTTATGTGTGCCTACAATGGAACACTTGAAACTTAAAAAGGACTGAGCCCCGGAGATAACATGCTAAGTGAAATAAGGCAGTAACAAAAGGAAACAGATTATATGAATACACTTATATGAGGTACTTAATCAGATTCACACCCAAAAAGTTACAATAGTGGTACCAGGGACTGGGGTTGGGGGATAATAGGAATCAGAATGCTTAATGGGAGCAGAATGAGTTTTGGCAGATGAAGAGTTCTGGAGATGGATGGTGATCATGGTTACACAACAACGTGAGTTTACTTAATGCTACTGAATCATACACTTAAAATCATACCTATAAAATTATATGTCCTGTATATTTTACCACAATAAAGAAAAAGCAAAAAATATGATGGGCTTAATAACCAACTTATGAACCAAGTAACAATATCTTACAAGTATGTCATTTCAAAATATAAGGAATAACCATTTCAAGAATGTGTTGCCTTCTTTTTAAACTGTTAGTTTCTCAAAGGTTTCCAAAACAGGTGCTGTGATGTGCTGTGCTTAGTTACTCAGTTGTGTCTGATTCTTTGCAACCTGATAAACTGTAGCCCTCCTCTGTCCATGGGGATTCTCCAGGCAAGAATACTCAAGGGGATTTCCATGCCCTCCTCCAGGGGATCCTTCCAAGCCAGGGGTTGAACCCAGGTCTCTTGCTTTGCAGGCAGATCCTTTACCATCTGAGCCACCAGGGAAGCCCAAGAATACTGGACTGGGTAGCCTATCCCTTCTCCAGAGGAACTTCCCGACCCAGGAATCGAACCAGGGTCTCCTGCATTGCAGGCAAATTCTTTACCAGCTGAGTTACCCAGGTATACATCATCAAAGGATCTGACCCACTCTTTAAGTGAATAGGAACTTTGGGTCACCCACCCCATTTACTTCAGCTATCTTCAGTTCAGTTCAGTCGCTCAGTTAAGCCTGGACAATCTTATCCTTCTATTCAAAAGCAATGTCACACACTGCAACAATGTTTTTCTAAAAACAAGCTATGACAATTTCAAGCTTTGGAAAGGAAAGCACTGACACAGGTAATGTTTATATGTTAAAAGAGAAACATACTTTAAATAGGAGTTGATAAATAGTGTGTGCTTTGCCAACTTGTGATGTTGAAGCTGAAACTGCAATACTTTGGCCACCTGATGCGTAGAACTGACTCACTGGAAAAGACCGATGCCTGGAAAGATTGAAGGCAGGAGGAGAAGGGGACGACAGAGGATGAGATGGCTGGATGGCATCACTGACTCAATGGACATAAGTTTAGGTAAACTCCGGTAGTTGGTGATGGACAGGGACGCATGGCATGCCGCAGTCCATGGGTTCGCAAAGAGTCAGACATGACTGAGTAACTGAACTGAACTTGCCAACTTGTGGATTTTCATGTCTTCATAGAAAATTACAGCAAACTTCATAACAATTTTCTTTGCAAATGTTAACTCATCTGGACACTCAAGAGTGTTATCCCAGTGCCTCTTCTATGATAGTACTAATTCACCAGACCCAGGTTACATAATTGAATTTTTAGGTAAAAGGTATTTGTTATAAATTCACAAATACCCATGCTTATTTCTCTCCTCAATTAACCTAATTAATTAATTATTTGAAATAATCTTGGCATGGGATTCACATATACTAAAATATTTGGGGGAATTCCAATGCTTCTGGATTTTTGGCTTGTAAAGCAGGATATTTATAAAATGTGGAAGACATAAAAACTTTGTTAATAGGAAATGTGTGCCAGTTCATTATTGTACATTTTGTCACTGCATATTTGTACTAATCATATTCTCAATGAATATTAATTACAATTAGAATTAAATATAATTTTAAACCACATCTAATGCATCAAATAATAAATTTATATCCACTATTGTCTTTATTTTTTTCTAGTCTACTTAATATTTAATAAAATGCTCAGTAAAAAAATAAACTTTGAAAAACTTACTTCCATAAAATTACCATAAGGAAATATAAAGGTACAACAATATTTCTCTACAAATATATTCATTGCAGTAAGATTTACAATAAAATATCAGCATGTGCCATAATTTAGGTAGTCAGTTCCACTATTGTCTTCAAATATCAGCAAAGTCTACTTATGGAGTAACTGTGAACAGGTTGAGAGAAGTTCAGTTTTCTTTCTCCTCTTTCAGTTTCCAGAAATTGATCTGTGGTTAGTTGAATCCTCAGATAGAGGAACTGAGGATATGGAGGGCCAACTATATATGGAGGATTAACCCCTGTATTGTTCAAGGGTGAATTTTATCAGAAAATAGAGGAGCTTCAGATCAGATCATCAGGGTTGGCTAAAAAGTAAAATAGGGTAGGCTATTTGTGGATTAGATATCTATTTCTGAACACATATGCTGGGCACTTTGTTCAAAGTTGAGCACAATGAATATGACGCAATCCCTGACTCAGTGAAGTTTATTATTTATCAGGGGCTGCTGCTACTGCTAAGTCGCTTCAGTCATGCCCGACTCTGTGCGACCCCATAACAGCAGCCCACCAGGCTCCCCTGTTCTTACCTGGGATTCTCCAGGTAAGAACAGTGGAGTGGGTTGCCGTTTCCTTCTCCAGTGCATGAAAGTGAAAAGTGAAAGGGAAGCCACTTAATTGTGTCTGACTCTTAGCAACCCCATGGACTGCAGCCTACCAGGCTCCTCTGTCTATGGTATTTTCCAAGCAAGAGTACTGGAGTGGGTTGTCATTGCATTCTCCAATTTATCAGGGGAGAGAGGTGTTAAGCAGGTTATTATAATAAAGTGTAATTATTTTTCATATAAAAAGAAATCCAAACAACCAAGCAAACAGTTTACAGGCCTGAACTGCTTCTTAGAAATCATACATCAAAACATTATATTGTCATACAAGCAGACAAAAGCAACCACAGCCAAGTATTTATTTGGCTATTCGTTTAACCAACAAGGCTCACTTCTAACTAAGCTATAGATGTTTGCAGACCTCTCTGAGTCTGAGCATCATAATCATCAAGGTTGCTGTAAGGATTAAAGAAAGTGTGTCTTGTGAAATGCTTAGCTCACTGCCTGGCACACCTCATTAATTCAATAAATTTTATTAATGTGAATCTACAATGTAATAGTGACTGTCATGTGATTCGCATCAAAATTACACACAGCATCAGTCTAGTAAAATGGAGATGCCAGACAATCCCAAGCAGAAGACAGAGAATCCACAAGATTAGCAAAGTCACAGTGACTTATCTGGCACAACTGATTCATGAGAGGTAAATGGTGGGACATGAGATTAGAATGTAAAAATGAAAAAATCTGTATTGCTAAGTATGTAATTTTGACCTGACTCTATGTTTTAGTGTCTATGCTTTTACCTGACAACATTCTTAAAATTAGCTTGATATCAAATTTTCATTATAACTTCAGTAGGAAAGTATGTACTTTCTAGGGATTTATAAATAATTCTATATTTAAAAATAAATTTTTTAAATTTATTTTTTTAATTTTACTTTACAATACTCTATTGGCTTTGCCATACATAAAATAAAATATTTAAAATAAACCTTAAATACATTGAATAACATTTTCTTTCTACAGTTACTATGAAAATCATTAACTCTTTAGAAGATAAATTCTTTAAAGTTGACAACATCACACTCACATTGTTCATCTTGAATTCTACTCCATTTTTCCCTATGAAATTATTTTTCTGATATTGTAGTCATATCAGGGAACATCTTACTATTGGGAATATGTTACAGTTTATTCCATCATAAAGCTCTATTAAAATGATATAATTAATTTTAAAAATTTCTACTTCTACAAGACTCTAGATATTGCTTCCCTATAGCCTGAATTTTCAGAATGATTATTACTACTGTGCAACACAAAATATTATACATTTCAATCAAGAATTATTTAAAATAACACAATTTTATTTGAGCTGTATTCATAATTAGTTCATATATCTGTGAATAAAGATGTTCTGCTGCTAAAATAAACATAAAATCTTTGCTTCTTTTTACTTTATATATGTATCTTGAGATTTTGTCATTAACATGTAGATAGGTATAGGAAAAATCATATTCTACTCTGGCATTCAATTCTTATAAATCCTTCTGAATTTTAAATTAAAAACAAAAAAAACTTGTAATGGTCTACCAGGTGAATCTTACTGGAAACAAAAAATAGTAAACTGTCTCACTCACAAAGATATTTTTTGTCTAGTCTTTAGCTTCATTTCTCAAACTAATATTAACAATTTGAGTGGTGCTTTTGTTCAGCAATAGGTTTCTATTTGCTCAAGCAATGTGCCATAACAGGTAAAAGGTTGCTTTCTTTCTAAAGATGAGAAAGGGCAACAAGTCAAGCTGCCCAAGCCATAGATGTCTAGACAAGTTTAGAAAAGAGTATACATGGTATTTGATCTAGATCTATTCTATTTCCTTATTCTCCATACCATTTGGAAATTTACTCACATAGACTGACAGTTGCTTCTATAAACAATACAGCCATCAAAATATTTTAAGTAGGAAATATGTAGAGTTTTTCCTGTTATTTTGATTGTATTTTAATAGCAACAAAGAGGATTAATTGAGTACAGGCTGATTTCTAGGAGAGTCTTGCAATATTTAGGTAAAAATATATCTTTTAGGAGGATTTCCTAGGTGGCTCTGTGGGTAGCGAATCCACCTGTAATGCAGGAGATGCAGGGGATGTGAGTTCTATCACTGGGTCAGGAAGATCCCCTAGAGGAGGGCATGGCCACCCACTCCAGTATCCTTGTGGAAAATACCATGGAGAGAGGAACCTGGCGGGCTACAGTCCATATGGTCAAAAAGAGTGGGACATGACTGAAGTGACTGAAGTGATGCGTTTCTTTTAAGATGAATATTTTAAAATACATTTTAATGTGGAGCAATAGAGTTAAGTGACTGAGGATTTGCAAGAAATAACTCTAGGTAACTTCAAAAGTCACTGAGCAACTCACTGATGTGAGGTATCTATGCCATTAACTAGAAGCAGAAATCTGGAGACACAATATGCATAAGAAAATAAATTTGACTTGAAGACTTAATTCAAGATGGTTATGGAATATTCATAGGATATCCAAAAGACATTTACATATGTAACTCTGAAAAGAAGTGCAGTTTGGAGAACATGGTTGAATATTATGTCCTTTGTAATATCCAACTCTCAACAACAATAATTTGGCATCAATCTATAAACAGAATTAATTTGTAAGACCTATGGGATCCAGCACCATATATCAAGAGACTCAGAAGAATTTTCATCCACTCACGTATTGGGTAATAGACATACAGAATGCTGAAGGCATAGGGAATATAAAATGGTAGGATTTTTGTATGCAATTGAAGTAAAAGATGTTAAAGTAAAATAAACTGCTATATATGGATATAAATGCATATTTACATATAGATTTATGAGAGATGTTTTAGGTAACTCTTATGGCAATAGCAGGCAAAGACCAATATTAGATACACACACACACATGCACACATTGGAATCAAATCATACCAACCACGAAAAAAGTCAATTCAAAGACAAACGCAGCAAGAGAGGGAGAAGAAAACAAACGAACAACCAAAAAGCCAGAAAATGATCCCTAAGATGGCATCAGTAAGTTCTTACCTATTAATATTAAGTAAATGGCTTAAATTCTCCAATCAGAATGAAGAGTGATGGATGGATAAGAAGAAGACTCACCAAAGAAAGTTTTGGTACTTATAACAGATACCATAGATTTTAAGCCAAAAACCTGTAATAAGAGACAAAGAAGGTCATTATATAATGATAAAGGCATCAATTCATCAAGAGGATGCTACATACATAAACGTTCAACTTCAGAACACCTTTAAGCAAATAAAATATATGAGGGGAAAAGACAACTTATACTAATATCAGGGATAAATTATGCAGGCAGAAAACCAGTAAGGAAATTTTGGACCTGAACTATAATAACACGTAAATACAAAAGATCATAAGAGATTACTTGGCACAATTATATGCCAACAAATTGTATAATCTAGAAGAAATGGATAAATTTCTAGAAACACAAAACCTACCAAGACTGAACTATGAAAAAATTGAAAGTCTGAACAGGACAATAACAAGTAAGAAGGTCAAATCAATAACCAAAATCTCCTAATAAAGAAAAGCCAAGGACAAGATGGTTTCCCCTGTGAATTCTACTGAACATCTAAAGAAGAATTAGTACCAGTCTTTCTCAGAATGCTCCCAAAAATTGAAGAGAAAGAAACACTCCCAAACTGATTTATGAGTCCAGCATTAATCTCCTACCCAAGCCAGTTAAGGATATTACAAGAAAAAAACTAAAGGCCAATAATTTTGATGAAAATAGATGCAAAGATTGTTAATAACATAATACTTATTTGATTTCAGCAGCACATTAAAAGGATAATACACCATAATCAAGGAATGCATAGTTCAACATATGCAAATCAATAATATGATATAGTATATTCATAGAATGAAAGATAAAAATCATATGATCATCTCAACAGATGTAGTGAAAGGATTTGAAAAACTACCATATCCATTTCTCTTATTGGAGGATAATTGCTATACAATGTTGTGGTGGTCTTTGTTATCATTTTAAGATAAAAACCACCTCAACAAATTTTATAGAAGGGATGTATCTCAGGATGGTAATGGTCATAATGACAAACCCACAGTGATATGATACTCAACAATAAAAAGTTGAGAGACTCTTTTATGATCAGGAATAAGATAAGGATTCCCANATAAATACTACTTAAAAAATTAAAGAAATACACAGAATACTATGGATTTTCCAGCTTATAGCTAAGTGTCTCAGAAGAATAAAATAGAGTAAATGAACTGAAAGTCATATTTGAAAAAAGGAAATGGTGATAATTTTCCCAATCGAAGAATGAGATGGCACAGAAGGCACTCCAAAGGCCTAAATAAACAGCCTGAATAAATAAAAATGCACACTTAAACATGATAGAGAAACTGCACATGTCAGCGATAAATTTTAAAACCTTAAAAGCCAGAAACAAACAGCATTAACTGGGAAAGAAAAAAAAATTAAAATCAAAGGAAAACGTTGTTATCAATAGAAACAGATGAAAAAATGCATTCATAGTCTGGAAAAATGTATCCACCTAAAATATTATCTCTGGCGAAACCAGTCGTACAAAGATTAAAATTTCATCACATAAATTCTCAGCAGAAGGATTATAAAAGCAAGAATATTAATTACAAGAAAAGTATGACTGAGGAAAAGCGTTGGCTAAAAGGATAAGGGTGAACATAGAAATTTTTACAATATTTGGATACATTCAACACCTAATAACTTTCATATATAACTTGTGTGTGTGTGTGTGTGTGTGTGTGTGTGTGTGTGTGTGTGTGTGGTGCTAAACTTCAGGAGACAGTGAGGGACAGGGAGGCCTGGCATACTGCAGTCCATGGAGTCACAAAGTCAAACTCAGCTTAGCGACTGAACAACGACAAAGCTTGATAGATCAAAATATATTACTGATCAAATATATATTTGATCAAAATATATATTAAAAATTTAAAGTTGACATTGAAATATATAATCTATATTTTCTAAGCCTGCAAAGAGAAGAGAATAATTTGCTTATGGCAGAACATATAAAGCTTTATTCAACAAAAGGCAGAAAAGGAAGACAAAAGAGGGCAAGAAAAGGAGTGTAAATAGAAAATACCAAAAAAATGAAGAAATACATTCAAAATTCCTATTAATAAAATAAATGTAAACAGATTAAACTCATTAATTAAGAGATAATCAGATTGGGCAAATTTATAAAAACAGAACGATATGCTTTTAAAAAAATATACCCCTAAAATAGCACAAAAAGTTCAAAAATAAAGATTTTTAAATTACTTCCATCAGGATGTTCATACAAGAGAATAGTATGCAGCAGTTAAAATAAGTTACCTGTAGCCATTGGGCAGGGGTACTCCTTCAGTTCTGATTTCAACAACAGAGAGAACCTGAGTTGAAGCTATGGCTGTCAATTACTCCCTGTGTGACCTTGGGGGAACTATTGACCTATTATGTATATGTTATTAAACTTCTATTTTTCTTTTGTTAATGTCTTTTATTATGGGGGCAGAGGGGTTTGTAGGGGTGGTTCTCAGACAAGAACCCAGATGAGTAGAGGAAAAAAGATTTCTCCTCCCCTATAAAATCATGTGGTATTACTGCCTCTCTAATTCATGAACTTGTAAACTGCTTTTCTTCTATATGCAAAAGTGACAATTCCAATGACAAACAACTTGTGCCAGAAGATCCCACTCCATTTTGTGACAGGGTTAATCATCAGATAATGTTTCCTTATGGTGAAGTGCAATTCATCATATGTACTTCTATCTCTTAAGATTAGTTATATCTTCTGGTGCTGCACGCAACATATATAATTTTTCTTCTCTGGTACATTCATTTAAAAAATACATAGTGTCTTTCTCAGTGCTCTCATTGAGGATATCTATTCTGCCTTTATATATAACATTTTCCTCTCTCTATTGGTAGGTCATCTGGGCACACTTTTTAGCCAGGTACTTGATGGTACATGAAATATTCCAGAATAGAGCACTTTCTTTCACAGTTGTATGCATGAGCACAGTGGATTAGAGCTATGTCTTTTCTTATTTGAATAATCTGACTCAATGATTGGGGGCTTCTCAGGTGACACAGTGGCAAAAAAGAAAAAAAAAAAAAACCCACATGCCAATACAGGAGACACAAGAGATGCAGATTCAATTCCTGGGTCAAGGAGATCTCCTGGAGTAGATCTGGTATTCTTTCCTGGAAAATCCCATGGACAGAGGAGCCTGGCAAGATACAGTTCATGGGGTTCCAAAGAGTTGGGCATGACTGAGTGAGTGACTGAACACACACACACAGTGAATAGATATTTATGTTCTAGACAGGACAGAAGATGGATGCAACAGTAATCACAAAATAGACAAGGTCCTGCCTGCAGAGATCCTAAAGTCTTACTGTTGTTCAGTCATTCAGTTGTGTCTGACTCCTTGCCTCTGCATGGACTGCAGCACACCCAGCTTCCCTGTTCTTTCCATTTCCTGGAGCTCACTCAAACTCATGTCCATTGAGTTGGTGATGTCATTCAACCATCTTGTCCTCTGTCATCCCCGTCTTCTCTTGCCTTCACTCTTTCCCAGCATCAGAATCTTTCTAATGAATTGGCACTTTGCTTCAGGTGGTCAAACCATTGGGACTTCAGCGTTGGCATCAGTCCTTCCAATGAATATTCAGGACTGATTTCCTTTAGGATTGACCAGCTGGATCTCCTTGCAGTCCAAGGGACTCTCAAGAGTCTTCTTCAACACCACAGTTCAAAAGCACCAGTTCCTCGAGGCTCAGCTCCCTCTATGTCCAACGCTCACATCCATACATGACTGCTGGAAAAACCATAGCTTTAACTATATGGACATTTGTCAGCAAAGTAATGTCTCTGCTTTTTAATATGCTGCTTAGATTTGTTATAGCTTTTCTTCCAAGGAGTAAGTGTCTTAATATCATGGCTGCAGTCACCATCTGCAGTGATTTTGGAGCCCAAGAAAGTGAAGTCTGTAACTGTCTAAAGTCTAATGGGGGAAATTTAGCAAGGTAAGCAACAATCAAAGAAACAGTGTGATCAGGAACAGAATTCTAAGTCAAGAACGCAATGAGAATGCCTGAGAGAGACAACTAACTTGATCATGGGGTCTCTAAGGTAAAATCTAAAGGATCGACCCAAGAATGACTTTCTATCTCTCCAATAATTGAGCACGACGTCTTTGAGAAACTAAGCAAAGTTTAATGTGATTGGATTGGGGAAGGCAAGTAAATGAATAGTAAAGGATAAAGCTGGAGAAGCAAGAAAACCCCAATTATCCAACACATTGATTTCCCTAGTGGTTCAGATGGTAAAGCATCTATCCACAATGTGGGAGACCTGGGTTCAATCCCTAGGTTGGGAAGATTCCCTGGAGAAGGAAATGACAACCCACTCCAGTACTCTTGCCTAGAAAATCCCATGGATGGAAGAGCCTGGTGTCCATGGGGTCACAAAGAGTCGGACACAACTGAGTGACTTCACTTTCTTTCTTTCTTTCTGAATACAATAGCTCTATTAATGTGAACCACAATTGAATGGATTTCTTCTGGTCATATTACACTTTTGACTCTGTTCATTCTAGGTTTACTTTCCATAAAGAACTCAGTTATTTTCATATGTACTTCCATATGTGTTTATTTGGGATGTAAATGGAAATGTTTTCAATTTCAATTTGTTACATTTATCCTCATTTCTATCATTCGGAGTTTTTCTGGAACCTGATTTGTGATTATACACATTAAACTCACTATCCTCTCATTTACATTTCAATTTTGGCCACAAAAATATAGCAGACTTTGTCAATTCTCTTTGAGAAAAGGATTTTGAGAAACAACCTGTCTGTCTAGTAATCTATCTCAGTTCAGAGATAATAAAAAGACATTTTATGTTGCCTTAAACATAATGCATCCCTCAGCTCCTTATAAATATTAGCTTTTGTGGTTCAACATTTTGGAAATCTAGAGACTTTTCTGAGGACAAGCAATTTAATTCCATTCCTCTACTCCAATGGTACTTGTTTTTAAAAGCAGATTTGCTCTTTCTGTTTAGTTCTAAAAGAGAAAAATTATTCAGCCTTTTATGTGAAAGCACACTAATCATTATCCTTTAACATAGAATGTTGAGTTAAATACCTTCTATAGACATATTTTAAATTTCTCTAATTAGTTTTTTCACAAAGATGGCTCATTGTTCTGTTCCCTGGAATGACTGGGCATCTGGATGAAGACTATGAGAGAGGAACATGAATAAGTTATTGAATTTCAAAAAAAGAATCTTGGATGGAAAGTCCATGCTTTTAGACTTATTTCTATGTGTGCTTTATGGCAGACCAAATTTTTATCTTTATTGCCAGATAATTACTGCCTTTTCATTCTTAGTAAGATTTTTTCACCATGTCTTTTGTGAGATTTTAATTCTATGAAACTTTATAATTTATAGTATCAGAAAAGAACATTCTCCTATATACATCCTGTAACAAACCTGTAATTTCCTGATGGAAATAAGTATATTAATATACTTTTTCATTATTTTGCTCCGTCATATTTTGCAGTCCTCAAAGAACACACTATTATTCAAGTAAACATTACATATGAAAACTATATATAAAAGAAGGTACATATAACTTTAACTTTGCAAAAGCCTTATACATTGACCCCTTTACCAAGCTTCTCTACTGCATTTAAATATAATTTAATTCCTAATGGAATAACTTTTAAGAACATATTTTTGACATAACACAGGATGCATTATAATAATTCAAAAAATCATTAGATCAGTGCTGATGAAATAAAAAAAGTAGGTAAAGTTGCAGAAATGAGTTAAGTATGGGAAAAAAAAATCTCTTAAAAGATCCTTTTATATTTTCAGGTAAAGACAAAGGAAAGGAGTTAATTGAATGTCAGAAAAGTGACAAGTTGCTATCTTAACCTTGAAACTTGTGGGAATGAGGAATGCCAGATTTTTGCCATATGTTACAGCTCCTGACAGTGTTATGTGTCTTTACCACAACACCATCTGTGCTGCTACACCTGAATAGGGACAGTGGCTAGAAATGGAGAAAAATAATGAACTCTTACAACATATTTTCTCCCCTGAGTTCACACAGCTGGTGATAGAGGTTGTACTTCAATCTGAGAAGCACTACTTAATTCTCAAATGCCAACACATCAGAATATATTTGACCTCTTCCTACTGACTATTTATATCCTATAAGTGTGAAAATTATGATTTCCTTTTAAAAAATAAATTGATATCTAAAATGTTAATAACATATCTTTGGACTTTCTCTCTATTTTATAAAATCTCTTACAGATATAAAATACAGTCTATGCCTATATAATGATAGAAAACTTTAAGTTAGATAGTAAAATTTTACTTCAGTGGCTCTGGACTAAACTCATCATAATGCTTATTTGCTGTTGTGGATTTAATCCTTGCTTTGGTAATTTTTTTTTTTTCCATATGATGGACCACACCATCTACCATTCCAGGATTGCTGTAAGCTCAAAGACAATGTATATCAAGAGCATAGTACATTGTCAAGTTCAAAGAAGACAATAACCAATTATCTCCATCATTCTAAAGGTGCTCTGTCATATTTTGCAGTCCTCAAAGAACACACTATTATTCCTGTGTTCACATCATCACGTATGCTTTGTGGCATGTGTGACCAGTGATCTAAGAGGTATATGAATATCTCACGTTTTATCCCTAAAGAACATATATTCACATATTATGGAAGGAAATTGATTCTATTTTACATGTAACTTGTTGGTTTATAATTGTCATTGTACCCAGAATCCTCAGAGGAAAAAAAAAGTAGGCATATAATCCTTAATTTTAACATCAGTCAAAGAGAGATGTTAATATACCCTAGAGAATAAATGAATAATCCCTCCAGGCAAATATATAGGAAGGGAGGAGGGAAGACAGGTTAGGATGGAAGAAAGGAATGAGGGGAGAACGAAAGGAGGGAGTCTACACATATGACTATACACAGGCCGTGACATATCTATATCTAAAGGAACAACTTGAATCTGCTCAACAGATTCTAGAAACATACTCAAAAGCACAGAGGATTTTTATCCTCCAGTTGTGAAAGAAAAATCCTTTGAAATCTGATAAAAAGAATTTTAAGATTAACAAACAAATAGGGAGATAATTCATATTCCCGTTGATGGAAACCTATTGCCGATGACAGACTTTATTCATCTATCAGTTTCTCAGGATTATCAGGAGGTGCATTGTGTCCAGTCAAAACTGACTGTGAGCCCCTCTCTATTACACTAGCTTTCCATTCCTGTTTTATCCCATGAGCACAAAATTAGGACATTCCAATCACTTTCCTCTTATATAGCCCTTGCCTTCCAATTCCTTTACCCACAAAGAAACCATTTTTATGTTTTCAGCCAGGTAACAATTTTATTAATAATCTGTGATGTTTTTATTCCACAACAGTATTTTTATCCTATGTTTCTTAAAACACAATTCTCTGTCACTTTTTATGTGAGATCATGAGTATCTGACATTATATAATAGCAAGGCATATATTCTCTTTAACAGAATCTGAAGATTTTGCCATGATTTGATAAAAATCAAGTGATATTTTCAATGCCACAAAGATGTTGATTTGCCTAGAGTCAAGAGAGAAATTTAAAACTGAAATTAGAACTCCAGTCTAGCGTGTACTATACTATATACATAATAATAGAATAAATAAAAGCTATCAGCACTTTATGTTTAGCAATGTAGCAGGAACTTTACATATATTATATCTGCCCTGGATAACAGTTATTATGACTGTAGGTATTAATATATTAATTTTGTAGATAAGGAAACAGATTCAATTTTAGAGAATTTCCCTGAGATCAAACAGTTAACAACAGAGCTATCATTCTAAACAAGGTTTGTGTGACAAAAAAATCTTCTTTATAGAAATGTTAGGCACAGATATCAAGCAAAGTCATGATAGGGGTATTAATTAACTAATGAACAAGAAACCCAATACCAACATACCAAGAAAGGTACTGTGTTCTCTTTAAAGTAATGAAAATAATAATAGAAGGCAGAAATGAATAAAAATCTTTCCAACTTGAAATGAAAATTCAATAATACTCCTTTAGATTTTTAAATGGAAGTTTTCTGGCATGATTACATAAAAGCTTTTTCAGAAATATTGAGATTCATTCTATTATTTATAACAGAATGCTATCCTCATAAAGTCATTCTATGTGATATACACTTAGATGCAGTAAAAAGTATATCAGTGACCCTTTAAAAGACAAGAATCATACATTAATAGTGGTTTTTGACTGAAGCTGTTACAAGCACATGTATACATATACATTTAAAGATTAAATGTGAATTTTTATATAAGATACCTATGGATTAGCAAATGAACACATTCACTATGCAATGGGTTCATGGGCAACCTTTTCTGAACCAAGCAGATTTCTGCTTAGTTAAATCTTCTCCTTCCTTTTACTGTGAATCCCACTGGCTCTTGCTAGAAAATAGTATTAGACTGAATAGGTATATGTGCTTGATGTAATTTCTACCCTTGTAAAAAGCAGTTATTGCACATCTGAAATTGCTACTTTTCTTCTCTGATATTACTGTCATTTTATGCTGTGCTGTATAATTAAGTTTACTGAAACACAGAGGCATTTGGTAGGGTTTCCATTTCATACCTATGGCTTATTTTTACTCTGTATGATAAATTAACAGGCCAAAAAATATAATTTTAAATCCCAGGTATTTTTACTGAGTCTTTTGCCTTCTGGAGTTTTATTATTCTTTAATAGTTAATGCTAAGGAATATGATACCTACATGTTATATTAACTCAGATATTGCAATATAGCTATTCTCTGTTTCTAGTTTTTAAACTTAAATAAATCAATTTAAACAAACATTTTTGAAAAATCCACCAGGATTAGGAAATCATCAGAAAAATGATACTGAATCTCAGATAAAATTTATAACTACCATCAGTTCAGTTCAGTTAAGTCACTCAGTCGTGGCCGACTCTTTGCGACCCCATGAATTGCAGCCCGCCAGGCCTCCCTGTCCATCACCGACTCCCAGAGTTCACCTAAACTCATGTCCATCGAGTCAGTGATGCCATCAAGCCATCTCATCCTCTGTTGTCCCCTTCTCCTCCTGCCCCCAATCTCTCCCAGCATCAGGGTCTTTTCCTATGAGTCAACTCTAGGTTACCATAATATTAAGAGTATGGAGACCCTTTGATACTTTGCAGGAACTGGGAGGAATAAAAGGAAGTTATTTAAGATTAAAAAGCTATAGAATAAAGAAAAATGTATTTGACATAATACTGTATTTTAGGACAAAGTAATGCCATAAGGCGATGCTTTATCTCCCAACTTTACCAATATACTTCAATCTCATTGATTTTTTAGCATTCTTGTCTGACTTGGAGCTTGATTTTAAAAGAGATCTGTGGTTATGTTAAGCTGTTGTCCATTTACAAATTGTTTGAAATATATTTTTCTAAACTCCAATAAAAATTTAAAAATAAATAAATAACATTTATTAAAATCCTTCAATTAAAAAGCACATTAACAATTGAAACACTGGTGGCAGAAGTATATAAAGGGCATTTTAAAGTTAGATTTTGTGCAGTTTTGGCTGTGGTAATTCTATTTAGATGTCCTATAGATCTACTACTTTATTATAGTCTCCTATAGGAGCCTCTAGCAACTTATGTCATTAATTATATGGTTTGTCTCTTCCTCAAATTGTAAGCTTAGTTTTACTTGTGACTTTTCTCAGCCCATAGTGGGTGATATCATGCAATTCTGTAGTGCATCAATGCTTAAACATAAAGTTCATGATATACATACTTCATACTATATTCAAATAAAGCATGTACATAAGAGTTATGACTCATTATTAAATGCAGGTCAAAGTACCACATTTGCCAATAAATCATCAGATAATTGGATACACTATAATGAACTTTTAACAGCATCACATTTAGCATGTTGCTAACATGAAAGCTTGTTCTTCACTAAAATAAATCTCAATTATCTAGCATTTCACCTACATATTCCTTGGTGGTCCCCTAACCATTTTATATTATAGTAGCAAAACTGTCACCAATGACTTAGCAAAAACAGGATCCTAGAAAATGCTACTAACACTGTACCTCAAATGTATTACTTTCCATTTATATTCCAACCAGTTTCTTCCATATCCTTTTTCTTACTGCTTTTCTTAAAATCGTAAATATCTTTGCTTTCATCCCTCTCTCCCTTTTCCCCCCTCCATCCACTCTCTCTCTCCCTCACCCTTTCATTCTCTTGCCTTCTGCATCCAGTCTGAGTCCATGTCAACTCTCTTTTATCACCACTGACACACCCATTTACTTACTTTTCCAGAACCATTCTTTGTTTAATTTTATTTTTTAATTGAAGGATAATTGCTTTAAGAATTTTGTTGTTTTCTGTCAAACCTCAACATGAATCAGCCATAGGTATATATATATTGTCTCCCTTTTGAAATTCCCTCCTCACCCCACCCCTCTAGGTTGATACAGAGCCCCTGTTTCACTTTCCTGAGCCATACAACAAATTCCCATTGGCTGTCTATTTTACAAATTGTAACGCAAGTTTCTATGTTACTCTTTCAGACATCTCACCCTCACCTCCCTTCTCCCCATGTCCATTTTTCTAGATTCCGTATATGTGTGTTCCAACTTCACCCTCAGTTCAGCTCAGTCACTCAGTCGTGTCCGACTCTTTGCAGTCCAACCCATGGACTGCAGCATGCCAGGCCTCCCTGTCCATCACCAACTCCTGGAGTTTACTCAAACTCATGTCCATTGAGTCAGTGATGCCATCCAACCATCTCATCCTCTGTTGTTCCCTTCTCCTCCTGCCTTCAATCTTTCCCAGCATCAGGGTCTTTTCAAATGAGTCAGTTTTTCTCATGAGGTGGTCAAAGTATTAGAGTTTCAGCTTCAACATCAGTCTTTCCAATGAATATTCAGAACTGCTTTCCTTTAGGATGGACTGGTTGGATCTCCTTGCAGTCCAAGGGACTTTTAAGAGTCTTCTCCAACACCACAGTTCAATAGTATCAATTCTTCCACGCTTAGCTTTCTTTATAGTCCAACTCTCACATCCAAACATGACCACTGGAAAAACCATAGCTTTGACTAGATGGACCTTTGTTGGCAAAATAATGTCTCTGCTTCTGAATATGCTATCTTAGGCTGGTCACAACTTTCCTTCCAAGGACTAAGCATCTTTTAATTTCAGGGCTGCAATCACCATCTGCAGTGATTTTGGAGCCCCCCAAAATAAAGTCTGTCACTGTTTCCACTGTTTTCTTATCTATTTGCCATGAAGTGATGGGATATATGTGTTAGAATATAACATTTATCTTCCTCTTTCTGACTTACATCACTCTGTATAATAGGCTCTAGGTTTATTCACCTCATTAGAACTAACTCAAATGCTTTCCTTTTTATGGCTGAGCAATATTTCATTGTGTATATGTACCACAACTTGTTTATCTACTCATCTGTTGATGGACATCTAGGTTGCTTCCACGTTCTAGCTATTGTAAATAATGCTGCAATGAACAATGGGATACTTGTGTCTTTTTCAGTTTTGGTTTCCTCATGGTATATGCCTACGAGTGGGATTGCTGGGTCATATGGTGGTTTTATTCCTAGTTTTTTAAGGAATCACCATACCATCTTCCACATCGGCAGCACTTCATTCACTATGGATTGTTATGTCACCAGTACTTATTTTTCTTCTCATAATATATGTAAAATTTACCAAGCTTTTTGTTAGTTCACCTATTGTTTTGTAAGCTTCTGGGGCCAGTATAAATTTCAATTCATGCTGTATACTCTCCAGAGTAACTAGTGCATTTCTGTGCACATATTCAGTAAAGGATTTTTAAACGCAATTTTTGTATGCCTTCAAAATACTGAATAATAATTGTTGCAGAAGTA
The DNA here is from genome assembly GCA_006410875.1 of Neotragus pygmaeus. NCBI lineage: Eukaryota > Metazoa > Chordata > Mammalia > Artiodactyla > Bovidae > Neotragus > Neotragus pygmaeus. Next base: position 792,616 of record SJYV01027424.1, read on the forward strand.
GCTGTTTAGTCTTGCTTGAATGTCTCAGTATTAATTTTGACATAAATTTGACATATTAATATATTTTATGAGCATTTACTGCATCGAAGGCCTTAGTGCTGGAGTTAAAGATACAACAGTGAATGAGACAAACAGATTTCCTGAATTTAGGTAACTTACACTCTTGGGGAAAATATATTTATGAAATTCAATGTTTATGAAGTATTTGAAAGATTTTTTAAGACATTTAGGAAATTGAGTCTACCACCAAATAGTTGCTGTATTATCCATTGAAATGTATGAATTAGCTACAAAATCGAACCTGAAAAGAAGACTATAAATTTGGCTTGTGGCTCATAATGACCTTGGGCAACATCCTTATGATATTTTCATTTCACTTTGTTATATAATAATGATCATTTTCATAATGGACTAATTCTATGATATTGAGGTAGTTAATGTATTGTTTTAATTCATTAATGAGATTTTAAATTTCAAGGGGTAGTGCTTATTACACAGATGTTCTTTTGTTAGTCCTTGAATTATTCAAGAGAATGAAATAGTCCATATCTAATGAGATTGTGTATACTAATAAAAATGAGAAGGTAATGGTTATTATATTTTTCTTATTTTATTTTAAAAAATATACCGGTATTAATGCTATAGTTGTCTTGCTAGGAAAGAAAATACCATTTTTGATGGTTTTTTTCCCCTCCAAAAATTTAATTAGAATATTATTTTATATTGCCAATTAAATTGTTAATCTTTAGGTCAAAATGGAGACTTCTATATTCCACAAACTGAGAAGACATTAACATATAACTAAAAAAGTGTTTGTACTTATACCAACATATTATATGGAGGTAAATTATTCATAATTATTATTTCTAATGTCCCTCATTATAATTATTATCTAATGTTCATAGACAATTTGCTTTTTTCTCAAATAATGATGTAAAGATTTAAAATGAATTATTTCCTACAATCATCATAATACCTTGGGTGCTAGAAATTATAATAACCTCTATTTTACAATGCAGTTAGAACAACTAATATTGAGTTAGAAGCAAAGTTTACATAGGCATTTTATGGTTAAGCCCTTTATTAAGATGAAATATATCCATTTCTTCAACTGATTCCTTTGGAAATTAATTACCAAAAGTTCTTTAATTGATTCCTGAGAGATTAAGTGCCAAAAGTTTCTGGGAAACTGTAATAGATGACTTTCTTTGTTTATGTGATTTGCAAACTCTAAAGAACATTTTTTTTGTGCTTGGTATATTTTCCTCCACTTTGTGTACCGTAAGTACCATAGCTTCAGACAAAAAACACCTGTTGGAAAAGAGAATTGAAACTGGTACAGCTCAGTAAAAGAGGCAAGTTAGACAGGAAGTGTGAAAATATGGTTACTTGGGATTCAAAAATATCAACACTATGTGGTCCCTTATCTGAAGATAAAAATAAGTAATTTGGCTTTGATAAATTTTATACAATTTTCTGAATTAACATTAGTAACACTTAAATGATACGGGAAAAAAACCTCTTAAACCTAAAAATACCATTTGGAGGTGTGCCCTTAAATATTCTTTTTGTAGAGATGGTTTCCTTTCTGTAAGGGATTTCAATAAGAAGCCAGTATTCATATCACTGCCAATGATCTCAGAATATAGAAATTTAAGTTACAAATTCTTTTCTTTAAAGCTTCAAGTAGATTATTGATCTGTACACAGAAAAAAAATGAAAATATGACATTCAGGGTGATTATTAGGTAACATGATTTCTCTGGGAACTCAAAGTAGAAAGCAGATTACCAAATGCGCAGCTACTTGCAGGTGTATAAAGTCTCTGAAACAACTTTGTTTTAGTTGTTTTTATAGATTATTTTACTTGATATTCTATGAAGATTCTCTTTTTTATATACGTGTTTATGTCTGAACTTTTAATTATTACTTTTTTATTTTAGAGACAAGTGGAAAAAATAAAACTACTCAATTTGAGATCTATTATTACTTTCATATGCTACAGGACCTAAAACAAAAATTTGTGTAAAAGGGCTTATATATCATTATTTTAAATTTTTTTTTATGAATTTGCTAAGAATGCAATGAGGGTTTTCGCAAAGATTCTTCATCAGTTACTTTGGAAAACTGTTTCTAAGATTTCACAAAATAAAATGCAAGCATCATGTCTTTAAAAAAAAAAAAAATCAATTGAAGAACATGTTTCTCCATGTCTAATGCTAGATTTTGAATCTTATTCCCTTTAGGAGAATTTTGCCTCTTTTCCAAAGTTGCTATTGCTGTATTTAACTTTGAAAACTATACCTGAGAAGATTCCTATATATATTTTAAAAGTATCCCTGAGAAGATTCTTATATATTTCTACAAAATTATCAAACAGAAAGAAAGCAATTTATAAGACTCTATTTTGTCATTGTTGTTTAGTCAGTCATGCCCAACTCTTTGCAAACCCATGTACTGTAGCCCTCCAGGCTCCTCTGTCTATGGGATTTCCCAGGCAAGAAGACTGAAGTGGTTTGCCATTCCCTTCTCCAGGGATTTTTCTGACCCAGGGACTAAATCCATATCTCCTGCATTAGCAGGAGGACTTACTGCTAAAACATTGTTTTAACTTACAATGTATTTAATTTTGCAACTATCTAAACTAGCTTTTGCTTCCTAGGTGACTCCTGCCAGTGCAGGAGAGACAGGTTCGATCAGTGGAAATGACAACCCACTCCAGTATTCTTGTCTGGAAAATGCCATGGATGAAGGAGCCTGGTAGACTATAGTCCATGGAATCGCTAAGATTTGACATAACTTAGTGACTGAGTGTGCAAACTAGTTTCTAATTCTTATGGTGTTTTGTTAGGTGTGAAGCTGTCAGCTGGACAATCTTCCTCTGTTAATTGTGCCCCTTCCTCACCATTAAAGGTAGCTGAGTGGATACTGACATCAAAATCAGGCCTGGAAGAAAAGTATTAGCTCACTTTTTTGTTGGTGACTTGCTTGGTAAGTTATGATGATTTGTTGATTTTTTATCACTTTCCATAGAGCCACAAAAGAGAGAATGATTATGCATACATAGTGCTGACATTTGCTTTCAATATATTCTATGATTTTTAAGAAGAAAAAGTATAGGGCACTAGAGAAAACCGAGGATCTAAATTATTTGAAATACATAACAATTTTTGAAATACATTTTTATAACATAAAAAGGCATTTATGTAATATGTGTGTCTTAGTTTTACTTTACTGAAACAAAAGATGAAATAGAACAGGCTATCAGAACTAGTTTGTTTTATTCCCAGTGGACGTTTTAAATGTATGCTGTCTTGTTATANACATAACAATTTTTGAAATACATTTTTATAACATAAAAAGGCATTTATGTAATATGTGTGTCTTAGTTTTACTTTACTGAAACAAAAGATGAAATAGAACAGGCTATCAGAACTAGTTTGTTTTATTCCCAGTGGACGTTTTAAATGTATGCTGTCTTGTTATACTTCTCGATTGTATAGTAATTAAAATATAAGTTTTTCATATAAATAGATAGAAAGTTATTTAATAAGAATTCAATTTAACTAATATAATTTTGATTTTGGATTTTCCTATAGATTAGACTTTAACATCTTCTGTAATGTCACCTCAGTGGGTGACTTGAAAAGGTGACTTCAGAAAAATCTTCTTGCAATGATTAGCCATCCATACTTTCATTTTTGAGCATCTGAGAATGTTTTTTGAGTCACTGCATATATGGATAGAAATAATGGAAACCTGAAGATGGAGATCTATGATCTGGATCTTGAAACATCAGTAAAATTTTACCACATGGAGAACACATTGCAAATAGAGGGTATCACTTAATGTAAAGTCAAATAAAGGAAAAGAAAAACAACTTGTTGAGAAACAACAATTGGGTTGTATTGGTTTATAGTTTGCAAAATGTAATCTAGTAAATATGAATTAGAAAAAAGAAAGTTGCCTTTATTTTACCAGAGTTTCAAAAATTATACATATGGCTATTCTCTTTTCCTTTACATGACTGTTAACTTTCCTGGGAGAAATACATTTAAAACCCATCAATATTTAACTTGATTTTGTGGTGCATATGTTTAAACATCGCTTTGCTTTGGGAATTAAGTTTTATTTTCTAATATTTATTTTTGATGTTTTTTGAAAAATTAGTGTTGGAAAATTCAGGGAAGAACTGGAAACTTTAAAATGCTAAAATGATGATCATTGCAAATTAACTCAGTAAAGGAACTCATAAATCTGTTTTGGGGTTGTTGCCATTGCATGAATGGTCTATTTTTGTGTTTTTATTAATACTGTTGACTAGCTACAACAGGTGACATTTTTATCCCCTTAGGCTGTCCATTAGCCAAATGAAGGACCATCTGGAAAGGGATTCTGTTCTTTGAAAAATATGACAGGGCTGATGGCTTTTTAACTGCTAGTCATCTATGATTGCTGGTAAACACTGGAAATTATGGCTGATCCCTCAGAATTAAGAAGTTAGTCAAGTACTTAGAGATAAAGCAGAGGAACACCTTTTAACCAGATGTGTATATCAGTACAGATTTTTTTTTTAAAGCCTGCCTTAATTTTACTATTTTAAGAATCATATATCAATACTACCATGAGAAAATAATACAATTATTCCTGGTGACTATACTTTGATGGACAAAGTAAAGAGTATTGTGGCAGTAAAATACAAGGCAAATAACAAGAGAGTAAAATGGTAAATTCATCATGATGTAGTTTTTTGGCAATTTCCCCAAAGTGCCACTTTGCAATACTGATGCTCAAATAAACAGAAGGTGATGGTTTTGATGGCTGGCTGCCAAAAGCAGTTCATTGAGAGACTTTTCATGATCACAACTTAAAGGGTTTCTAATAGCACTGTGTTAGACGGATCTTGGTAGCCATTCTGAATGTGTTCAGTTGCTCAGTCATGTCCAACTTAAGGACCCCATGGACTGTAACCCAGCAAGATCCTCTGTCTATGGGATTCTCTAGGCAAGAATACTGGAGTGGGTTGCCATGCTCTCCTCCAGGGGATCTTCCTGATCCAGGGATTGAACCCACATCTCTTATGTCTCCTGCATTGGCAGGCAGATTCTTTATCACTAGGGAGACCTGGGAAGTCCCAGCCATTTGAATAGTGCCTTCATTTTTCCAAAGAAGATTCTGTATCCCAGAGGAGCTAGGTTTATAAGTTTACAGTTATTTGATGGCTAAAAGGGCAATTTCAATTCAAAGGAGCAGATATTTGTAGAAGTTACTCAATCGGATCATAAACACATGTCAATTCAACCATTTTATGTTGCTTAAAAGATCAAGCAATAAATCATCAACATAAATGAAACTGTTTTCTTATAATCTTACATTATAAACACATTCATTTGCCAATATTATTTTATACATGTTTTCTTAATCATAACACACTTTCAAAATAAGAACAGAGCTACTATCACATTAGTATACAAGAATTGGTTTTCCATGGAAAGATTTTAAGTATGTTTTTCTCATACTTAAAACTATGAACCTCCTACTGCATCTTTTGTTGAAAAAATGTGTCCTACATTGTCATTGTGTGAATAAATTGACACATATTTATCGTGCATTGCAATCCCATGCATATTATTTCTAACCCTAGTTCTAAGAAAGACAGACAGAAAATTTTAAAACGACAAGCAGGTAAATTTCTCTTCAGAATGTGGTGATGATAAGGATGGGGAGCACAACTATCAGTGTAGAGACAACCTGAGGGGCATTTGAAAATTTACAGCACATTTTCAAGCCCAGCACCTCCACTGTGGCTCACACTGGTCTAATTTGAAGAGCAGATTAGAAATCACCTTTTTTTCCAAAAGCTTTTCGATGGCTCCCCTTGCAGGGCTAAGAACAAAAATCCTGCAACATCCTCCAGAGCCCTATCTGGTCTACTCATTTTCCACCATGTCCTCCATTGTCTATATAAGGGTACTTCTTCCTTCAGGACCCCTGACAGTATCTTTACATTCTATGTCCCTCTGCCTGAAATGTGCTTCCCTCAATAAAAATGCAGTACAACATCTTTGTCCTCACAGAGGTCTCTTCTAACTTCTCTGAATACATCAAACTGTCCTTCATATAAGCTCTCATAAGTCCATGGAGTCACAAAGAGTCAGACAAGACTGAGCAACTGGACTGAACTGAACTGAAAACCATATAGCCTCTTCTTTGTAGTACTTTATTACAGTCACGATTTTATATTTAAGTATACAGTGATTTGGTTATTTATTTATTTTGCTCTCTGGACTAGAACATAATCTCCCTGAGTACAGGGAACATGCTGGTTTCTGTCCATCAGTGTCAGCACAGAGTTACTTGATCAGATGACCTGCCTTCACGTATCTATGACTATGCCATTGCTGTTTACTTGCTAAGTTGTAGCCAACTCTTTGAAACCCGATGGGCTGTAGCCCACCAGGCTTTTCTGTCCATGGGATTTCTCACCTAAAAGTACTGGAGTGATCTGCCATTTCCTTATACAGGGGATCTTCCTGATCCAGGGATCCAATCTGGGTCTCCTACTTGGCAGGTGATTTCTTTACCACTGAGCAACCTGGGAAGCCCATCTATAGCTATATTCCTATTCTATAAATTAGAAAAATGGACTCAAAATATGTGCATTGCATGAGGTCACCAAGTGGTTATGCATTGACTGTAAGTTTTATTTTTAAATTTATTCACGCTTATCTTTCAAAAATATCCAATCACTTAATTCACCCTCTTATTCCAAAAGATTGTCACTATATTGAGTTGATTTTTACATTTCCTGTGCTTCTCTCTCATGAGTGTAAAAATAGAAAACTTCTCATTTCACATTTTTAAATTTAAAACATTTTACTCTTACTTCCAGAAAATAATGGTAAAGATTATTTTGATCATTTTTTTCTAAAGTATTTCATTTGTGTGAGCATTGCAAAATATTCAAACAGTACAGAAGTTACTGACTAGCATTTGGATATAGGTTTATAGGTTTTTGAATAATTTATTTAAAATTTAACTTTAAACAGTCACTTCAGTGGTTGTCAGTTTAAAAAGTAATTACCTGTAATTTTGCCATGTTTTTGCAGCATGAAAAACATTTTTCCTACCATCCTAACTTTTGTTTTATGTCTACCTCTGAATGGATAAACTAGACAAGACTAAACACATTATACCAGTGTGCTCTGAAAGCAGTCTTATTGATGTTGAAGCTTTTTAAGGAGTTCAAAAAAATGAAAGTAATGGGCTTTGTCATGCCACCAGAAACAAAGTGGTTTTAGTTCTTAAAGAACTGCTTAGAACAACATGGCAAGCAGTACAATCAAATTATTTTGTCTGCTTGTCTAACATGAAGGCAACATTATCAACTGACATCCTGCAGCTCTGAGATAAGACTCTGGAGAAAGGCCTGGGAAAACTGTGTTTATCTTACAGAAGACAATGATTAGGTAATTTGGACATTTCATATTTAATAAAAACTATTTAAATCAGAAACCATCAGACCTTCACTGATGGGACTTACAAATGTATTGTACCCTCTGTCTGTCTCCAAAAAGTGATTGAATCCCTTTCATTTTTAAGAAGTACTCTTTAAAATGAAAGAAGCGTGTTAAATGCTTGGAATTACTTTTAAATTAAACCATACAGCTGACACGAATAAAAGAGGACCTCCTAAAGTGCTCTGTAATGATAGCGAGAGCAACCAGCTAGCACAACACTTGACTTGTTTTTCCACAGTAAGTTTGATCTGTGCTGCAGTGAAAATATTGAAAATGATTTCTGGTCTTCACTGATATCACAAATCAAAATTTGCATAAAGCTATAGGAGTAATCAAAGATCCATTTGTGTGGTGAATCATTTGTACATAAGCCCCTCCAGGAAATGTTCACTGTTTTATAATCAGTCCCACAAACATTCCTCCTTCATCTCCCATTTTATTAACATTGTGCAAAAGAGGAAAAGATGGGATCAGATGTAAAAAAGAAAAAAAATGACGTTAGAAAGCAATGCAGGCTCACTTTTTAAGGCCAAAAATTTACTTGCTATACTGATTCCATTTCAAGTGATCTGTATTTCATGAAGTAATCATAGAAATTGCTTTTTTCACAGCAAAAAGCTTTCTGAAACTTCAAATCAAAATGTAAAATGCAAAACTTTGAACTCTTATGCTGAATAAATCATAATAATTAAGATCTCATTCTTCAAGAAATCACATTATACAGGTGAATAGGAACCAAGGAAAATTGTTTTCACTCTTTCTAATAAGAGTCACTTCATCTCTGATTTAGTTTTACACTGAGTTGTGTGTGTATGTGTGCATGTGTGTGTACATATCTGAATTCCAAAACATATGAGGAAAAAGTAATTTCTCCAGGGAGGAGAGACATTTGCCAACATTGTGAGTTTTATGGAAAAAGTCCTGTGACTTAATAATTATAGCTTCATTTTAGCATGTTGTATAAGAATGCTTTAGTGTAACATTCTAACTAAATGTATGAGAGCAATTACTGGTGGTCCTGAGGCAGAAAAAAAAGAACACACATAAAAGTTAGCTTCAGTTTTTAACATAATTATGTCTTTGATCAGGTTTTGTCTGTTTTGGACGTGTAATCTGGCTTAAATTACATTTCTATTATTTTTTTCTATCATTTTATCTTTCCTGTAAGAAACTCCAAAGTAGGAGGGCCAAGAAGAATTATAAAATCACTGAAAACTAGAATCCTTCTTATTGTAAAATATCGATAAACATCCATGTGTGTGCATGCTCACTTGTGTCTGACTCTGCAACCCCATGGACTGTAACCCACCAGGCTCCTCTTCCCATGGGATTTCTCAGGCAAGAATACTAGAGTGGGTTGATATTTTCCTCCTTAAGTTGGGATCTTCCCCACCCCAGGGACTGAACCCATATCTCCTACATTGCAAGTGGATTCTTTACCACCTGGGCCACCTGTGAAGCCCATTAATAAACAGAGACCTCAGTTAGATAGTCAAGAGAACAGTAGGGGGATCTCCCACATCCTGTGACTATAACAAAGTCCATGAGGAAGAAGAAAGATTTCTTTCCTAACAATGACTCAGCCATTGAAAAACCACTGACTCCTTGTATACTGTAGTTTTCCCAACTTCCTTTTCCTCCCTATAGAAAAGTTTTAGTTCTCCTCTTGCCATATGGGAACTTGCACATGACTTGACATGGCTGCAGACCCTAAACTGCTGTTCTCTGTTGATCCCAAATAAACCCATCTTTGCTGGAGAAATATCTGTCAGTCTGTTTGTTTCAAGTCAACATAATGAAAAAAAAAAGCATTTTAAAACATATTGATACAGAGATAGATGGATAGATAGATGAAAGGTGGATGGATGGATGGGTGGATGATTAACAGGTAGATAGGATACAATAGGATAGCTAGATGTTAGCTAGGAAAGCAGGAAAGGGAGAGGAGCATGAAGAAGAGGGAGCTGTGAATCACTGGAACATTTTCCTTTGAGATTTTTAAAGTATATTCTTTGAGATTCTTGCAAATATGTACTTACTGATCAATTTTAAATATTATGATTTGTTTTTTTTATCATGTTCATTGCAGTTTTCTCCTGTCTTTGAGACACTGACAACTTCATTGTTAGATTATCTTGGCCTACGTATGCTGCATCTTTAGGGTGTCCTCTAACTGTAAGTAGTATTAATGGACTTTTGGCCTCAGAGGGAGTAGGAGAGGGCGGGATGATCTGGGAGAATGGCACTGAAGCATATATACTGTTATGTAAGAAACGAATCACCAGTCTCTATTTGATACAGGATGCAGGATGCTTGGGGCTGGTGTATGGGGAT
>SJYV01027424.1:804164-846839 GCA_006410875.1 Neotragus pygmaeus
AGATAAATGTTTAAAAATCTTTCTTTTCATTCAGGGCTTTATGTAGACATTCAGGACCTTTTAACCCAGAATTTTCAACTATGCATACAGAAAGCCTCATGAAATAATAATTTTGTTTCATCATTTCATGAACCATAACAAAATCCAATGAGAAGTCTTCGGATTCATGAATTTTTCCATTAAATCCAGTTATCAATGAGCACAAAGAAGGGTGTCTTAGGGGTACTGACTCAGCTGTACCTTGATGGACACACAGATGACAAACGTCACCCATGACCACCTGTGTACAGGACAGCTCCCGCCCTGACACTCCAGTCTTACCTGCGGAGGGACTGAAACAGCTGGAGTAGCCACAGGTTCCACTGCATTGCTCATTCTGGCAGGAGGAGGACAGCTATTCGCTGCATAGTAATTTCGAAGTTTCTTACCATGATTTTTACCCTAGAAGTAAAATGAAATTAGTAATTACTGTGAGGAAGATGTATCAAATTGATTTAACATATTTAATAAAAAAGAAAAAAATACATGTTATTCTTTCAGTGATATGCAACGGTGGGGTAAACAGTAAGTAGACTTGATTATTACATCTTAAAGTAGAAGACTACTCTTTGAGAGAATGATTAAATTTATCTGGGAGAGATAAGCGAACAAAGTCAAAAGACATTAATTTCCTATATATTTCTGGAAAACAACCATTTTCTAGTGATCTGTGTCCTCTCCCAAGTTGTTGCCATCATATGCCACTGCCTAAATATGAATTTTATGGCACTCTGATCTAATCTACTTTAGAAGTCAGTAATGAAATGGATAATCCAATTACTTTCACAAAAATAGCACTTACAGAGTATCTTTACTTACAAAGAACTCTCCTGGGCATTAGCTCATTTGCCCCTCATAAAAATCCTGAAANTGAACTGATGGATGGAAGAGAACTGGGAATGAGCATAAGTGCCATTATAACCATCTTTCACTTTTAGGGAATCAGAAATCTTGTCTATATTGATAATTGCAGTTAAACATCACTTCTCTTAATATTTTTTATGTTTCTAATCTTAAAATGAAACTTTAAGTAATAATATATCTTATATGAGGAAAATAATAATACACCTGCACCATAACAATTCCCTCAATTTCTCCTCCAATTTTTCAACTTCTGTTTGCGTCAAATACAATAACATTAAATATGAACCATCATCCTATTTTACTAAAATTATTCTTTCCTAACTATATCTCCTTTAGCTATGTGTATTCTGAGAGATTCTTCAAATGATGTTCTCCTAACCTTGACTGTAGTCCTCTGTGGTTGAATACTATGAGAAGTTTTATTTCTTGTATTTTTTTTTTTACTGTGCTTTTTGTATTGCTTAAATATTTAAAGAAAAAAATGATTTCAAGAGCAGTCATTTTTATTTTAAAATGTATCAACTATTTTGAAAACCTTTATTTACATAAGTTTCAAAGTTCTTTAAACTCTACCAAGATTAAAATTCAAGAAAATCTTCTAAAAGTCTCAGAGCTCACTTTCATACTTTTCATGTTAGTAAATCGGCTCCAGCTTTTCAGAAGATAATTTGGCAACATTCATCACAACATAGAATTGTAATACTTTGTCCCAGAGATCCCAGTGCAAACCCTACATTTGGAAATCAAATTTTATATCAAACTGTACTAATGGCCACCTTATGTGATGAGGAAAAACAAAAACAAAAAACCCTGAGTACCACCAAATGCTCATATATGCAGAATTGGTTACATTAACTTGCTATATCCATATGGAAAATAAACAATTTTGTTTTTCAAAATGTAAACAGATCTGTATGCACATATGTGGAATGTGCCCCAAGAGGTATGTAAGTGGGGAAAGTCAAGGTGCAGAACACTGTGTCGAGTTTGATTCATATTTTGGAAATAAAATGTATGTGGTATTTAGAAAGATACATACAAAGAGAGAAACAGACATAAGCCTTTTAGTAATTATTTTCCACCTTGAGGGGCTTCCCTCGTGGCTCAGCTGGTAAAGAATCTGCCTGCAATGTAGGAGACCTGGGTTTGATCCCTGGGTTGGGAAGATCCCCTGGAGAAGGGAAAGGCTACCCACTCCAGTATTCTGGTCTGGTGAATTCCATGGACTGTGTAGTCCTTGGGGTTGCAGAGACGGACCTGACTGACTTTCACTTTCCANCTGCAATGTAGGAGACCTGGGTTTGATCCCTGGGTTGGGAAGATCCCCTGGAGAAGGGAAAGGCTACCCACTCCAGTATTCTGGTCTGGTGAATTCCATGGACTGTGTAGTCCTTGGGGTTGCAGAGACGGACCTGACTGACTTTCACTTTCCATGTTGAGGGATTCACAATAAAATTTATCAGTTAACTTGGAGGTCTAGGAAAAGCAGCAGATGGAAACTTTCCTTTTTAATTTTAATACTTTTTAAAAAGGTAATATGTGTATAATAAAGTATATAAAATTAAATAAAAGGCTTAATAAGTACTAGAAGTAGGAAATGGCAACCCATTCCCATATTCTTGCCTGGAGAATCCCATGGCCAGAGGAGTCTGGTGGATTACGGCCCATGGGATCGCAGAGTTGGACACGACTGAACAACTAAGCATTAATAAGTATTATAAAATGAGTAACAATATCTTTCATATAACATCTTTCATGTAATTATATCAATAAGTTTGACATTGAATTGTAAACTGTACATTTTTCTCCTTTGTTGGTTTAGTCATCATTTCAGTTATACATGTTTAATAAAGAAAAAAAGAATCTGTGTCTAGAAAAAACGTTTTTTTATCTGTGTGATAAAACATGATCTATAAGACAGTAGCAAGTCATATGTTCCTATCTCATCTTTCTTGAGTCAACCCTCCACTTTTCTCTAGAAGGAACTGCTAGCCTTACATCAACTCATTTACTTTTTTTAAAATAGTTTTAGTAACTCTGAAATGTATGTCTTGCTTCTTTAATTCAAAATTGTATTTATAAGGTTAATTCATACTGTTTACATAAAGTTCATTGATTGTAATTGCTATGCAACTTGTATGAATACTATACAATCTATTCACTCTGTTGACAGACATTTTTGTTGTTTCCAATTCTGGCTTACTAAATATAAAGCTGTCTTAAATAATCTTGTATATGAACATATTTATGTTTTTCTCTACTCCATGTATTTCTCTTATATCTATAGGAATGTATGGGGGAGGAAATGGCAGCCGACTCCAGTATTCTTGCCTGGAAAATCCCACGGATGGAGAAGCCTGATGCAGGCTACAGTCTATGGGTCGCAAAGAGTCAGACATGACTGAGTGACTTCACTTTCACTTTATAGGAATGTAAGCTATTCATATATACATTTATTTAACTTGACCAGATAATTCAAACATTTTCCAAAGTTATATTAATGTACACTCTCACCAACAATTTATGAGAGTTGTTCCCATTGATCAACATCTTCACCAATACTTGGTATTACCTATTTCCCTCTCCCTCTCCGTCATCCGTCATCTCCCCCCTTTGCCTCTTTCTTTTGTCTCCATTTCTTCCTCTCTCCCATCAACCAAGTATACAAATTGAAACAAAAAATGAAGTTAAGATAGAAACCAAAAAGTTGCAGTGCCTCCTAAATCAAATATCAGGGGTCCCTGTGTGTGTGCATCTGCTCCTGAACTCCCTATCGTTTTCCATCGTACTACTTAATTTTGTACACCTTTCCAAATTCTTAAACACTATAATAAGCTTTGTTATTTGATAAACTAAATACTTCAAACTCCCCTGTCTTAAGAATGTCCTGTATCTTTGCATTTCTATAAAACTATAGAACCAGTTTCTCAGGATGCTTTGAAGTGCCTTCAAAGTGTCTGCAATGCTGCCATTTTACCTTAAATTTTATTTTGTTTCAAATATAGTCAGAAATTATCTGGGCCTATAAAATATTTATCTTGTTGTTTTTTTTTTCCTCAAACTTCTTCAGATGAAAGTATTTTATAAGTAAAGTAAAAGAGGAGAGTGAAAAATTTGGCTTAAAACTCAATACTCAGAAAACTAAGATCATAGCATCTGATCCCATCCCTTCATGGCAAATAGATGGGGAAACGTGGAAACAGTGACAGACTTCATTTTGGGGACCTCCAAAATCACTGCAGATGGTGACTGCAACCATGAAGTTAAAAGATGCTTGCTCCTTGAAAGCAAAATTATGACCAACCTAGAGAGCTTATTAAAAGACAGAGACATTACTTTGCCAACAAAGGTCCATCTAGTCAAAGCTGAATATTCATTGGAAGGACTGATGTTGAAGCTGAAACTCCAATATTTGGCCACCTGATGTGAAGAAATAACTCATTGAAAAAGACCCTGATGCTGGGAAAGATTGAAGGCGGGAGGAGAAGGGGACAACAGTGGACAAGATGATTGGATGGCATCAATGATTCAATAGAAATGAGTTTGAGTAAATTCCAGGAGCTTGTGATGGACAGGGAGGCCTGCTGTGCTACAGTTCATGTGGTCACAAAGAGTCGGACACGACTGAACAACTGAACTGAACTGAAAAGTGATATATTAAAAAATTTGAATTTCAAATAAGTAAAAAACTAAACTTAATTTTTATGGTAAAATATACTTAATTTCTAACTGATTCCATCCCCTAACCAAAAAAAAAAAAAGAAAAACCAAACAAAAATCACTTTCTAAACTAAAACTTAAATGTGCATTTTAAATATTTTCCTTTTTTTTTTGAAGATGTCACATAACCCACAAATATTACAATGACAGATTCCTTATTTCTGTTGATCCATAATTCTTTCCATAGAATCACTAANAATGAAGGATATTTTGGGAAATGATATATGATTAGATTAGATATTTAATATAAAATTAGATTAAAATTACTTATTTTTCAAAATAATTAGATTGATCTTCTAATTTTGAAGACTGCTCATTTCACTTGTTATTAAGTTAGAAATAGCATTTGAGGTAGAAGAATAGTTTTATGAAAAATCATTTTCTTTTGGAAAGTTTTCCAATATTCATATTTCTAACTTTATAGTGATTATTTGTAGGGTTATTCTTATTTGGCTTGAGGAAAAGATTTTGTTCATATGAACTGAAAAAATTAAAAACTTTGATACTATATATAAAAATTTATAACTTAAAGATACAGCCTTTATGCTTATATTCAGATAAATAAGGAATACATTTTAATAAGTTGTCATTCAGATTAATTCCAAACCCTCCTAACTCTGTGCATGTATTTCCACAAAGGTCAGTTCTTACAAGGAAATAATTTAATATATATGAAACTTGTTAGCCCCAACATCACGAACTAAATTTTCTCAAACGATAATTAGCTAAAGGTAAATGCAAGAAAGCAAAAATTATAACACCATTTTTATTAATAGCAAATGTTACTTGATCTTAGTTTCTGATGTTCATTAAATAGAAAAGTAAAAGCTAGTTCACGTTCATCTAATACATAAATTTTAGGTATACAGGCAAATGTTACCATTTACAAGGAAATAATAAAAATATTTTAATTTTCTAAACATCTTAACATTTTACCAGTTTAGAGATTCTGTGTTGAATTCTGCTTGTTACTGTCTTACAGTAAAGGGTTCATTACGTCAGTGAAGATTTCTATAATTTACAGACTTGTATACCAGATTCTCTCCATCTTGAAGCCTCAATCATGAGAATTTTCCTCTTACCTTCCTAAGGATTTTTCATCCTATTTTTTTGAGTCATCTTGTCAGACTAGATGCTAAAATGAAGGCCCGACAAGTTTCATGTGCTTTCAATTATTCAGCTGTCTGTCATCTGATGTGGAATCTGGACAACCCAGATCAAGTGAAATGCAATAATAAGTTGCAGCAACAAGTAAGCCCACCTCCATGATAGGCACAGGCATTAGGAGCACGCTCTTCAGTAACAGGAGAGCCACACTAACTTCTAATCTTACAAAGGGATTTGTATTGAGACCTGCAATAACAAATTCTAATTACATTTGCATACCCATTATCACTCTGCAACAGAAGGTTTTGAAGCCTGAAGATCTTTCTACCAATCTTACAAATAATTAAATGACACTTCAAAATTATCTGATTCCAACAAAAATCATGAAATAACACAGGAAGCAGAGCTTTGGTGATGCCATTATTTTGGATAAGGAAAAGTTCTTTCCCCCTTTTCAAAGCATTCACCTTGTGGTCCCCCTGCCTTTCCAGCTCTGCATTCTCTCCTTCACAAGTTCAGCTGTTCCTGCCAAGGCACTGCTGTCATAATCTCTCCAGGCTCTATCCAAATTCATTTCTTCTTTTCACTCTATATTTGCTCCCTCACAATTTAATGCATATCCATGTCTTCCATTGTTCTCTACACATATCTCTCCAGAGCTTTAGATTCATAATACCCTAATTACTTGAAATCTTTTTTGAATATCATGGCTGCATGTCAAGTCCAAAAGATCCAAAACTGAGCCCAACTGAGACCATGAGCTCCAAAAGATCTTTAGTAAATTACGCTTTTTCCTCCTGGAATTCCTTCTCCTGCCATCTTCCTCTTGTTATCTCCTGCATATTCATTAATCTCACCAATTTCTAGGTCTTCTTAGCAAGACCAAATTCTCTTAAACTCTCACTGGACTCTGATATCCCCTTCAGATGCTCTATCAAAGTGACAAGTTAAATGAAATAATTACACACTAAGAAATATTGGTCTTTACCACATCAGTGTTAAAACCAACGGGCTGATACTGTGTCTATGAGTGCTCATCATTATATTGTCTATGTCCAGCATAGTGCTGGACCAGAGGGCAATAATCAAAAATATTTGTATAAAAAATGAGAATGGATAAATGAATAGACCAAACTACCACTAAAGTTTGATTAAAGGAAAAGCAAAACCTTTATTGATTTTAACTAGAAGGCATGATCAATGTGGAAATCAGATGGTTTACAAAAAACATTTATGTCACACATCAATAACCAAACTGCTCACAAAATTTAAGGCAGAATTCAAATTAGCCACCTCCTCTTTGGGACGAAGAATGCTTTGAAAATTAAAAATTTCACCTGAATAGTGGCTATCACCTGAAAGTAAAGCTGATAATGTTATTTTGTTTTCAAATCTCTAGTGATGATTTCTGTTATACAAATGTAACAGAAATAAAAGACAATATGCTTGATGAATATTAATCAATATGGAAACACAAGTATAACAGCAACTTAAAAGTAATAAGTTTTAGCAACAATAGTAATAATCTAGTAGTTTTGGATGTTATAATTCAACCAAGCAACATGTACTTTTGCGGTCTCTATCACAGAAAAAAACTAAATGTTCTAGGTATGATCTCCATCATGTCTTATGCATGGTTCCCACAAACATTATAGATGAAGGAGACTTGTGGGGAACATCTCAAGCATATGACATTGTAGTCTGAAAAACAACTGAAATGATAGCTCATGCTCAGTGATTCTATAGCTTGTAGTATTCCTTCCCATAAATAAATACTGTTTTGCATAGTAAGACTCATTAAAATATTTACCTAAATGGCCACAATTCTATTCGCAAATATTCAACTACTTATTATATCACATGACCTGACTTTCATTAAGAAAGTATGCTCATCTTATACGAAAGAGCGTTAAAGACAGAAAACAAACAAACAAAAACTAAGGCATTTTAAGCAGGCTTATTTATAAATTTGATACTTAAACTTAAGATTTATTCAATTGACAAATTAAGATTAATTCATTTGGTATTTAGAAGATGGTTCAGATTTAAGTTATTTTTTAATGCCAGTGTTTGACTTGATTTATCAGAATTGTAAGCATTCTGTGAAAAAGTCAGAAACTTGTTGTTATGATGTACATCAGTGTAATGGAAAGTCGATATTCAAATAGAATGAGAATAAAATAAAAACACATAGAAAATACTGAATGTGCCTTTATCCCAATATATTTATTGACTTTAGAAATGATACTTTCTCTCTAAATCAAATGTTTCGCTATTTTCATAATAATTTTTCTGTAATTTTTTTAGTTCCCAGATAATCATTTTTGCTGCAAAGTTCTAGAGAATTTTTGGCTTTGATCCATTTATAGCCATTTTGGATAAGGATAAAGGCAAGAAAAGGTGAAGAAAATAGGCTTCTCTTATGTGTGAAATAAAATCATTCTGTAAGAGGACATTTGATGTTTCTTAAGATATCTGACGAAAGTTATGGCTTGCATGGTGATGACGAAACCCATAAATGTCAAAGGGTAAGAACCCTAGGCCAGTTATATAGCCTTTTTATCAGGATCTTAAGTCATTACCAAAAATTACCAGGTAATAACACTTTAGAATTTTGGCTAATAGCTGCTTCATTCCTATATCTGTTTCAAAGTCTTATAGAGCTACAGCAACTAAAATTGTAATTTGACTGATGATATTCAGCACTTATCTTTTCTATCTGACTTTAAAATCATCATATGTAAATGATCAAAGTCCTCATAATACAAGATATGATGTTTCTGAATATTTCACAAAAATATTCATAACAGAAGAGGGAACTCTGTGAAGTTAAAAGTTCTCTTGAACTTCATTATAACAATTGAACATACAACAAGGATTAGTATTAACAATGCAAAATATTACATAGAGAGTAAACAACAAGGTCCTCCTACACAGCACAGAGAACTCTTTCAATTTCCTGTGATAAATTATAATAGAAAAGAATATGTAAAACAATGAATATATGTGTAAAACTAAATAACTTTGCTGTACAGCAGAAATGAACACATTGTAAATCATCTATACTTCAATAAAATAGTTTCTAAATAATAGATATATAAGTTAATAACTAAAACTAGAAAAAAGAGTAGTATCACATAGGAAAATGAAACAATTACCTTAATAGTAGATACTAACAGATTTGACTTAGAACTACCCTTGACTTTGGTGAGAAAATGAATTATTACTTGTTTAAACCAAAAATATGAAAAAAAATTTACCTTGTGTTTGAGTAAAATTTTGCCACACACTACGAAAAATGGGACTCTAAAACATGTTATTAATTTCAGAGTTATAAAGAACTTAAGAATTAATTAGACCGGTTTACTGAATCTTGTTTGCAAGTTTATTACATGTAAAATATTAGGTACCTTATAAAATTGTCCTTAAAATCATCTGTAAAATAAAGGTAAAAACAATGCCTAAATATATTATTATGATAATTAAATGGGGTAATCTAATATAAACTATCACAATGGCTTTCATATATAAAGATACAAAGAGGAACTATTTTTACTGTCAATGTTACTAAAGATATTTCGANAATTGTCCTTAAAATCATCTGTAAAATAAAGGTAAAAACAATGCCTAAATATATTATTATGATAATTAAATGGGGTAATCTAATATAAACTATCACAATGGCTTTCATATATAAAGATACAAAGAGGAACTATTTTTACTGTCAATGTTACTAAAGATATTTCGAGACAATGAGGGATTCTGAATCTCCTCGGATTTCCATTTAAAAGCAGACAGAGCCACTGAGAATTAACCCAAGATCCATGGACAGCACGTACAATGTACCAAGAACTAAGACACAATTATGAACAGATGGGCACAATAAAGGACAGAAATGGTACGGACCTAATAGAAGAAGAAGATATTAAGAAGAGGTGGCAAGGATTCACAGAACTATACAAAAAAGATCTTAATGACCCAGATAACCATGATGGTGTGATCACCCACCTAAAGCGAGACATCCAGGTATGTGAAGTCAAACATTCCTTAGGAAGCATCACTATGAACAACTAGTGGAAGTGACGGAATTCCAGCTGAGCTATTTCAGATCCTCAAAGATGTTGCTGTTAAAGAGCTGCACTCAATATGCCAGCAATTTTTATAGAGCCTGTTGTAAATCTTTGGTGCTTAAGCAATTAACTGATTTGATTGATATATAATGTTGGGGTGGGTGAAGCGCAAGCTGCAATCAAGATTGCAGGAAGAAATATCAATGACCTCAGATATCCAGATAACATCCTTACTGAATTCAAAGAGGAACTAAAGAGCCTCATGATGAAAGTGAAAGAGGAGAGTGAAAAAGCTGGCTTATAATTCAACACTCCAATAATGAAGATCATGGCATCTGGTCCCATCACTTATGGCAAATAGAAGGGGAAACAATGGAAACAGTGACAAACTTTATTTTATTGGGATCCAAAATCACTGCAGATGGTGACTGCAGCCATGAAATTACAAAACACTTGCTCCTTGGAAGAAAAGCTATCAGAAACCTATATAGCATATTAAAAAGCAGCAACATTACTTTGCCAACAGAGGTCCATGTAATCGAAGCTATGGTTTTTTCTAGTAGTCATGTATGAATACAAGAGTTGGACTACAAAGAAAGCTGAGCATTGAAGAATTGATGCTTTTGAACTGTGTTGTTGGACAAGACTCTTGATAGTCCCTTGGACTGCAAGGAGATCCAAATAGTTCATCCTAAAGGAAATCATTCCTGAATATCCACTCGAAGGACTGATGCTGAAGCTGAAACTCCAATACTTGGGCCACCTGATGCTAAGAACTGACTCATTGGAAAAGACCCTGATGCTGGAAAAGGTTGAAGGCACAAAGAGAAGGGGGCAACAGAGGATGAGATGGCTGGATGGTATCACCAACTGGATGGACATGAGTTTGAGCATCACCAGGAGTTGGTGATGGACAGGCAAGCCTGGAGTGCTGCAGTTCATGGGGTAGCAAAGAATCAGACATGACTGAGTGATTGAACTGAACTGAACTGAATAAACACTAAGACATATTCTTTTAAGTTTAATAAACATTAAAGTAAGAAAATTAATAGTATTAGGTATAAAAAGGCAAATGAAATTAAATTATCACAAAAATTTTGACAGTGACTTTTTTTTATGACAGAAGAAAACAGAATTGTATATTAAAGATACTCTAGGAAAGAAAAGGTGAGGAATATTAAAAAAAAAAATCCACAAACAACAAATGCTGGATAGGGTGTGGAGAAAAGGGAAACTTTCTGCACTGTTGGTGGGAATTTAAATTGGTACACCCCCTATGGAGAACAGTATGGAGGTTCCTTAAAAAACAACAATAGGATGTTTGGGGCTGGTGCACTGGGATGGCCCAGAGGGATGGTATGGGGAGGGAGGTGGGAGGGGGTTCAGGAGGGGGAGCACGTGTACACCCGTCATGGATTCGTGTTGATGTATGGCAAAACCAATACAATATAGTAAAGTAATTAGCCTCTAATTAAAATAAATACATTTAAATTAAAACAACAACAATAACAACAACAAAAAAAAATAGAGCTATAATATGACCCTGCAATTCCACTCCTGGACATATATGTGGAAGAAAAAAAAAATGGCCTGAAAATATACATATACCTCAATGTTCATTGCAGCACTGTTTACAATAGCTAATACATGGAAACAACCTAAATATGCATTGATAGAGGAACGGATAAAGAAGATGTGGTGCATATATATATACAACAGAATACTACTCAGCCATTAAAAAGAATTAAAGAAAGGGCATTTGCAGCAATGAGGATGAAACTAGAGAGTGTCATGCTGAATGAAATAAGTCAGACAGAGAAGAAATATTATATGACATCTCTTATCTGGAATCTAAAAAGAAATGATACAAATGAACTTACAAAAATGAAAGAGACTCACAGACAGAAAATGAACTCATGGTTGCTGGGAGGATGGGATAGCTAAGGATTTTNAATAAACATTAAAGTAAGAAAATTAATAGTATTAGGTATAAAAAGGCAAATGAAATTAAATTATCACAAAAATTTTGACAGTGACTTTTTTTTATGACAGAAGAAAACAGAATTGTATATTAAAGATACTCTAGGAAAGAAAAGGTGAGGAATATTAAAAAAAAAAATCCACAAACAACAAATGCTGGATAGGGTGTGGAGAAAAGGGAAACTTTCTGCACTGTTGGTGGGAATTTAAATTGGTACACCCCCTATGGAGAACAGTATGGAGGTTCCTTAAAAAACAACAATAGGATGTTTGGGGCTGGTGCACTGGGATGGCCCAGAGGGATGGTATGGGGAGGGAGGTGGGAGGGGGTTCAGGAGGGGGAGCACGTGTACACCCGTCATGGATTCGTGTTGATGTATGGCAAAACCAATACAATATAGTAAAGTAATTAGCCTCTAATTAAAATAAATACATTTAAATTAAAACAACAACAATAACAACAACAAAAAAAAATAGAGCTATAATATGACCCTGCAATTCCACTCCTGGACATATATGTGGAAGAAAAAAAAAATGGCCTGAAAATATACATATACCTCAATGTTCATTGCAGCACTGTTTACAATAGCTAATACATGGAAACAACCTAAATATGCATTGATAGAGGAACGGATAAAGAAGATGTGGTGCATATATATATACAACAGAATACTACTCAGCCATTAAAAAGAATTAAAGAAAGGGCATTTGCAGCAATGAGGATGAAACTAGAGAGTGTCATGCTGAATGAAATAAGTCAGACAGAGAAGAAATATTATATGACATCTCTTATCTGGAATCTAAAAAGAAATGATACAAATGAACTTACAAAAATGAAAGAGACTCACAGACAGAAAATGAACTCATGGTTGCTGGGAGGATGGGATAGCTAAGGATTTGGGGAAGGTCATTTACTTACTGCTGTATTTAAAATGGGATAACCAATGAAAAACCTATTGCATAACACATGGAACTCTGCTCAGTGTTATGTGCCTGCCTGAATGCAAGGGCGTTTGGGACAAAATAGATACATGTATGTGTATGGTTGAGTCCTTCTGCTATAATCCTAAACTATCACAATATTGTTAATTAGCTATACCCCAATATAAAATGTTTTTGGTGTTAAAAAAACTGATAATTTTTTTTTTAAAGGAAAAGTGAATGAAGGAGTCTGTATTCAGCAAAACTCACTTTCAAGTGCAAAAGGCAGACAGAGCTAAATGGTCAACATCATTCAAAACCTCAGAGAGTTTTGATTTTAGGACTGTATCTTTAGGAAATTAGTAGAATATGAGCTTCAGACCACCACCATATATAGTCACTTCTGAAGCCAAAACTAAATGATAGTTTAATTCTAGAGTATAATATGTAATAGTCATATATAGCCCTAACAATGCTGATATGGGGAAAGATTATGCATAAGAAATATAAACCTTTTTTATTCATCTTATTGATGAATATATTAGTATTGTATTATCAGTATTGTAATTCCAATGGTAGGCTTCTTCAGCAGATACATCACATAGGAGAAAAAAAGGATTGAGGTGCAACCTGTAGAATTTTCCTTTAATTAAAATTTTTTTAAATAACATAATAAATATAAGAAAAAAAAATAACTACCATAGAACTCAGGATAGTTGTTTTTGTTAAGGAAACACAGGAGAAACTTCTGAGATTGTTAGCAAAGTTCTAGCTCTTGACACAGATGTTTGCTTTATAATAATTCAAGTATATAACTATATGAAAATTAGTATTATAACTACTTCTGTTTTGTAACAATTAAGTGCAAATAAAGATCAGTGAAAACATAGAACTTGCAGTTTTACAATGCAGACTTATAATACTCATTTTTAAATTTCTGTGCCCAAAGAAAAATAACAACTATAAGAAAATATCTTAAACTTATAAATACATACCATTTAGGCATGAGCTTTTTTTTCCTCTTTAAGACTTGAAGTAACATTGGACAATTACTGTGTCCTTTGCATCTCCTTGCCCTGGAGCTACACTGTGTCATCCCTCTTATAGCACAGTGGACTTGGTATGAACTATAGGCTTCTGCTATTACAATGATCTTCTAGTGGACTGAAGAATTAAAAATTTAATGAATGGATCCAGCACTCCCACTGCTGGGCATACACACTGAGGAAATCAGAATTGAGACAGACACGTGTACTTCAATGTTCATTGCAGCACTGTTTATAATAGCCAGGACATGGAAGCAACCTAGATGTCCATCAGCAGACGAATGGATCAGAAAGCTATGGTATGTATACACGGTATGTATACACAATGGAGTATTACTCAGCCATTAAAAAGAATACATTTGAATCAGTTCTGATGAGGTAGATGAAACTGGAGCTGATTATACAGAGTGAAGTAAGCCAGAAAGAAAAACACCAATAGAGTATACTAACACATATATACGGAATTTAGAAAGATGGTAATGATAACCCTGTATACAAGACAGCAAAAGAGACACAGATGTATAGAACAGACTTTTGGACTCTGTGGGAGAGGGAGAGGGTGGGATGATTTGGGAGAATGGCATTGAAACATGTATACTATCATGTAAGAAATGAATTGCCAGTCTAGGTTTGATACAGGATGCTTGGGGCTGGTGCACTGGGATGACCCAGAGAGATGATATGGGGAGGGAGGTGGGAGGGGGGTTCAGGTTTGGGAACTCACGTACACCCGTGGCGGATTCATGTCAATGTATAGCAAAACCAATACAATATTATAAATTAAAATAAAGTAAAATTAAATAAATAAAAAGTTTAATGAATGCCAGTTTAAAAGGTTAATGAGATGCTGCTTTGATGGTAGTGGGTTGTTTCAATGGGTTGTTCCTTGAAACACCAAGATTATAGCATTTTATTTACATTAAATTATTTGGATTGGAACCATCCAACTCATTGGATGATTGCTGGTTGTAAAATTCATTTCCTGTTAACGAAGAACTGATCATATTCCAACTTAATTCTCAGAGTTAGGTATTTTGTTCCATTCTAAATTTTCTTTCTATTGCTATAATAAAAGAGAAAAGAATGTAGTTGAAAAACTATGTAATTACCAGTGTTTACATTTTTAATTATTGGAAGGGCAAACAAACACATTACTGAATTTTCTGTAAGGCAAATAATATCTTTATTTAGTTACTAATTCCATCTCTCAGTTCATTGTTTCTACTCTGACTTCACCCATCTGAAAATTTCATTTTTTCCTCACAGAGAATAGCTTCATACAGTCTCATAATTCAGGTGATTTCAAACATTAAACTCCTTTTTAATATTCATTATATTTCCCAATTTTTGTTCTAAAATGTTATATCATTCATTGAAAATGGTTTTTAGAAATAGTTTCTAAAGTAAGGCTGAAGCCATAGAGCATGTATTTATGTAGTCTATATTCATATTTATATTTACCCCAGGAGTGCCATAGGGCTATAAGTCATTGTCATTGCTGTAACTGGTCATCAAAGATAGAATGTTGTTTTGCTCTTCTCTGCTCTTCCTTTACCTTGCAAAGAGGCTGTTTTCAAGCCCTGGGAGAGAAGTAGGGGGTTTCTATTCTTTGTGTTAATATGTCTAGTTTGTGTTTATAAAGTAGTATTCTATCAAAACTTAAAGCTTTAAATGAAATGTTCTCTCTCCCCATCCTAAGCCATGCCTGTTCCTTTAAACCACTCTGTCCTCCAATGTGATGGATTAAAGTATTCACTCTGAAAGGGCAGTTATGTTCCAGAATGTAAGACTGATCCTCCAAGAATGTACAGTGAAAACTCATGCATCACAGTTCATGTATAACTTACATGAATTTATTATTCAGCAAAATAAGAAGACTCATACCTTTCAACTGACCCTCATTATATGGGGCATCCCTGGTTTTAGAATGCTATCCATCTCCTTCCTTTACCTAAGTTGCCATCTGGTCAGTTTATGAATGGAGATGGTTGTTTTTATATGAAATCCAATTGATGCTTAACAGAAGCCAGTTGTTATACATGCCTTCAATTAAAATTAAATTAGATATCACTTATATGTGAGAGGACTTCCTAGGTGGCGCAGGGGTAAAGAATCCACCTGCCAACGTGGAGACATAAGAGGCACAGGTTTGATCCCTGGGTTAGAAAGATCCCCTGAAGATAGAAGTGGCAATCTGCTCCAGTGTTCTTGCCTGGGAAATCCCATGGACAGAGGAGCCTGAAGGTCTACAATCCATGGGATCAGAGTCAAACATGACTGAACACACAAACACACACAGATGTGAGAGATTAAAAAAAAAAAGCTCTAGCTCCCTTTAGATGGCTCAACAGTGAAAAGCAAAATCTCAACTGTGAAGATTATTTAAGTTGTCCACATATGCATAATCAAAGTATAATTTTAAAAAAAGAAAGGGTGAGCTTGACTTTCGTTAACTTAAATTGTACCCTTCCCTACGAGAAATCAAAATCAGAGGTCATTTTGGAGAATGAGGGGAATTGAGTCATATAAACACAGCCCAATATCAGGCAACTATCTACACAGGAGCCAATACCACAGAGGCTTGGTCACTAAGCATACAACAGTAGAATAAATGTTGGTTAAATGAATAAGAGAGTCAGTGGAAAATGGCATAGTTTTTAAAAAGAAAGAAAGGACTACATATGCCTTTTGAGTTCAAGTTAATATTTTATGAATAATGTACATATGATTAAAAAATCTTATTTTTAGATCATTACCTCTTACAAATCAGAAAAACAAAAAACATGGAGGACTGGGAGGCAAGCAGTACTACACACTAGTTAGTTCAACAGCTTTGGAGTTCAAGAGAACCCACATATTGTCTATTAACTATTAACTTAGTAATCTAAGTCTCTTTATTCATCTATATTATGGACACAATATCTATCTGGTAAATTTTCAGCTAAAGTTTAAATGTGTATGTAAAACTACTTAGTCCACTGCCTGCTGCTGCTGCTGCTGCTGCTAAGTCACTTCAGTCATGCCCGACTCTATGCAACCCCATAGACGGCAGCCCACCAGGCATATTAAACACTGGAGATTGCATTTAAGCTGAAAAACCTACTCACAAAACTCCTATTGTTAAACAGGGCTTCCCTGATAGGTCAGTTGGTAAAGATACTGCATGCAAAGTAGGAGACCACAGTTTGATTCCTGGGCCGGGAAGTCCCACTGGAGAAGGGATAGGCTACCCACTCCAGTATTCTTAGGCTTCCCTTAGGGTTCAGCTGGTAAAAGACCCGCCTTCAACACATGAGACATGAGTTCAATCCCTGGGTTGGGAAGATCCCCTGAAGAAGGGAAAGGCTACCCACTCCAGTATTCTGGCCTGGAGAATTCCATGGACAGTCCATGGGGTCACAAAGATTCAGATGCACCTGAGAGACTTTAAAAATGAATATATAAAACATTTAAAGAGAGCTCAGGCTAGGTGGGGACTTACTTGAAGTTGAAAATATTCTTCCTAAAAGTTTTAGCAACTATAGTAACTGATACATAATGGAAATAATCTCATATTCTAGGTGGAATATGCCATTTCTTCTGAAATATGTTCACAGTGATCAATTTCCCTTTATTATTAAAGTTGCATTGATTATTTGAAATGGCAGATTCTAGTGTGTCAGCACGGTGAAATAAATGTTTGCATGTCACTCTTAGCATGAAGGTGTCAGTGGGTTGTACTTATGAAAGGATTAGCTGTGATTATTTTACTTAGCAATATATTAACATCCATTGAATAATACAGTATCTCTGCCCTCAAGGTTTTCCCCCAAACACATATAATTCCATCACTGGGCATTTTGTTTTCTTTCTTTGAAATTAACTTCATGTACTTTCCGTCATTATTCTTTCTTCACATTGGTTCTACATGCATTCAAATATTTTAGGTTCATCTCATGAATTCACTCTGAGATATTTTCTTAAAAGCATTTATAAAAGTGCCTACTCTTGACTTTTCCATTTGATTAATAGAAAATAATCATCTTCTCACTCTCTATCATGTGGTTTGCTTAATTAACTGATATAGGCAGCACAAATAATTTCTACAATAGTGTACTTATTGTTTTAAGAGTTATGTGAAAATTAGTCTCTTACTACATGATTAGATTTTCAGATCTGGTAATGAACAAAAATAGTCTTTCTGTGCCATCTTTTAATGTGTTTTTAATCACCAGCTAAATAACAAAGAATTGTCTTTTAAAATAATTAAGACTGCATATCGAGTCT
This sequence comes from Neotragus pygmaeus, assembly GCA_006410875.1. NCBI lineage: Eukaryota > Metazoa > Chordata > Mammalia > Artiodactyla > Bovidae > Neotragus > Neotragus pygmaeus. The sequence continues at coordinate 822,178 of SJYV01027424.1, forward strand.
CCATAGGATGTCAACAATAAAGGGGTTAATGAAGCATCCAATCATCATGGAAACAATCAAAAAATGTCTTGCTTTAAACAACCCAAAGCAATTTCTGCAATCTAAAGGCATCTGTGCTGGAATAATTTCCATAGCATCAGAACATTTTTCATCCTGCAGAGATTACAAGACGAAAAAGAGGAAAGCTTACAAATGATGGCAACCTCCTATGTAAGTAGAGCCAAATATTTAAATGAAAAATCTGTCAAAAAAGCCAAGCTATTACAGTTTCACAAACCAAGCTAAACATCATGGCATGACCTCAGTCGTGGCACCATTTAGAACTATGAAAGAATATTACAATGAGAGATTTCCATTTACATATTGCACATAGCTTCTCAGCATATTAATAAAATCTCTGCTATGTGTTAAAGTAACAGATGCTTTTTTTCCCACTCTTTATAATCCAAGATCAATTCAAGGCTCAAATCAAATACCAATTCATTTTATCTTTGAGAACATCTCATTCACAGACATGATTGAAAATAACATATACCCTAAGTCAAATGAAATTAATGTGTATTTAAATGATCTGATGATAGAAGTGGCAAGAATAAAAACAATGATGCTACATAGACTTTTCTGTATAATTACTTCAACTGCTCAATATGCCCCACTCATCTACAAGCTATAATATAGAAGTACAGTACTTGGAAGCTGAGTTCAAGTACTTACTAGCTTATTATTGAGCATATTGTTTAACCAGCTGTCAACAGGAAATAGGCTCAGAGAGGTCAAGAATTACAACAAATTTTATTTGCTTTTTTATCTCTGGTTTATTTACTAGAAGATTATATTAACAGAATAGTTCCCAATGTGCATTTTCTAAATTAATGATTTTTTTTTTTCAGTTCTGCTAAATGGGAACAACAATGCATATGCTACTATATGAAGTAACAGAAGTGTTCTGCTGCTACTGCTGCTAAGTCGCTTCAGTCGTGTCCGACTCTGTACGACCCCATAGACGGCAGCCCACCAGGCTCCCCGGTCCCTGGGATTCTCCAGGCAAGAACACCGGAGTGTGTTGCCGTTTCCTTCTCCAATGCATAAAAGTGAAAAGTGAAAGTGAAGTCGCTCAGTCGTGTTCGACTCTTAGCGACCCCATGTACACATCACTAATAAAAAATATAAGGCATATAATAAATGTTCATTAAATGGGGAGTATTATTGTTAAAAAAAGGTTTACAAAAATATATTTGATGGTTTCTTAAGAAAAGAGGGTCTGTTTTGGACCATTAAGTTGTATACTTGCCACAAATACCGCTATAAATTTGTGTGTATCAATCACAATTTAGATGAAGAAATAAGATCATATAGCAATCTAAATACTTTCTTGGTTTTTTGTTGTATATACTGGAGACACTTCAGATCATTTATGTAATAATTTCTAAAAAGGTTTTTTAATACTCTCCATGTTGTAGAAATTGTACTTTAGCTCTAGTCTCATCTATTTTCTTGCTATTTAAATGAGGGTTGGTATAATTTCCATTTATTATCAGGAGAGAACTAGAGAACAATTAAACATGGAGATTGAGGCTGTTTCTATTTAATGTGACTGAAATCAACAGGGGAAACCAATTCACAGACCCAAATGATTGTTTTTCCCTTATAAGTGAGTTGTTTTGGCTGAGTATACTGTATAAACGTTCTACTTCATAGATTTGGTGCCAGTCAGCTTGCATTTATACTGAGAATGGAATCCAGATTTCTCACAAAGGCTGTTTCCATAGAGCCAAAAATGAAATGAAGAGGGGCTGTGTCCTTGTAAATAGTTAGAGAAACAGAATAATTGTTATAAAATTGCTGTTAGCAATGTAGGAAATGCATAGCGTGCACTGCTTAGATATATGATTCCATTTCAAAATTAGCTCAAATTATGTACTTTTTACCTGATACTACTCTTAACCTTTGATAATGTTCATAACTGATAGAGATCATTGGCCTTTTGTAGAATGTAGTAAATTGATTCTTTTTAAAGAAGCAGTGAAAAACCAAGAAATTACTACATGAATATGAGGAACACAAACCCACAACAAAATATCTGGGCTCAGGTTTGCATTTGGGGGCATATATTTTATTTTCCTGGCTTTTAGATGAACATTTCCCATACTTTAATGTTTCTGAAAACAAGACAGAAACAGAGTTGACAATCACCTCTGGGGGTTAGATTTTCTATCTCTACCCACATTCATATTCTCAGAGTTGGAATTCAGTTTGTTCATAGCAGTAAATTCTCATCAACAATATCTGAAGAATTTAATAATTTGGCATTCAGGTCATTCTTATTATATACGTTAATTGGGTAACCATAATTTTATTAAATTAATTTTAAAGCTCACTATGAATAAAAAATTGAATTATTAATAATAAAACAAGTTATGAAATAAAAGCTTAAAATACAGCTTCAACAATTCGTGTTTCACAAGGTTTAAGAAAAATTGAAGTAATAGTTATGAATGGAATTTAGGATTAAAATATTACTTCTTTACTCTCAATATCTTCATTTAAATCAGTCTACTCATTTCTTAATACATTTTGAAAAATATATTGTATTATATTTAAATATTTTCAACATTTTTAGTTATATATGATCTCATTTAGTCTTTTCAGGGCTTATGCCTTAGTTAAAGCAACCCTATGACCTACCTAGACAGATATTAAAAAGCAAAGACGTTACTTTGCCAACAAAGGTCCATCTTGTCAAAGCTATGGTTTTCCAGTAGTCATGTATGTTGGGCTATAAATAAAGCTGAGCATCGAAGAATTGATGCTTTTGAACTATGGTGTTGGAGAAGACTCTTGAGAGTCCCTTGGACTGTGAGGAGTCAAACCATTTCATCTTTAACAGAAATCAGTCCTGAATATTCACTGGAAGGACTGATGCTGAAGCTGAAGCTCCAATACTTTGGCCAGATGCGAAGAACTGACTCATTAGAAAAGACCCTGATGCTGGGAAAGATTGAAGGTGGGAGAAGAAGGGGACGACAGAGGATGAGATGGTTGGATGGCATCACCAGCTTGATGGACATGAGTTTGAGCAAGCTCTGGGAGTTGGTGATGGACAGAGACATCTGGCGTGCTGCAATCCATGGGGTTGTAAAGAGTTGGACACGACTGAGCAATTCAACTGACTGACTGAAATCCACCCAAAATTAATCCAATTGGTGTATCTGCACGTTGCTAGGTTATAAGTTCTGAAGATAATTCAATGCATAAATAACTGTAGGAGCTAAAATATTAACTGAAGTGATATGGTAAGCATTTCGTAAAAGACTTTTTTAACAATATCACTTTTAATGAATTACTGAAGAATCATAACATATAGCCTACAGACTTTAATCAGTCATCAGAACATATATGAGATTTAATAGTAGATATTATATTATTTGGGAAAATGCTATGGTCATCAGAGATTTTTGAACATGCAATTTTACAAAATCTATTAGTTGTACATGTTCTCTAATATATACATATATGTGTATGTGTATATATATATATTAATTACAAATAAAAAATATTTAAGAGAAAAACATTTACTAAATGTTTTCATTAAAATTAAATAAATGGAAAGTAAATTTCTGTAATATTTAAGTAATGGAACCTTTCTTCATTACAGCCATTTTAAAATCTTTGTGAAACAAGTGTATACCATCAACCCAAAGATTCATATTATGAAAATCTTAAATTACTGACTATGTTATTGCAAAGTGAAATAGATCTTTCAGCATGAAAACATAAATTATCAGTAGAAAAAAAATTTTAATCTAAAATTATCATAAATGTCTTAATACTAGAAAAAGTTAAATATTCTGTATGGGAGACAGTAGAGTACAAAGACTGGAAACATAGGATCTGATGATCATTTATTTGCCTTTGGACTTTATATAGTTTATTCACCTACCTTTCAGCTTCCTCATCTGTAAAACCATGGTAATAAAAGAATCTAACTCAGGACACTTCTGAAAGCTATTCATTGGGAAAGTGCCAGATATATTGTAAAGTATGAAACTGGCTCAGTCATGTCCAACTCTTTGCAACCCCACTGACTACAGTGCATGGAAATCTCCAGAATACTGGATTGGGTAGCCATTCCCTTTTCTGGGGGATCTTCCCAACCCAGGGATCAAACCCAGGTCTCCCACACAGAGGTGGATTCTTTACCAACTGAGCCATCAGGGAAGCCAGATATATTATTGTACATTACTAATAAATGCCAGCCATTGTTATTATTTTGATCACCTATCTTTCACATCTAAATTGAAACATTCCTAATACTAACATTATTTATTTTCATTCAGTGATGGTGACAATGATAAGAGGATATAGCACATTTTCCAGCATTCTAGTTTGCTATGCATGCTAAGTTGATTCAGTCGTGTCCGACCCTGTGTGACCCCATGGACAACAGCCCACCAGGCTCCTCTGTCCACAGGATTCTCCAGGCAAGAGTACTGGAGTGGGTTGCCATTTCCTTCTCCTTACACCCTAGAGAACAGACTAAAATGGTAAAATATAGAAAAATAAAGATAAAGTTGAAATAATAAAGATTCTTTGCTCACTCTTCGTACTCCTTAGTTAAACCTCACTCTCATGTCTCTCAGCAGGTAGGGTCTTTTTATTTTAAAAATTAAACTGTCAAGGATTTTTATCTTACTGTAGCCAAAATTAAGAAATATCCAGAATATCAGAATATCAAAGAAATTCTTTTACATATCATTAACCTCCAATCAAGTTTGTCATTCTGGCCCTCTGGCCCTTTGTCTACAATTTACACACATACACATATACATATATATGCATACAGAAAGAAGGCTAGAATATATTATATATATTTACATAGAAATAAGCATTCATTTATTATATAAATAAGAAATCAAAACTAACCTACCTTAGACTCTTACAGCTTAGAAATTCTATGACTGCTCACTTTATAACAACCCCTATTTAAAATTTTTCAAGACTCTGCTGGGCTAAAAAGTCTCAAAATTGGGTTATCAAGGCACCTACTGTAGTATGGCTAGATACAGGGCACCTAGTGAAATCTGGATTTCTGAAAAAAATAANGACTCTTACAGCTTAGAAATTCTATGACTGCTCACTTTATAACAACCCCTATTTAAAATTTTTCAAGACTCTGCTGGGCTAAAAAGTCTCAAAATTGGGTTATCAAGGCACCTACTGTAGTATGGCTAGATACAGGGCACCTAGTGAAATCTGGATTTCTGAAAAAAATAACAAACAATTTCTTACTGTAAGTATATCTAAAATCCAGATTTTGTTATTTTATTTGCTAAACCTGACAACACTAACCTATGGGCTCCTATAAAGATACCTCTTCCAATAAAAGAAAAAATATTATTGGCATTTCTTTCTGTGTCAAACAGAAATGAGCCAGTATATATACAATGCCAAAATTAAGTGTGAAACTAGTTTGCTATAAGAATCAATAGATAAAACTCTCTTTGATTTTAATATCTTATTGTATAAATATTAACTGAGCAATTTAAATTTAATTCACATTTCTATTTTTTTCTGTTCAACACACACACACCACCCAAAGACAAATAGAGAAAAAGGAACAAAAATCTACAGGAGATTTGCATCCTGATATAAACAGATAATCAAGAGTTATTTCTATTTCTCTAGAATATTTGCTATTACAGCATCCAAAATGTAATTTGGAAACTTGTGGATGGTAAACCACTGTGATCACTCTTTTCAAATACCTGATTTTAGTTTTCAACTTTAAATTTTTCTATTACCTAAAGAGTTTTATATCTGACAAAATTAAAATTTGACATGCTAGCATTAGAACATAACTTAGAAATCATCCTTTATATGTTTAAAGTATTTGAAAGCAATAGTAACATAATTGAGGAACAGCCACATAAGAACCCTTGATTTTGAGAAAAAGCAGTAAAGGCTGGGTGCAACTATTTTCTAAGTGTTTAACAGTGGGCCACTTCTTATAACAACGTGACTCATGAGTATTCAAGAGACTTCAAAATGTTGAGCCAAAAGTACATGTTGTAGAAAGGTCCTTTTATGCCTTTGATGTACAAAGCAAATCAGCCTGAAATCATCAGAGAATTGCCATGACAGGGGTTGGACAAATCTCAGTATGATCAAAGCATTCTAGGCCAATGGCATTTGAAAGGAAATTAAAGCTTTCTCCACTGAGATTTAGCCATCTTCTAAACAGAATAAATGCAAGAATGCTAAGATGAATGCATATGTTAAATAGAGCTAGCACTCCTCCAAACCATCACCGCAGTGCTTCATTTATTAAAGCAGTGGGCACCATTCCTATTTGCACACCATGGAACTGTTTGAGGAAACACTTTCGTCGCTTTTTTCTGGTCTTCCTGCTGCTGCTGCTGCTAAGTCGCTTCAATCGTGTCCTGACTCTGTGCGACCCCATAGATGGCAGCCCACCAGGCTCCCCCGTTCCTGGGATTCTCCAGGCGAGAACAGTGGAGTGGGTTGCCATTTCCTTCTCCAATGCAGGAAAGTGAGAAGTGAAAGTGAAGTCGCTCAGTCATGTCCGACTCTTAGCGACCCCATGGACTGCAGCTCCTCAGTCCATGGGATCTTCCAGGCAAGAGTACTGGAGTGGGGTGCCATTGCTGGTCTTCCTAATATAGTCCAAAACGAGCACATGCTCACTGAAAATATTATTTGTCATATTGCAGATAAGGGATTTTTAGGCAATTTTAAGAACAGAGTAATTGAGAACTGATCTTTTTATTTCTATTGATGCAAAAAGTCTGATAACAAACTAACATAACTCTAACAAGAACAGCTATAATGAAATTTAATGACAACATGTTTTTATTACTTATCTGGGAGGATAACTGAAGTGCTAAAATATATTGTTATCTCTGACATGATCAAAGGTTAAAAAGACAGATTGTAAATACAAAACTTGCATTTGCTTTGCAAAGCACATCTTCAAGTACTGTTTTCTCTAATATTTTGAAACACTATTTATTGAGAGAAATTAAGCATTGAAATATTATTAACATAGAATTATGTTGATTGTTTTAGAAATGTTTAACAAAGGAGTATTAAATAAAATGGCTCTGAGACCTCCTTGATCTTACATGTTTAAGAATAATTATGCAACGTAACAAGCTTGTTCTAGTTTAGTTTTATAGGTGGTCATTCACTGAAGAAAAGTAGATTTTGTATAAAGCACATATAGGAGAATTCTGTTTTGATATATTTAGGTAGTTCTGTGCCTCCTGAAACAGAGTTAAAGTTATGTGTATACTGGTCATCATGCTTATAACATTTGTTAAATACAGTGTTGAGAGTTCAATATGACAAACATTATGGACAGTCTAATATGAACAATGCATGATGCCCTCTTTAAGAAATGTATATATGTGCAATACCCTTATCACAAAGAAGTTAACACAGACCAAGAGATAGCAATGACACTGTGCCTCCAGCATCTTAATATTCACAATCTATGAAAATAAACATTGGTGAATTAAAAATGGAGTAGAAAATTTCTGGGCACTTGCTCAGTCCAATTACAACGTTTAAGAAATTTCTACTCCTCCCTTCACCTCTACATATCTGGACTATGTGAGCCTATTACCCTAACCAAAATCAATTGAGTAGAGAAGTTACTTAACCTATAGTAGACTAATCAAGTTTTCTTTAAATGAATTTTTGACTTGGGTCAATAGGGTTCAAGTCACTTTGTTGGTTTTAACAACAAAATTCCAGTTCTGAAAAAACTATTTTATACAAGATGACCAAAAACCAAAACAAACAAACAAAAAATTAGAAAAAGCCACTCTATGGGGTGGGAGTCACATGGGCAGAACCGGTAGAAAAAGAGCAAACCAGAGATTTGGTGTCAAGGTATTAATCCTAAAGGAAACCAACCCTGAATATTCACTGGAAGGACGGTTGCTGAAACTGAAGGTGCAATAATTTGGCCATCTGATGTGAAGAGCCAACTCATTGGGAAAGACCTTGATAATGGGAAAGATTGAAGGCAAAAGGAAAAGTGGGAGGCAGAGGATGGTTAGATGGTATCACTGACTCAATGAACAGGAATTTGAGCAAACTCCAGGAGATAGTGAAGAAGAGAAGAGCCTAGTGCGCTATAGTCACGAGGTCTCAAACAGTCAGACACGACTTGGCAACTGAACAGCGAAGTTACTAATAACTCTGGTTTCTCGTTCCAATCCTCCTTAATCTAAACTACAATTATACTTAGGTACAGTAAAATATGTTTGTATTTACAAACCAAATTAGTATTATTAACATTAACCAACTGAGCTGTGACAAATCCATCCTTTGTCATAATTGCTGTAAAATTTTATGTAATTCGAGTGCTTTTAAAATAATATATTTTGCCATTAAAAGAGACTATTGTGGGTTTGAGAGTTGCTCACAGAACCGACATCTATGAAGCATGCCTTAAACAACTTACTTAAACTTTGCTTAAATGATAAAACTTTTGATAGGCTTCCTACTTTCAAGTCAGGTTTTAACTATGAAATCTGTCAAAACAACATGAGACATGCAATACATGATCAGAATCAATTAGGTAAATTTCAGAATGATACAGCTACATGAGTCACGAAGTATATGTTAAATATTGGCAGAGTTCATTAATGTTTACTTTTTAACGAACAACTTTTATGGAATTGAAGATATGCAAATGAGTTTCTCTTCCAAAAAAAACAGAGCAAAGTTGCTTTTTGAGCTACATTTTAAAAATATGACAGTAACTTTTTTCATGACATTTAATTTTATTTTTCAAGAAGTAACTGAACCAGAACATTTCCTGAAGTGTGAAATCATCTTTATTTGTTCTTTAACCAATTATACTTTGTTAACCAACTACACTCATATAACACAGACTCCTCTGTCAGTTCCACAATATGCTGCATATTTGCCAAGTGGTTCACGTTTTTATGCTAAGAACCTCTATTTTGTCCCTTTTTTATCAGATTACTCTTTAATATAAACATAATTATGTTTTGTTATTAGCCATGGGGAAAAATCAATAAATCCAGTGCAATCTGCACAAAATTAGAGTTTATCAACATGTAGACAATATCTAATTTCATGGATGGAATTGCTCTAGCATTACCTCATTTGGAAATGTTCTCATGGATGAATCTATTTCGTAAATTAAGGCAATTTGAAGTGAGGCTTGAGTAAGATTACTTTGACCTTGTGATATTGGGCCTTAGATTTCTCTAATTTGAATGTGATGCATTTAAGAAAATAGTCATATTTTTTCTAACTCTTTTAACATCTTTAATTTTATATTATGTAAATTACATACGGCTGCAATTATTAGAAGAGACAATTTAAAAGCAGAGTGGCCCACTTACTTGAATCTATAGCACTTAAAACATTTCTGCAAATAATAATACTGCCTTGCACATCCAAACAGAATTTTGCTTCCAAGTATTTTCACACCTTTGTTTTCACTGTGTATATTCTTGAAATAGAGATGGGTCACAAAGGTGCTACCTATACGTCATTATAAAGAAGACTGATCTCTATTGAGATTAAATGATATTTCACATCTAGAGCCCTATCTTTCAGTTGTCCAAGTGAAAATCTTACCAGCTCCATAGAATCAATGTAAATGTAATGGGTCATCCTTAGTTTAGCAAGTAACACTTGGTAAAATTGTTGAGTTTTNAAGCAAATCTTCCAACTGCATTTATATGAACAATCAACTGAGATTGTTTTAAACATGCTTACTTTTTTAATCACTTGATTATTAACTTATTTGAAAATTCCTTGAGAATATTTTAATATTATAAAGAAAACCTGTAAAGCTTTGATGAATTCTTCTTATGTATTTTCCTAAGGTAGTTTGGAGTAGAAATGAAATCTCTCTTCCATCACTTTTCAGTTAGGACCAAATAAGTTAACACATTCAAAAGAAGAACAAATTCAAGAAATCATTTCAACTGGCTTCTGAGAATCAAGAAACTCCATAAAATCACTAATTCTGGTAAGAGACTCATTCTTGCTGTCCAAAAAGTTGTGACCCACAGAAGATCACCTCTCAAAAAAAATTATCCTCTTCCTTCTCCTGTTTCTGAACAATGTGAGAAACAAAAGAGCAACAGATGATAAACAAGTGCATTATTTTTATTACTCCAAATTGGAGGACATGATTTGAGACAACTTTAATTAAATGATCGAGCTTATGTTGAACCTTCAATTTACATAGACTTAATCTACTTCCTCCTGAGATAAATCCAGCAACACTGAAGGAGAGAAGGCTTCTCCGTGAGAGTGAAAACCAGCCCCCTGAGTATCAAAATAGCATCCTTATTCCTCTGTTGCTGCTGGCCCTTCTGAAGAACAGCAGAATCATTCCTAGCAGGACAGAGGTCCCTGAGGCCATACCTGCCCCCAAGAGGAAAGAGGGAGAAGTTGCATTGCACATGCCCAATTCTTTGTGAGAAACTCTCAGCTGGGAAATGTTCATCCCCTTCTTCATGGTGCAGGAAGAGGCAAGCTAGAGAGATGCCAGAGTGTGTTTATGGAAAACCTTCCTTCGTGTAAACCAGATGAGTGGGACAGTGTGTCATTCAGTCATGTCTGACTTTTGTGACCCCATGGACTAGAGCACACCTGGCTCCTCTGTCCGTGGGATTCTCCAGGCAAGAATACTGGATGGGTTGCCATTCCCTCCTCCAGGGGATCTTCCTGACAGAGGGATCAAACCTGAGTCTCCTGGGTTGAAGGCAGATTCTTTCCCATTTGAGCTACCAGGGAAGCCCATTGTATCCAAGGAGATAGCTAAATATTTTGTCCTTTCCAAAGGAATGTACAAGTGAGATCCAATTCTCAGACCTGTCTAACACACCTCCAAAGAGTTTTATTGTTGATAAAATACTTCTTAAAATACCACATATGTTAGTTGCTCAGTTGTATCTGACTCTTTGGGATGCCATGGGCTGGGGCCCACCAAGCTCCTCTGTCCATAGGATTTCCTAGGCAAGAATACTTGAGTGGGTTGCCATTTCTTTCTCCAGAGGATCTTCCCAACCCAGGGATCGAATCTGGGTCTCCCACACTGCAGACAGATTCTTAACCATCTGAGCCACCAAGCAAGCCCAGAGTACTTCCTACTGCCCTTAAATGAAGAAACATTGAGGCAGATTATTTTAACTTTTATTTTGTTATTTAAAATTTTATGATTNGACACGACTGAGTGACTGAACTGAACTGAACTGAGGGGCAAGTCTTAGAACTTCTAGTGCTGCATTGCAGTTCCCCGGGGATGGGCAGACCCTTCAGCTCTCCCCTGGGGTGGGTCAGGAATGTCCAACCAGTTGGGGATGAGCTGGTGTAAACCATCTGTATCCCTGGCATTGGGAGTCTTTTCTCTGCTGTGTGGCTCACTCCAGCTGACCTTTTGAGGGGCAAGTTAGAAGTGTTGAAACAGCCTGACTCAAAGCAGCTTTACCCTGGGGAGCCAGAAATTCTTTTTCTACTAATAAGCCTTTGAAATAATCCTTTTAATCAGGTTTCCTCTAGGAAGAGTCTGCGACACCACTCTCTTAACACATTTTCACTGGTCTCTTTGTTAGAGACAGGCCTGTTCTAGCAGCAATTTGCCATTTAGACAGGGACAGGAGCCATGCAGAGAATGTAGCAATTCTAGCTGCCCCCTGGGAGACCTCACCCCCTAACCTGCCTTTGAAGCTATCTCTTATTTCCCTTTCCTTAGTTTCCAAAACCAAGGTGGACAGGGCTTGTATAGAGGGAGCTGGTGAGTATGAACACCTACCCTGGCAAGAATACACAGAAGAACTGTACGAGAAAGATCTTAATGATCCAGATAACCACGATGGTGTGCTCACTCACCTAGAGCCAGACATCCTGGAGTGCGAAGTCAAGTGGGCCTTAGGAAGCATCACTACAAACAAAGCTAGTAGAGGTGATGGAATTCCCATTGAGCTATTTCAAATCCTAAAAGTTGATGCTGTTAAAGGGTTGCACTCACTATGCCAGCAAATTTGGAAAACTCAGCAGTGACCACAGGACTGGAAAAGGTAGTTTTCATTCCAAACCCAAAGGAACGCAATGCCAAAGAATGTTCAGACTACTGCGCAATTGCCCTCATCTCACAGGCTAGCAAAGTAATGCTCAAAATTCTCCAAGCCAGGCTTCAAAAGTACATGAACTGAGCACTTCCAGATGTTCAAGCTGGATTTAGAAAAGGCAGAGGGACCAGAGATCAAATTGCCAACATTCACTGGATCATACAACAAAGACATTTCAGAAAAACATCTACTTCTGTTTCATTGACTTGGCTAAAGCCTTTGACTGTGTGGATCACAACAAACTGTGGGAAATTCTTCAAGAGATGGAAATACCAGACCACCNGTATTTCAACTGGTTGGGTTTTCCCAATCATGATTCTTTTTTAAATGAGCTTTTTATATGTAAATTACATGCCAAAATCCTCTTTAATAAAAACTAAGTGACTTTCTCATGGTCACACAACTAGTAAAATGCACAGCCTAGAAAAAAAATCTTCCCTGGTGGTTCAGATAGTAAAGAATCTGCCTACAATGAGGGAGACCCAGGTTTGATTCCTGGGTTGGGAAGATCCCTTGGAGGAAGGCATGGCAACCTACTCCAATATTCTTGGGATTCCCTTGTAGCTCAATTGGTAAAAAAGTCTGCCTGCAATACAAGAGACCTGGGTTCGACTCCTGAATGGGAAAGACACTCTGGAGAAGGAAATGGCAACATATTCTTGCCTGGAGAATCCCATGGATAGAGAAGCCTGGCAGGCTACAATCGCTGGGGTTGCAAGAGTCAGACATGACTTAGCCACTAAATCACCATCATAAAAGATTCTCTCATGGTCACACAACTAGTCATATGCATAGCTTGGAAAAAAAATCTCTTCTGACTATTAGGATGAAAATATAAACTTCTGGAAGGTATATATTATGATGCATCCCTGCAGTACCTAGCAAAGCGCCTTTAGCAAAATAGGTGCATCATAAGTACTTTGATTAAATACCATCACAAGACCCTGATTAAATCAAGGTCAAGCCTGAGACTAGCATCTCATTAAATCATCAATACCTTGCCCGAATGAAACTGTGGTTATTCTGGGATCAGCAAATATTAAAATATCTATGGGCTACATTTTGAATTGCTTTCCCAGGTGCAATTTTAAACTTGCAATCAGAGGGGCAGCTTCTTGATACACTTTCTCTTTATATTATTTCCTAGTATATATATAGGCAAACCTCTTTGAGCAGTGATGCTGCAAATACATAGAAGTAAAAGCAGACTTTTAGCTTTAACCGTACTTAATTGATGTGCTAAGGATGAAAAACCCCTTCAGAGATAAGGGTCCTCAGTTAGATAAGCCACTGTGTCACAGAAGGGCCCCAAACTAGACCCCTTCTGATCTTCCTCCACACCAGCCAGCTGCTGCGAGGCAGTTCAAGAAGACAGTGCTTAAAAGGACCTGCAAGTTTGACAAAAAAAGTTGGAGAAATTGATTGGTATTTAGAGTTTAGTGGTCTCCTATGGGTATTTCTGAGTTTCTGTGACTGATTTTGATGAAGTGCTTTTATTTGTCTCTCTACCCAGAGACTGCAGATGAATTTGCAATAGAGCAGCATGCCTCCTGTTTAGCTTTGTCAGGCACCACTTAGACATGTTATAATTTATTTTCCAAGAAAAATATTTCTCGTGAGGGCTTCTGGCTAACACAGTTATAAAGCAGCTGGCTACCGTTCAGCCTGTTGTCTGCTGGCAGCTGGGCTTCCCTGCATAGTCTGAAAAGAAAGACAACTGGAGAGGAAAGTCGTGGAAGATGGGGGCTGGGACCAAACATTCTACTTATGTAGGCCTGAATCTCCTCATCTTGACGGTTTTTTGTGGTTGAAAACTTTGCAAGCATCCTATTAAGTTTGGAAGGGACTGCTGTTATTTGTGTGTGTGTGTGTGTGTGTGTGTGTGTGTGTCTGTCTGTCTGTCTGTCTGTATCTGTGTCTGTGTCTGATGTGTCTCTGTGTGTGTGGCCATACAGTGGAATCATATCTTAAACAGGCTTTGGCTTGTTTTTATCATTATGCAGACTCAAAACTGCCCTTGAAAATTCATTAAATCACTCAGCTAATTTTTTTCTAACATAGGACATTCCAGCTAGAGTGTCAAATAATTACTTTGATTATTTTAGAACAACATAGTTTAAAAACTTTGAACATTGAATGCAAACACATTGTGAGGAAATATTCATATTATTAGAGGTACATAGGAACTGAGGTTAACTTAATGTTCCTTGATATACATTCACTCTGAGGTATGTGTTGTCTCAGTGAAATAACAAAATTGCCCAAAGGATTTAACTTATTTTATTTTTCTTTTTGACTGATCCATATACCATGTATTATCAATCAATATTTCCTATGTATCATTGAAAAAATATAATTTCTGCCAAATAAATAATATATTTTTTATCATACTGAATTTGTCATTTTCAATTGAAAGAACTCTTTTATCATAGAATTCTTATACATGATAAGGCAAATTTAAGCTTAACAATTGCTTTAAGGAATTCTTTTAACTCCTTACCCTGTATCCAATTATTCTGAATCATTCTACAACTTTGAGTTATCAGTGGCTGGATTTTTGTACGGGATATCATCTTCTGTGCCACCAAAGTCAATGGTAACGAAGTATTTCACAAAAGAGCCCCTACTCCCCACCAGTATTGCCTCCAGAAATTTTCTCCAAATTTTCTGGCATCCATTATGTAAAATTCAATACTTTTTTTTTTTTGTATCTGAAGGTATCAACAGAAAATGTTCAGACAGCAACTAGATCTCACATTATTTCTTTCTTTGATTTTCAAGTGGTTTATTCACCAAAACATCAACACTGGTAGAATCACCTGTGCATGCTAAGTCGCTTCAGTCATATCTGACTCTTTGTTAGCCTATGAACTGTAGCCTGCCAGGCTCCTCTGTCCATGAGTTTCTCCAGGTAAGAATACTAGAGTGTACTACCATGCCCTCCTCCAAGGGATCTTCCCTACCCAGGAATCAAACCCATGTCTCTATGCCTCCTGCATTGGCAGGTAGATTCTTTAACACTAGCACTGCCTGAGAAGCCACAAAATCAGCCAGGGACCTAAAAATATGGGCAATCCAACTATCTAGGAAGTGAGGCACGGGCAACAGCATATTTTATAACCAATCCTGGGATTCTGATGTAGTCAGGTTAGTCAAGTTAGGGGAGCACATCTATGAAAAGCCTGGGGTTCTCTGGCTATGTCTTGTTGGCCAACACACATTTTACATAGAATGATCAGATATCCAAGTTTTCCTGGGATGGTCCTGGTCTGTGCCTCTTGTCCTAACTTCATTGTTATCAACATACACTTTCACTCTTAAAACTGTTCAATTTGGGGTCATCTTATGAAGTCATCTAACTTTATGTTAATGAGTAGAAGATATATGATCACAGCTAGAAGAAACTGTTTATGTGGGCTTGCTATGAAATGCAAACAGACTCTTTGTTTACAGGCAATTGAAACACCCACCCATGAATTTACTGTCAGGCCACCTGCTAAGAGTCCACTATTCCGAGAATTTGCCATCAAGAAAAAAAATAATAATAACAATCCTCTTAAAAGAAATATGCTATGCTTTGAGAATACTCTAGGGCCAAATAAACCAGGACAATCTCTAATACAGTTAACTCTGGGATTACATTTTGCTGAGTGTGTAGGATTTCTGACTGTGTACCTTTCACTGTTCTCATATTCATTGTTCAGAGGCTAAAATCACACCACTAGAAGCGACAGTCTCTTGTCAGTCTGTCTTTCAGAAAGTCTGGAGAGTTTTCTAGATGATATGTTGACGTATTATCTTCCGTATGGCACTCATAATGAAATCTTCCAACAGAGCCTCCTCCCTGATCTCAGTTTAACATAAAAATGGCACAAGAACAAACCTTCACCACAAAGACAGCATCAGTTCACGCTATGGAAATGAAGGAACACTTTTTAGTAAAGGTACTATTTGTACAGAGATGAAGTGAGTTCTTTCCAATTGAATCAAAAGAGCTAAAGAGATATAAGTTTCTGAGTATCTGTTGGTCAATTCAGAGTAACTATTCCAGAGAATTACAGAATTTCTCTACTTGTGAATTACATGATGAAACAGAGTTTGTGAATGAACTGTCATTTAATATGACATATCATTTAAATTCTATTAGATATTTTAGAAAATACATTGAAAGAAATCTCTGCTTAGATGAGAGTGATAACTGTGTTAAGCATGCAAGTCATTTGATAACCTGCATGATATGCATTGGGGCTTCCCAGGTGGTGGAGTGGTAAAGAATCTGCCTGACAATTCAGGAGGCACAAGAGACACAGGTTTGATTCCTGGGTGAGGAATATCCCCTGGAGTAGAAATTGGCAACTTGTTCCAGTATTCTTGCCTGGAAAATCCCATGGGCAAAGGAGGCTGGTAGGCTCCACAGGATCACAAAAAGTCAGATATGACTGAGTGATGGAGCGCACGCGCGTGCACACACACACACACACACACACACACACACAATGTGCATTAGAGAATAAATAACAAAATATTTTAAAAGTTGTTCTTCTGTGTCTTCCCTCATAGTCCTACTAGCTAGGACTGGTAGGCAAAAGTTATACATAAATAGATTTTTGAATATGTATGATGATGGAATTTCTAGCATTTAGATCTTCTCAGAATTGTTAGAATAATTTTCTTGTTTAGAGGTGAAGTCCCCATCTTTGGAGGAATTTGATCTAGAACAAAATTCTTAAAAGTATGAAATGTGTACATCAGCTGCTATGATCTGAATATTGTGTACCTCACTCCAAATTCATATCTTGCTATCTTAACTGCTGAAGATAATAGTATTAGGAGATGGGGTCTAAGGGCAGTGCTTAGGCCAGGAGGGTGGAATTGTCATAAATGAGATTATTGTTTTCATACAAGAGACCCCACATAGTTCTTTAGCCCTTCCACTGTGTAAAGACATGGCATAAAGGTACTGACGGTGAACCAGGAAGAGGGTCTTCACCAAAGTGTGACCAGGTTGGTGCCTTAATCTTAGACTTTCCAGCTTCCAGAGTTTGTGAGAAGTAGATGTCTCCTTTTGTATAAGCCACCCAGCCTATGGTATTTTGTTATACAGCCTAATCAGACTAAAACATCTGAGAAATGGAATATTTCTTGTCACAATCAACAGCAATTGCAGCCACCATGGATGATGAGGCAGTGAGCTCTGAGGGAACTCGAGAAGGAAAAGAATACCTGCCACCTAGCAACTATCAGACTGTAGCCACTCTCCGTAGTGAGCCCTGAGAAAATTCAGGATGTGAAAACAGAAGATACTGGCCCCAGACAGCTGAGGTGCATATCAAAGGAGTGATTTCCATGAGTGCAGACTCTTCCCATACATAGGAAAGTGAAAAATTCCTTAACTTGAGATATCTGGTTTTCTTTAAGTTACACTAATCTTTTGATATTCAGACTACTTGCCCTTTGTTGCAAAACTTCTGTATAACCTGGCTCCCCTGTCTCCTAGCCTCCGTGAAGCAGTTCTCTCAGGGTAACTTGAGATCCTGTCTCTCAAGCTTGAAGTTCTAAAATTTCCCACTGAATAAAGCATGACTTCCAACTTTTAGCTTGTGAATATATATTTTTTAAAATCTATGCACCACAGGATGTGCAAACATGTGCTGGTGAGCACAAAGGAAATATTAGAGAATATAATCCAAAAATGTTTAAGGGTTTTATTAATACGAAACATGTGGAAAGATTCTGATCCCTCATTGGGTCTGTGGGGCAGATCTTAGGGTGTGATGTCCTGTGATGCTATCCTGAGGGAAGTGTAAAGTTCTACAGGAGAATGAAGGAAACATCCTCACTCTTTTGTTCACTTCATCATACTGATATGTAGATGTTTATGTGAGCCTTGCTAAATGGATTTACGGACTATGTTCTAAAGTTGTGAACAAACTAACTTCCCTAAACTGGTGATATAGTTTTAAAAGACCACTGCCCATAAGCCACACAGTTAAGACAATACAAATAATGGAAGCCCAAATAGGCAACAAGAACATGGTTAAGCCAGCACTTGGTTTACTCTTCATTAAGAACACACAAGACTAGGTTTGAAATGTAATCAGGGGCTTCAATGGGGGCTCTGTGGTAAAGAATCTGCCTGCTAATGCAGGAGACATGGGTGGGGTCAATCCTTGATCCAGGAAGATTTCACATGGCATGAAGCAACTAAGCCCATGCACCACAACTATTGAGCCTCAGCTCTAGAGCCCAGGAGCCACAACTTACTGAGTCCACATGCTGTGACTACAGAAACCCACACCCCTAGAGAACACCATGTTCTGCAACAAGAGAAGCCACCACAGTGAGAAGCCTGCATACTGCAACCAGAGAGTAGCCCCTGCTCACCACAATGAGAAAAAACCCAGTGTAGTAAGGAAGATCCAGCACAGCCAAAAATAAATAAATAAAGTATTTTAAAAATCATCAAGTCATATAAGAAATTAATGAAAATTTTGGAATTATCAAGGGGTCATTTGAAATACAGACGAAATTTGCTTTAAGTGTTTATGTTGCCTTGAGATATGAACCAGTTCAGTTCAGCTCAGTTCAGTCATTCAGTCGAGTCCGACTCTTCACAACCCCATGGACTGCTACTTGCCAGGCCCTGTCCATCACCAACTCCTGGATCCTACCCAAACTCATGTCCATTGAGTCGGTGATGCCATCCAACCATTTCATCCTCTTTCGTCCCCTTCTCCTCCTGCCTTCAATCTTTCCCAGCATCAAGGTCATTTCCAGTGAGTCAGCTCTTCACATCAGGTGGCCAAAGTATCGGAGTTTCAGCTTCAACATCAGTCCTTCCAATGAACAGCCAGGACTGATCTTCTTTAGGATGGACTGGAAAGGGACTCTCAAGAGTCTTCTCCAACACCACAGTTCAAAAGCATCAATTCTTCCACGCTCAGCTTTCTTTATAGTTCAACTCTCACATCCGTAGATGACTACTGGAAAAACCATAGCCTTAACTAGACGGACCTTAGTTGGCAAAGTAATGTCTCTGCTTTTGAATATGCTGTCGAGGTTGGTCATAATTTTCCTTCCAAAGAGTAAGCGTCTTCTAATTTCATGGCTGCAGTCACCATCTACAGTGATTTTGGAGCCCCTCAAAATAGAATCTTTCACTGTTTCCACTGTTTCCCCATCTATTCCCTATGAAGTGATGGGACCAGATGCCATGATCTTCGTTTTCTGAATGTTGAGCTGTAAGCCAAACTTTTCACTCTCCTCTTTCACTTTCATCAAGAGGCTGTTTAGTTCTTCTTCACTTTCTGCCATAAGGGTTGTGTCATCTGCATATGTCAGGTTATTGATATTTCTCCTGGCAATCTTGATTCCAGTTTGTGCTTCATCCAGTCCAGCATTTCTCATGATGTACTCTGCATATATGTTAAATAAGCGGGGTGACAATATACAGCCTTGATGTCCTCCTTTTCCTATTTGGAACCAGTCTATTATTCCATGTCCAATGATGTTAAAATAAAGATATCACATTTTAGCAATGTATTTTAAAAGCATTCAGTATCTATTTTGAAGTCTCTTCTTATGAAAGACAAAAATTTCCCCTTTAAGAAAACATTATTTTTCCTGTCACAGTAAAAATAACTGAGATAATGGTATGGCAAATGATGTGGCAACAGATTAAAATGCATTATTTTGTTTATAAATAGTGTTGTCACATGCCTGGAAAACATTGCTAAAACTATGAAAAAATACGTATTAGGACAAACTAAGTCATTTTTGTTATAAAGCTAAATAAATAAAATACCTTTTCCAGCCTTTTTTAACTTATATATACATATGCTAGATAGCATTTCCCATATAAAAATAACAACTACAGGAGCTATAATAAAATGTATCCAAAAAGCACATCCTCAACAGTAGTAAGAGAAGGGGAAAACGGTTTAAGTGGGAAGAAGACTTTAACTGCAAGGACAACCATGAATGGAGCAGTTTATCAGACTAGAATTGAGACAGACAGACAGACAGACAGAGTTATTCCAGAGGAAGGCTGAAGAGCTATCACTACACTTGGAAATTCATTCTGTGAGTCTTAGGAAGGGGGAGCTATTAAAGCAATAAGCTGAAATTAGAATAATATAGGTACAACAGACAGTTGAATGAGAATAACAATAACAAAGATATACTTTGAATGACAGAGAAGCTCTAAGAATCTTTTGTATTACATGAGGTTCATTGGTCATCTCACTGTAAAAATAGACAAAGTGATATATAAGTAAATAAAATACAGAGTAAAAAATTTATTAACATTTTAAAGAAAGCTATAAAAAGAAACAAACATCTAATATTTCTTATGATGGCTGGCTGTTAAGACTGTGCAACTTAGAAAATAATTTTGAAAAATGACCACTTAATCTTTCTTTCCCTTCAAGTCACCCACTGCTTTAACAAGGAATGAGAAAATCACTGCTATTAAAAAAAAAAAAAAAAAACTTGTACAAGAAACAAGTATTTAGAAAATGAATGCTTGAAAGTGTTTTGATCATCTCATGAATTCTGTTACCAAACCAACTTTCATATGTGCACCCTAAAAATGGAAACAGAATTTTCTAATCTGTGCTCGAGAAAATGTTCCAGAGTATCTTGAAGTCATGTGTTAAAATTGAAAGCCTTTCAAATTTCTTTATGACAAAACCAAGCTATGTGAGCAAAGATAGAAATTTTACAGATAAAAATTCAATAAAAATTGTTGCATAATTAGTTGATGTGATTGAAAAGTATGTATTATCATTGAGTAATATAGTAAACATAATCAATCATGTACTTCCCTTTATACTTGTGTACAATTGAGAGTAATTGTCTTTCAGTCATAAAAGTCATTAATATCAAGAATAAAAATAGGTTGAACTTAAAATTCAGATATTTGGTCACTAACATAGAGACTATATTCAAAAATTTTAAAGATTTTTTTAAAAATTAATCACCTTATACTCAGCAAGTAAATATTAACATTTTACTGAGATAAAAGTGTTTTTACCATTAATAAAAAGTTCCTATATTTTATAGAGTATTTCCACCTTTTAATAATTTTTAAATATAATTTAGTTTATGTTTATTATTTTAGTTCAATAGTCTATACAGTAGACACATTAGTAAATATGTCAGAATATTAAATACAAATTTCCTTATTGTCTTAAAGATTTTTAGGTTTAGACTCAAGAAAGCAGAAAAAAATAGATTCTAGATCAGATATCTATGAAAGATATGCTAATTAAGCAAACCTGACTAGCTCATTGCTTAGGAAAAGAATGTATGAGGAGAAGGTGAGAAATTCATCAAGGAGAATGTAGAGAATTCCTTTAAGGAGGAACATATTGGAAGACTAGTATATCTTCTTTGCTTCCCCTATGTCCTTCTGTAATTAAACTGAAGGACTTCAAGGAACCACACTCACAGATTATGAGCTATATCTGGAGTTTGGGGAACATAGAGGCTCATGTCAGAAAAATTCTGTAAGAGTGAGGCTGACTAGAGAGACACATGGTAGCGGAATAAAGATGTGTGTGTGTGCTCAGTCGTGTCCAGCTGTTTATGACCCCACGGACTGTAGCCTGGTGAGCTTCGCAGTCCATAGTATTTCCTAGGCAAGAATACTGGAGCGGGTTGCTATTTCCTACTCCAGGGGATCTTCCTGACCCAAGGATCAAACCAGCATCTCCTACATTTCAGGTGGATTCTTCATCACCGAACCACCTGGAAGCCCAGCGGAATGAAGACATCCTCTTACAGGAACAAGTCATATTCCCACCCTGGTAAACCAGATGGTTTTGTCTCACACCTTTGTTAAGGAGTTTTATAATGAATTTTATTCAAGTGGTTTTCATCCAATTGTGAAAGCAGGCACTGAGAGGAAGTCTAAGCAGACATAGGGTGCACTGTCTTTAAGCAAACTATACTCAAGACAGTCCTAGAGGAGCAAGCTCCAGGGACCCTGCACGAATGTTCCAAAGACAAAAGATTCCATAATGTAGAAGTATTCCTCATCCAACAAATACTGGTAAAGCTTACGATTCTCTCATTCAAGACTTTGTCTACCCTAATTTCCCCTTGCTCCTCTGCCCATCCCTGGAGGAACAAGGAGCAGCACAGTAGTGAAAGATGTGAAGAAGGATAAGTTGGGGGAAGAGCAGAAAAGTTAAGGGTACACCCAGTCCCTTTTCCCAGTCTCACTGTGAGCTCACCCAGCTTACTGCAGACTCTGAGCATAAATTGACCCAAGCCAGTATCTGGAAAATTTAAATTGGATGAGTATCAACACTATGAAATAATGGTCTGGACTGGACACTTCTAATGAGGACATTGAAACCTTGGAAATTACTGGGAAAGTTTTGAGGACTAACCTGAAATTTCAGTTCAGAGAACATAGCAGGAAAGAAGAATAAAGCTGTTTTCTCTGTACCCTGTCAAATCCACCTCATTTCTTATGCTTATACTATTTTATTTTTAGAATTAATTTCCATATAAAATCCAAGAAAGCTTGGTGATAATTGGTCTAGGGTCAGTATTTTTGCACGAAATCACATTATATTCACATTATACAAAATGTATATCATTTAAGATCGGTTTTATTACTCACTCCAAACCCATCACCAATAATAAACCCAAAGCAGACGATGAGGAAGATGTTTTCTACCTCAGTCTCAGATCTAACAACCAGCTAATCACCTACATAAAACATCTAGGAGACAGGTCTGCCTCTTTTATCCTTCACATATAGTCAGTCATCAGATTTGGTTAGATGTCTATAATCTGTACTTTTCATCTTATTCCTACTACAACTCAGTATCTCAAAATTTCTCCCATGAATCTTTGCAGCCATCCTAAAATTTCTTGATCAACTTCATTATTTTCCAGGGTCTTGCAAATCTCTGTAAGTCACAAATTAAAAATATATTTGGGGGACTTTCCTCATTGGTGGTCCAGTGATTAAGAATCCACCTTGGAATGCAGGGGATACAGGTTCAGTCCCTGGTCAGGGAACTAAGATCCCACATGCTGTAGAGCAACTAAGCCAACATGCTGTAACAACTGAGCCCACACAACAAAACTGAGAGGCTGTGGACCAGAGTGAAAGATCCCACACGAGGCAGTGAAGATCCCATGTGCTGCAACTAAGAACTGACACAGCCAAATAAAAAATAAGTTCCCTTCCTTCTTTGTGAAGAATATTGATGATTAGTAGCCAATCCACACCATTTTTCTGTTTCCAAAGAAAACTAGAACATTTTATTAGTGAAAGGAGCACAGTTACTAATTATTCTGGAACAATGGGCATAAACTAGTGTGTCCAAGACAAACTACCAAGTTTGGTCACTATACTCATTAATTGGAAAACAAAACCAATACATATAACATGACAGGTAAAATTCCTTGATATTTAACTCTTGCCTACTGCTCCAACAAGATCTCTCACCACTTCTTTAATTTACATCCTTAAACCAGAATGGTCTACTCTACTGCCCAGATGAACACTACTTACTCTTTAAGTTCAGATGCTCTTTCCTCGAGGGAACTTATTTCTTCAGTCTGGTTAGCTACCTCTTCCAGGAACTCTGACATTCTCTGTACATGTGGCTATAACTTCAGTTTGAAGAGTGTTTATGTTTTGCTTTTTAATACATATTTTTGAAGTTCATAAAACTTTGTTTTTTTAATTTATTTTCTAAATATTTAAATTTAAAAATTTTGTTACCTTATTATCTCAAAATTTTATTACACAAGAAAACTTGGAAATATCTCTCAGCTATATCAGTTTGCCTATTCTAAAATGGGTATAATAAAGAGTATGTTCATCTTAAAGTAATGTAGATATGCAGATGATACCACTCTTATGGCAGAAAGTGAAGAAGAACTAAAGAGCCTCTTGATGAAAGTGAAAGAGGAAAGCAAAAAAGTTGGCTTAAAGCTGAACATTTAGAAAACAAAGATCATGGCATCCAGACCCATCACTTCATGGGAAATAGATGGGGAAACAGTGGAAACAGTGTCAGACTTTATTTGGGGGGGCTCCAAAATAACTGCAGATGGTGACTGCAGCCATGAAATTAAAAGATGCTTAGTCCTTGGAAGAAAAGTTATGACCAACCTAGATAGTTTATTCAAAAGCAGAGACATTACTTTGCTGACTAAGGTCCATCTAGTCAAGGCTATGGTTTTTCCTGTGGTCATGTATGGATGTGATAGATGGACTGTGAAGAAGGCTGAGCGCCGAAGAGTAGATGCTTTTGAACTGTGGTGTTGGAGAAGACTCTTGAGAGTCCCTTGGACTGCAAGGAGATCCAACCAGTCCATTCTGAAGGAGATCAGCCCTGGGATTTCTTTGGAAGGAATGATGCTAAAGCTGAAACTCCAGTACTTTGGCCACCTCATGCGAAGAGTTGACTCACTGGAAAAGACTCTGATGCTGGGAGGGATTGGGGGCAGGAGGAGAAGGGGACGACCGAGGATGAGATGGCTGGA
>SJYV01027424.1:849426-936720 GCA_006410875.1 Neotragus pygmaeus
CCAACAAAGGTCCATCTAGTCAAGGCTATGGCTTTTCCAGTGGTCATGTATGGATGTGAGAGTTGGACTATAAAGAAAGCTGAGTGCCAAAGAATGGATGCTTTTGAACTGTGGTGTTGGAGAAGACTCTTGAGAGTCCCTTGGACTGCAAGGAGATCCAACCAGTCCATCCTGGGAGAGATCATTCCCGGGTGTTCATTGGAAGGACTGATATTGAAGCTGAAACTCCAATACTTTGGCTACCTGATGCGAAGAGCTGACTCACTGGGAAAGATCCTGATGCTGGGAAAAATTGAGGGCAGGAGGAGAACAGGACAACAGAGGATGAGATGGTTGGATGGCATCACCGACTCGATGGACATGAGTTTGGGTGGACTCCGGGAGTTGGTGATGGACATGGAGGCCTGGTGTGCTGTGGTTCATGGGGTTGCAAAGAGTCGCACATGACTGAGCGACTGAACTGAATTGAACTGAACTAATGCAAAAATAACTGAAATTTTCCCGCTTCCTAAGTGATCTCTTTATTTCTAATTTTTCACCTTAAGAAAGCACTATTCCACAGAGCAGCCAGAAGAATCTTTCTAAAGGCATTTCTTTGCTTAAAGTCTTCTCTAGTCCACCTATTATATATGACATAAAAGGCCCTTCACAACCTTTCTCCCACTTCCCTTTTAATCCGAACATTAACATCACTAGCATGTAGCTAATCTTTCATTTGACAGGTCTGGTGAAAGAGAAACCCCTCAATCACTTAGAAACTTCATTCTTTTGTCCATTCACTCCACACATATGTGTTGCACACCATCTGTTTGTGCCAGGCCCTGGTGGTACAAGATAAATTTGTCATGTTTCTTGCCCTCAAAGTCTTTCAGTCTTTAATACAAGAAAAGCAAACACAAGTTTATCGCATCCTGTGAACAGTATTTCCTTCTCCCTGTTTTAGGCCTTTGTATTTGTAATGCAAAGAAAGAAAAGGCGATTGAAATAGTAAAGAGGACATCCAACATGGA
Organism: Neotragus pygmaeus; assembly: GCA_006410875.1. Taxonomy (NCBI): domain Eukaryota; kingdom Metazoa; phylum Chordata; class Mammalia; order Artiodactyla; family Bovidae; genus Neotragus; species Neotragus pygmaeus. Next base: position 850,437 of record SJYV01027424.1, read on the forward strand.
TTGATGGGGAGAGGGCAGTCACAAGAATATTTCCTAACAGAGATGATGCACGCAGAATACAGAAATACATCTTGTCCCAAGACAGGGATCTAGGGAAAAAGAAACTTGTACCTGATAGTAGAGCTTCAAGATTGAGTTAGGGGAAAGAAAGGTTCAGGGTAGGAGTCTGATGACCCATGAGACAGACAGACAGAATATGAGAGAAGTAGAAAGAAGCCAAATCAATGAGGATTTGCCTTCTTTCTGGGCCTTAATATGATCCTCTGAACAAGTCTAAGGGCTGAACTGCAGTGGTTTTACATTTTTTATCTAAGAGAATTTCTTTTGCACATGGGAGTACAATAAATAAAAATAAAGCTGATGTGCTTGAAGTAAGCATAAGAAATTCAGACCATCCTCCTCAGTCTGGAATGAATATCTTCCTCCTCCCTGTTTTTGTAATCTGAGAGGTACAATTTTCAATCTATTGACCTAGATGATCTCCGATCTGTAATTTACTTTAAATGTTATTGTACTAAGTTTCTGGTTTTCTCAGACATTTTTCTTTCTACTAAAAATGTATTGGTGTTTCACAACTCCGTAAGTAAACTTTTGTTATTGTGGTTTAGTCACGTAGTCATGTCCAACTCTGCAGCCCCATGGACTGTAGCCCACCAGGCTCCTCTGTCCATTGGACTTTCCAGGCAAGAATACTGGAGTGTGTTGCCATTTCCTTCTCCAGGGGCTTTTCCTAACCCAGGAATCAAGCCCACTTCTGCATTGGCAGGCAGTTGCCTAATTGACTGGAAAAATAAAACACTGCGATAGCATCAAATACTGTGATGGTAGGAGAAAACCAGAACAACAATTTCAATTGGTCTTTCTACATAGAACCACTCTAGAGTTGAGAAGCTAAAACTACAACTAGTTTCTTCCCCCAATTCTGTTAGTTGACTGAGCAGTTTATCTGCATATTTCACCTGAGCTTACTCAGCGTGCTGGACTCAGGTAGGGGTCAGTGAGATTAGAAGACCCAAGAGGCCTCACTCACATGTTTGCCAGTGCTTTGAGTTGTCACTGGGAGTCTCTTTGCCACCTGGCTCTCCTCCTCCATAGACTAGCTTCTTTACATGACAATCTCAGGTCCTAATTCCAAGGTTTCCTAAGACCTAACCTCACTAGTCAAATAACATCACTTATACCAGACTGGTTAGGGCAAGTCACAAGGTCAGCCCAGATTTAAGAGGTGGGGATCAAGACTCCACTTTTTATGGAAGTCACATCACAAAGACGTGTGTGTGTGTGTGTGTGTGTGTGTATTCTATATCTACCACAAAGGCATTCTCGTATGTCAACAGTTCCCAGAAGGTGATCATCCCTACTTTTCTATCTCAAGAGAGCACTGAAAACCTGTACTTTCAAATTTTCAGTAGTTTATCATCATATAGTTGTCCTTTCTGATTTGTATAATGGAACGCAGTGCACTACTGCAAGTCTTTGCAGAAATACACTTATTGAAACAACTCAAGGGAATCTTCTGAATTGAGGAAAAACATTTACATTGGAGCAAATTACATTTAACTGAAAACCTAATTGTTACACTGAGAGCTGTACACTGTTGTAATTGCATACTCCTAATTACACACATTGCATTATTTAAAAAGAGTGGCATTGTTTATTTGTGATATTCTTTGCTTATTTACACTTGCATATTTGAGCAAGGAGCTATTTCTACCACGTGGCTGAGATTGTTATCTGTTCACAAACAGGAAATTAATTTGGTAGAGGCAAACAGGAAGAGAGAAATTTCTCCTGAGGCAAGACATTCTACAATTGTTTCTAAATTTATGTATAATTAACAAAGCACTTACCATCTGCAGTGATTGACCTGTCAGAGCTGCTCCTCTGAGATAATTTTGGTGACAGTAAAAAAAAAAAAATTTTGAATATCCAAAAGTCCCATTTGACACAAATGAATTAGCCTGTTCTAGTAAATAGAAGTAATACTCAAGATAGAATTTTTATAAGATGTCGCTTAACATGGGTAACCTTAACCATATTAACTCCCTGAGGGCACTTGTCTGAGTCTCAGTGCCTCCGTAATGGTAACCTTGTCCCCTCTGTCTCATGATTTTGATTTTGTAAATGCCACTTGAACCTCAAAGCCGGTAGCCCAGTCAAACCTCTTACTTATGTATGTAGTTAAGTGTATAATTCTTTCTGAATTATAATCACATTTCCTGATTGATGCATAGGGAAGGAAAAAAAAAAAACAGAGTAGGCCTCAGAAATCCTTTAAAAGCTCAAATGGAAAAGTTTTGTTCTCTTTCCTGTTTCTCATTCTTTGCCAATAATATTTATAATGTAAAAGTGCACTGTATTACATTCTTCTACAACAGAATCAGAGCTTCATAGAGTGGGTACTTTGAATGATCNCAGAGTAGGCCTCAGAAATCCTTTAAAAGCTCAAATGGAAAAGTTTTGTTCTCTTTCCTGTTTCTCATTCTTTGCCAATAATATTTATAATGTAAAAGTGCACTGTTTTACATTCTTCTACAACAGAATCAGAGCTGCATAGAGTGGGTACTTTGAATGATCTGACTGTTTTCTTAAGAGCATGAAAATTAACACATAATTAATCAATTGATATGCTTTTCAGAAAAAAAACAAATATAAAAACCCCAGAATGTTCCTGATACATAATAGCTCTTCTTGCTACTACTACACCATTTAAAGATGTTTTGTTTAGTATGGGGCTGTTCTATTTTATCTCAGGAGCAAGGCAAACAAATTTTTTTAATGGCATAATGTGTGAATACATTTAATTTTCAAGAAACTAAAAGTTCAAAGTGGCCAGGACCACTCGCACAGGAATGTTTAAATTTCTGAAACCAGTGGGGAATAGTCACTTACTACATAGTTCACTAAAATTGTTCCTTTACCTTAATACATAAAAGAAAGAAGAGTCTAACATTTCATCCTATTTCAGAGGAGATTCCCCCTACAGACCAGTAATAAAGTGTCCCTACAAGTCCAGACTATGCTCCTAGCAGAGAAACTTCTAAGTGTGTAAGCTTGTGACTGATCTTTTCTATTTGATGTATTTGAAGTTCATTACTGTAGTAACAAGAACTTAAAAACATAAGAGTTAGGCTTACATATGTCTAAAGTGTCTTACAGTGACTTTGTATGTGTATCCCAAGGATTAAAGTAGACTGTCAATATATCTTGCGGTAAATGAAAAGGCTCTTTTTCAGATAGCCTTGCCATTATATATTACTATCCTAAATAGATCTTTCTTACTTTCATTGGCTTAGATTCCATTTTCTGGAGCCGTGAAGCTGGGAGTCAGCTTTTTCTTATAGCTAAAACAAAACAAAAACAAAACCTTTATCAAAGCCTTTATATACGGCAAAGGTTGAAAAACTTTCGGACAAGATTCANTTGCCAGAAAGTGAAGAGGAACTAAAAAGCCTCTTGATGAAAGTGAAAGAAGAGAGTGAAAAAGTTGGCTTAAAGCTCAATATCCAGAAAACTAAGATCATGGCATCTGGTCCCATCACTTCATGAGAAACAGATAGGGAAACAGTGGAAACAGTGTCAGACTTTATTTTGGGGGGCTCCAAAATCACTGCAGATGGTGATTGCAGCCATGAAATTAAAAGATGCTTACTCTCTGGAAGGAAAGTTATGACCAACCTAGAGAGCATATTAAAAAGCAGAGACATTACTTTGCCAACAAAGTTCTGTCTAACCAAGGCTATGGTTTTTCCAGGAGTCATGTATGGATGTGAGAGTTGGACTGTGAAGAAAGCTGAGCACAGAAGAATTGATGTTTTTGAACTGTGGTGTTGGAGAAGACTCTTGAGAGTTCCTTGGATTGCAAGGAGATCCAACCAATCCATCCTAAAGATCAGTCCTGGGTGTTCACTGGAAGGACTGATGTTGAAGTTGAAACTCCAATACTCTGGCCACCTGATGCGAAGAGCTGACTCATTTGAAAAGACCCTGATGTTGGGAAAGATTGAAGGCAGGAGGAGAAGGAGACGATAGAGGATGAGATGATTGGATGGCATCTTCGACTCAATGGACATATATTTGGGTAAACTCCAGGAGTTGTTGATGGACAGGGAGACCTTGTGTGCTGTTGTTCATGGGGTCAAAGAGTCAGAAACAACTGAGCGACTGAACTGACTGAACTGAATGATGTATTGTTCCAACATCACATGAATAATACATTATGGCTCAATCAGTCATTAAATTTCATACACGCTTTCTGTTATTTTTTTAAGACTTAGAGTAAAAGTGTGGAGAAGGCAATGGCAACCCAACCCAACCCAGTACTCTTGCCTGGAAAAACCCATGGACAGAAAAGCCTGGTAGGCTGCAGTCCATGGATTACAAATAGTTGGACATGACTGAGCGACTTCAGTTTCACTTTTCACTCTCATGCACTGAAGAAGGAAATGGCAACCCACTCCAGCGTTCTTGCCTGGAGAATCCCTGGGACGGGGCAGCCTGGTGGGCTTCCGTCTATGGCGTCGCACAGAGTCAGACACAACTGAAGTGACTTAGCAGCAGCAGCAGCAGCATGGTAAAAGTGGAATTTGATTCATGAGCTCTGTTGTTAGGGAAAAAAATAAGTGTAATGCTGTTGTTGTTCCTTATTTTCATTTTAAAGCATGAGGTAGTGCAATGGTGCTTAGAACTAAAACAAAGTCCTATCACTCTACTAGCTTTTTGATATTGAGCATCTGATATAACATCTTTAAGGATGGGAATCCAGAAGATTAAAATTTTTAAAGACAAGAGATGAAAGCCAAGTAAACTCTCTGGCTCTAAGTACTGGTGAATTAATTATTAGCTGAATGTCCTTTTGTAACTCAAACATTTTTAAATTTGTCATATGTGATATACTGATAATAAATACTAGATAATTTTTGTACAGAGGGTATCAAAAATAATTGCAAATGCCTGATGAAATAGAAACAATGAGTAGTAAAAAATTACTGAGCAGAGAATCTGTCACTTTTATCAAAAATAAACTTACTGTAAGTTTATTAAAGAATGCAAATTAAAGATTTAAAATGTCATACTAAATACTCAATGCTTAACTCATATTCCTCCTCATTGTTCAGTTCAGTTCAGTCATTCAGTTGTGTCTGACTCTTTGTGATCCATGGACTGTAGAACGCCAGGCCTCACTGTCCATCACCAACTCCAGGAGTTCACTCTAACTCATGACCATTGAGTTAGTGATGTCATCAAACCATCTCATCCTCTGTCGTCCCCTTCTCCCACCTTCAAGCTTTCCCAGCATCAGGGTCTTTTCAAATGAGTCAGTTCTTCTCATCACATGGCCAAAGTATTGGAGTTTAAGCTTCAACATCAGTCCTTCCAAAGAACATTCACAGCTGATTTCCCTTTAGGATGGACTGGTTGGATCTCCTTGCAGTCCAAGGGATTCTCAAAAGTCTTCTCCAATATCACAGTTCAAAAGCATCAATTCTGTTCTCAGCTTTCTTTATAGTCTAACTCTCACATCCATACATGACTACTGGAAAAACCATAACTTTGACTAGATGGATATGTTGGCAAAGTAATGTCTCTGCTTTTTAATGTTATCTAGATTGGTCATAACTTTCTTCCAAGGAGCAAGCATCTTTTAATTTCATGGCTGCAGTCACCATTTGCAGTGATTTTGGTGCCCCTCAAAATAAAATCTCTCACTGTTTCCAATGTTTCTCCATCTACTTGCCATGATGTGATGGGACCAGATGCCATGATCTGTTTTCTGAATGTTGAGTTTTAAGTCAACTTTTCACTCTCCTCTTTCACTTTCATCAAGAGGCTCTTTAGTTCTTCTTCACTTTCTGCCATAAGGGTGGTGTCATCTGCATATCAGAGGTTTATTTATATTTCTCCTGGCAATCTTGATTCCAGCTTGTGCTTGTTCCTGCCCAGGTTTCTCATGATGTACTTTGCATATAAGTTAAATAAGCAGGGTGACAATATACAGCCTTGATGTATTCCTTTTCCTTCTTGGAACCAGTCTGTTCCATGTCCAGTTCTAACTGTTGCTTCCTGATGTGCACACAGATTTCTCAGGAGGCAGATCAGGTGGTCTGGTATGCTTATCTTTCTTAAAATTTTCCTGTCTTCAATTATAAATTTAAGGAGATTAAAATTTCATTGCAAACTTAAAATGGAATGACTACCAGATATGTAACTATTATGTTTTCTGGTGACTACTTAGTCTCATGTAAAAGTATTCATTTTCAGTTTTCTTTATTCAAAGAGCGTTGACTCCATAATTTTTTCTTTTTCCACAAACTATTAAATATTCTATTAAAATGTTTGAAATTAAAAAAATATTTCTGGGCATTCATGGATTTTAAAATTTAGTATCCAATTAAACTTACCTTGCTGTGGATATAACAAGTGCTTAATATTTTAAATGTGATTTGCTAGTTAAATAATTATTATGTGTAGTACAATTGGGTAAAAACATGTTCTTCTCTAGAAAATCTCATTTTTCACTTGTTTAGTAGTATAAAATTACCTAATGTCAAAGTAGCATGACAATATTAAATGGAAACATATTTCCAAAATAAATCTCTATCTCTCCTATTTGTAATTTATTTTCACTTAATTCCATAATAAACATGTTGTATGAGTACTTGCTCACTCATGTGTTAAAAGAAAATAACTGAATATCAACTTAATCTTACTTAGAAATGCAAATAAGCCTCTTTGAAAACCTTTCCATAGGAACCATTTAAAACTTGGTTTTCCGACTTTGCTTTTGGAAGAGAAATCATCTATTTGCAAATGATCATCATTAATCTATATTCTGGGCTAGTGATCAAAAAGCCTCTTGGGTAAGAAATTAATTGATAGGTCTATAAATTTAACTAATAATAAAAATTTCCTGATGTACTAATTTTCCCTTAAATTTTTCAGCTTCAATGCATAATATTACTTGCTTGTTTTCAGAAATCCTTGGGACAGATTCAGTCCTAGACTTTCTGCAAGGACAATGGCCAGAACTGTCCCTCAAAAGTTAGAACCGGAGAGAACATTTGCTGTTCTTAATATGAAAGTTGGTGCTATCTAATTGAGTCCACTCTCTTTATTGTGATGAACAGCAATCTGACCCAGCATGACTGTTTAAGGGAAAAAGACGATGGACGAGGGGCAGAGGTGGAATGCTGGCAAATATCTACATGTGATGGCAGGTATAATATAAGGGACTAGAAAGCTGATGGAATGAAAAATGCAGAGAATAGCTAAGAACTCAAGATAAAAAACATTATAGAAATTAATATCCCATGCCATTACAAGTGGAAGAAGATAGAGAATTAAAATTCTGTTAAATATTTAAGTGCTGTTGATTTGTTTTTAAAAGTTTGGAAGTTGTAAAAGCCTGATTTTCCTAAGTATTAATCCCCCTTATTTTGGTAATAGACTCTCAATAATATTTCTTTTAAGGGAACCCCCTCTCTTTCATTTTAACTCTTATAACTTTGGTTAAGATGACCTTTAGGGAAAAATAGTTTCCTGAACATAAAGATGTGAAATCTAGAATTTAGCCTGAAATAACTGGGAAAGGGGAGTGTTATAATCTTTGATAAAGAGTAGCTACTTAACAGATGTCAGCTGATGTTTAATAATTAGAATCATTTTTTTCCACTCAAATAATGATTTATGATCATAACTGATACTTTTTAGTTTGTGAATTGAAGTTTTGCGACTTTGTTTTTGTTTCTCAGTAAGAGGGTAAAGAAACAGAAATAGTATTGTTGCATGAGAAATTTGGTAAAATGCGTTGTATATGTTAAATAATTTAGTATATAAATGTGTCTTAATTATCATTTGTTAAAAGAAAAAAAAAAAAGGAAAGAGGCAACAGGCCCAAACTGGAGTCACATGTGCTAAGCTCACATCAGGAAACCAATACTTAGTACCTACGAAAATTGCATTTCAACCCCTCAGAAATGTAATCTGTAGCCACTTAACTTGGAATCACCCAGTCAGCAACTAAGCAAGGTGATCTGCCCAATAGTCACTTCTATTGTCCTTTGGAGGGCAACTTCACCTAAAGCAGTGCATTGTTGCTAATAATTTCTCTTTTTAACCCCTCTTTTCAGTATTAAAAATCTTTCTTTTTCTACAACTCAGTGGTTCTCCTTTCTATTTGCTGGATGAGATGATGCTTAATTCATGAATTGTTTAAGAAATCCAGTTTGATTCTTAAAATACTCAGTTGAATTTAGGAAACTGTTACTGGCAGAGTAGGTGAATGTGTGCACATCAACTCTTCCATAATAACCTGCCTTACTTTTCTTTTTTGTATCCCATAAACAACTGGTTTCCAGCCACTGAGGCATCTTCCTCTCAAAAATGACTTAGTGTTATTTCTATCTATGTGTTTGTACATCCTAAGTCATTTCAGTCGTGTCTGACTCTTCATAATCCCATGTACTGCAGCCCTTCAGGCTCTACTGTTAATGGGATTTCCCAGGCAAGAATTGGAGTGGGATGCCACTTCCTATTCTGAGGGATCTTCCCAACCCAAGGATTGAATGCAGTGATGTCTCTCCAGCATCTCCTGCATTGTCAGGCAGATTCTTAACCACTGTGCCACCTGGAAATCCCCTTATTGGCAGGGCACAGTCCCCAGTCCCCAGTTGTTGAGGTCTGGGAGTTCAAGTTTTTCCCCAGCCCAAGGTGCCTCAGGAATTACTGGTAGTGTGCGTAGGGCCTTCTCTTAGGACACAGCAACAACTCTTGGCTACCGTCATATGTTAAAGTGCACATGGTTACTTCATGTAGATAAAGGCTAATTGTTAATGGCAATTTCAGATGTCAAACAGCTGCAATGATTGGTGGGCATGGATAAAGCAGTTAAGAGGTATTAGAGCTATTGCTACCAAACCCAAAGACACCTATGCTAGGATAAGTTAATTGTGGAATGTATTAGATTGACATTAAGTTACCTACCAATTCAAGAAAATTTCTATGTAATGGACATTCTGTACACAGTCCCTTACACAGAGGCACATCCCTTTTAGGTATTAGTTTGGCTCATGAGAGACCCAAAGGCTTAGCTGAAAATATATATAAATATAAATAATAATAACATAGAATCCACAAACTCGACAGAGTCAAGTATACCACCTTACTCCACTACAGTTGTTTAAAAACTGTGGTCCCACAACCTATAAATACCTATAAAATGGCCAAAATCTTATTAAAGAAAACCAAGGATTTTACATCCTGAGAGCTTGGCTTGGTAACTGTCAGATTGGGAGACACAAAATATATCTGGATGGAAAAGTGGGTTTATCAACTATAAATTGGCACTTGCCACGGGCACTTGCCATCTACCTCTGCTGCTGCTAGGTCCCTTCAGTCGTGTCTGACTCTGTGCGACCCCATAGACAGAAGCCCACCAGGCTCCCCCATCCCTGGGATCCATCTACCTCTACAGGGATTAAATCATGTGCTGCTGCAGCTGCTGACCTTCAACATCCCCCGAAAGGAGTTCAGGGTGGAGAACAGAAATGAGCCATGCTGTGCTCAGGAAAAACTGGCAGGACAGGTCATTAGTCAGATATTTTCAGGAGCTGATTTTTGAGCCCAATTCTTATATCTCCTCATATCTAGAAAAGCACTAAAATCCTTTGTGGTGATGACTGTTCCTTGTGACTAGCAGAAAGCTTCATTAGACTAGCAGAAAATTTCTGGAAAATATGTGCGTGGTTGTATGTATTTCTCCTTCACCGAAATCACCTATATACTGACCTTTCCCACTGCCTCTTTGGAGCAGTTTCTCAGAGCTATCTGAGGTGCTGTCTCCTAAACTGCAGTCCTCATTTTGCCCCAAATAAAATTTAACTCACAACTTTCATATTGTGCTTTTTTTTTTTAAGTCAACAGGTTGCACTCCAATTGTGGCTAAAGATATTCAAGAGGATTTATGAGCGGATCAATCTATAATATCATTTAAGGTACTGAATTATTTGAGGAATTCAAAGCAACTGTCCTTAACTTACAAAACTTTGCAAAACTAGAAGTCCCACTCTAGAGACAATTCAGAATTCACCTATTCCTTTTACCAATCCCAAAACTTCCCGTTTATCTCAAACAGCTGGTAAGTATCAGCCTTTGTTGTTCAGTAGCTTAGTCTGTGTGTCTCTCTGTGACTCCATGGACTGTAGCCTTAGGAAACCACAGTTCTTCAGAGAGGAATCTGCATACCATTCCTCTGCCTTTAAGATGTAAATATTCTATAAATTTCTAGGAAACAATTCTTATCAGAAGGAAAACTAGATCGCTAGAAATTTGGCAAATGAAAAATCATATGTCTTGTTCACAAATATTATAGAAAAGGCTTTAACCATCTGGGCAGATAAACTTAATTATTTATTCCAACTGTTTATTTTTGTTGTTGTTTTTCTATAGCTAGTGAACTTTACATGTGTCTTTCTTTCTGTATGTGTGTGTTTTAGATGTGTGTTATTTTCTATATTCAGATGGTATTGCTAAAAATTAATTTGTAAAAAAGCTCATTTAAATTTCTAAAACCAAACAATAATTTATATCAATTAAAGAAATAAAACAGAAGCCAACCCAAATACTTTTCAAGTTCATGTGGTCTAGGACTAATCTTAAGTAAATAAAAGCTAGTTTGAAGTCCTTGGTTTACTTATAACAGGAATATCTTTAGAGTTATCAACGCAGAATGTAATACAAACATACAACTTTTATTCTACCTGACTTAATTTTTAAAAACAAGTAGATTAAAAAGAAGTTAGATCAAAGTTTCTAGGTGAACTTTTTAAATGATTTCACCTATTTTNTTCATGGTTCATGTATTGCTGAAGCCTGGCTTGGAGAATTTTAAGCATTAGTTTACTAGCATGTGAGATGCAATTGTGCGGTAGTTTGAGCATTCTTTGGCATTGCCTTTCTTTGGGATTGGAATGAAAACTGACCTTTTCCAGTCCTGTGGCCACTGCTGAGTTTTCCGCATTTGCTGGCATATTGAGTGCAGCACTTTCATAGCATCATCTTTCAAGATTTGAAATAGCCATCACCTCCACTAGCTTTGTTCGTAATGATATATAGTTATATGTTATAAATGTTCCAGAAATTATGTGACATTCCTAGAAATTGATATGTCCTGGTATAATATTATTAATCATAAATCAAGTTTTTATATTGAGATACTGTATATCACACAAATAACCAAATTTCCTTGTCAACAGCATTATCATAAACTCCCATCAGATCTTTAATAATGGGCATTTTTAAGTCTTTTGTCATTTAGAGATATCAATTGTTTTACTCTGATGCTTTTGCAAAAGTGTGAATATCTGTAAACCAGATTGGTTTACAGAAGATGTAAAACCATCTTCTTTTTTCAAGTATCTGGCTGAAGCTCTCCAAACTAACACTTCTGATTTTTTCTGACCCATCTGAGTCAGCATCAGCAAGAACAAAGATTGCTCTTGAATCTCCTTGGAAGAGACTATACCAGGTCCTTCTCAATAAACAAGCTTCAGGTGCTCTAGTCATATGTATGTATCATACAGCTAAAAAAAGCTTATTCTAGACAAACAGTAAAGACTTCCAAATCAAATTGACAAGCAAGAGAAGTGGCTGACATTGAGACAGAATGCTTCCTCCCAAGACACCAGATCAAGTCTTCATACTTTAATTAAGATGAAACCCTCTTTCTTTCCTGTACTCTGGCATTGGCCTGGAAAGAAAATACCATTATTCATATCCTTCAGGCCATAGCTAAGGGAAGGTAACCTTTGGATTTTGGGACAGTGTTTTATTTCAGGCTAGGAGAAAACCTAACCAATCCCTGGCTTGAATGTGCAAATACAACAATCCTTGCAATAAATCCATTTCCCCACCTTAAGAAAAGTGGCTTGTTCCCTGACGTGACTTACCTTTGCCTGAGGTAGTTATTATTCTCTTTGAGTCTATGAATGCCTAGATGAATAGCATCTAACTGGACAATTCCTCTTAGGTTATTTAATGGTGCCCTTAACTTTCCACAAAGCAACTAAGACGACTCATTGGTCAACTCCCCTAAATTTGTATTATCAAGTTAGAAAGGACTTACCAGGAGGTATTCATGATTCAGGACTTGCTTCCTTTATTGGGACATACTTTTCTGATTAGGAATAAATGTAAGTAAGAATATGATCGGGGACCTCTCCTGAACTTTGGAAATAATCTAGAATCTGCTATTAAGGCAATAGCTGCTCACCACCACCATCCCAAATCCTATCATCTCTGGTCAAAGTTGTTCTTGATAATAGGAAAGCACTTGATTACCTTCTGGCTGAGCAGAGAGGTTCAGGGCTGTGGCCAGAACCAACTGGTACCCCTGGATTAACTCTTCTGGGGAAATTGAAATGCAATTAAATAACATCACTGAGCAAGTTACTTGGCTAAAAAGGTGACTCTCTATATGGGGTCTTTCTTCAACTTATTTGATTTTAATTGGTTTGGGTCCTAGAAACCTGAAGAAAATGATCAGCTGAAAAACTGTGAAGCTGAAGTAGTTGCCTACAGATATCACAGAGATTAAGCAAAGAACAAACAAACAAAAAATGTGATGACCTGTAAATACCACACAGGATCAACAAAAGCTGTGAGAACTACAGAGCAGAGGCAGGGAGTGGCCCTGTGCGCAGGCTCCCCCGTCCCTGGGATTCTCCAGGCAAGAACATTGGAGTGGGTTACCATTTCCCTTCTCCAACGCATGAAAGTGAAAGGGAAACCACTTAGTCTTAGTCGTGTCCGACTCTCAGCAACCCCATGGACTGCAGCCCACCAGGCTCCTCCATCCATAGGATTCTCCAGGCAAGAGTACTGGAGTGGGGTGCCATTTCCCAAACTAGATTCTGTCAAATACTAGTTCTAGAAGACATAAACAGGTTCACTGCTAAAAACAAGTTTCTTTGAAGAAATTCATTTGGAAAATAAGCATGCTATATCTTCCTTTGGCATGCATGCATAACACACATTATGATCTTACAGAGCCTCAAAATTTCTGAACTTCTTTGAAATTTGTTTCACCCATTTTACGTGGGACATTCCATCCCCATCCCATAGCTCTGTTAACATCCTGAGGACGAATATCCTGCAAAATACTAACAGAGGAAATGTTGGTATAATTATGATGTGAGCATATACAGATAAGAATAAACTCTTCCAGGGCAACATTCTAAGACAGATGAGAATCTCCTAGATTGTGTCACACTAGGAATTGGAATGTTGACAGTAACCATTAGATGAGGTTCTTTGAATCTAATAATATGCTAAAGAATTATTCAATGTGTGAAAGATAAAATCAAGAATGACTAAAGTTATGGTATTGAATATATATGTGTGTAGGGTACAAAGTATAATACTAGAATAATATAGACAAAATATAGATAAACCCAACAGAGTTATGATACATACTTTAAATTTATTCTTACTTGGGAGTTTAACTCTTTTTCAGGTAGACTGAAAATAAATTATTTCAATTTTTGTCCAGCTGTTCCCTCTTTATACAGAAACACGTTAATCATATAAATACATAGTCTTCTAATTTTTCTTTTTGTCCCCTATAATTAGTAGCCTTGTCTTTGTTTGTAAGTCTGTAAGAGTGGTGACTTAATTCTATCAGGATATTCATATCAATGTCATAAAATTTTAAGACCATATGTTGGGGCTTTCCTGGTGGTCCAGTGGTTAACAAGTCACCATGCAATGAAGGGGACACGGGTTCGGTCCCTGGTCCAGGAATTTCGCACATGCCATGATGCGCCTAAGCCCATGAGCCCCATGCTGCAAGTGCTGAAGCCTGCACACCCAGAGCCTGTGCTCTGCAATAAGAAGCCTGCACACCACAACGAAGAGCAGCCCCACTCGCTGCAACTAGAGAATGCCCGCGTGCAGCAACGAGGGCCCACACAGCCAAAAATAAAAATAAATAAGTAAATCTGTAACAAATAAATAAACCATATGTCTACATGCACATACACACAGGGAGGAAGAGGGTTATCAAGTGTTATTTTACATAATAATCTACGCATTTTAAGCTTATTAGATGTAGTTTTGAATGACCTGAAATTAAATTTACAAAACTGTTCACAGTAGTTCCATCTAGGGCTGCTAATGGATGAGCACAGGGATATATTGTATTTTGAATTTTTTCTTTTAACAATCAGCATATATTGTTTTATAATTTGACAGAGAGCCAAAGTAACAATAGAATTTACATTCTCCATCTAAAAAAAATTGAAAGTACATATAAGGCCACGTTCAGGGCCTTCTCAGGTGGTGCTAGTGGCAAAGAACCCACTTCCCAATGCAGGAGACATAAGAGACGTGGGCTCAATCCCTGGGTAAGGAAGAGCCCCTGGAGGAGGGCATGGCAACTCACTGGAGGATTCTTGGCCTGGAGAATCCCACAGACAGAGGAGCCTGGTGGGCTAAGGTCCATAGGTTTGCAAAGAGTCGGACACAACTGAAGTGACTTAGCACGCATGCACGCATAAGGCCATGTTCTAATAACTGCACTCCTTCCTGAAATGTGCTTTGTGAAAGGCCTGTCCCAGGTATTTGTCACCCTAAGGAGGCTCCTAGTGTCAGCTGTGACTGTGGCTTGTCTTACTTCATGCCCTTTGCAATCCTGTGCTTTATCATTCCTCTGTCTTCTTTGCTCATTGACTTTGAACACTGTGGTCTGCATTTGCCCAAGACTGCAGCAGCTGGGGGTGGGGAGGGGTGTTGATTTTCACACTTGATTCTTCCTGAAAGCAGATCACACATATTATACTATACCAGGCAATGAGATATCCAGGAAACACTCTTTTACAAGATTTTTTGAGAGCAGCAGCCCCAGGGTTTTAGTATATCACCAGTTGAGGCCTATGATTCTTGAAAATTATCTTAGCACTGTGTTTGCTCAACAAAATTGAGCCACAGAGGTTGACTAATAAATAATTATTAATCAACTTTAAAAGGTTTATTTGTAGCATACAATTTGGAAATTAAATATGTTATATATGGTTTACTTTACGGTTTTGACTTCCAGAATATCTAGTATACTTATTTGAATAATATCAAATATACTTATCTGAATCGGGCAACATTATATCTATCCCATGAACTTTGTATTGTAGGATATTTTACAAAGGCATTGCTTGTTGTTTGAGAAAATATAAACAAAATAAACTAAATAGTCAGTGGCAATCTAATAATTGAAGTCTTCTTTTTCTTTGATGTCTATTTATCTTTTCCATCATACCATGTGCTGCATGTGGAATCTTAGTTCCCTGCTGCTGCTAAGTCGCTTCAGTCGTGTCTGACTCTGTGTGACCCCATAGATGTCAGCCCACCAGGCTCCCCCGTTCCTGGAATTCTCCAGACAAGAACACCGGAGTGGGTTACCATTTCCTTCTCCCTCAGTTCCCTGACCAGGGATCAAACCTGCTGCCCCTGCAGTGGAAGAGCAGATACCTAACCACTGGACTACCAGGGAAGTCCCTGACTTCTATTTTGAATGATTTACAAGATTAATTTAGACAGGAATCACATTGCCAACTAAGGGCCTATGGTACTCACTCACGCATTCATTCTTCAAAAAACCACACAAAATTCATCAAATGACTTTTATCTTCATGCTGAAACCAGAAGAGGACTACTGACAATGTCTGTCTTCAGGTAGCTCCTAATCCAGTAAGGCATACATGGAAGTTTATGGTTACAAATAGCAAACAACACCTTCCTCCTTCTCTTCCTTAAAAGCTAGTTAGCCCTCTCTCCATTCCTGCCAAAGTATGCACATGCTCCATATTGCCTGTGTATACATTATTTTAACCTAGGAAATTGTCTTCAGGGTCTAGATCTGATTTATCAGAATTCTGCAAACACCCATAACTCATGTTTCAGGCAACTGCCAGAATATACCTGAAATCATAAATTAAACGTATATATCTAAGTTATTTTCTTCAAGGTGAAAGAGTTTTGCCTCAGAACAAGAAAAGCTTTCCCTATATGGTTATAAAAAATACTTTATTAAAAAAAAATAGTCATTGGCCTCCTATATTTCCATAAAGTGTTAATTTGGAAAGAAGGCGAATTTGCAAGTGCTTTGATTCTGTTCTATGGTTGTTTTCTAAAACTTTAGTGACACTTTGCTTTTGATGCACTTTTCTTTTGTTTCCAATATATTCAACTATTGTGTGAGCATGCAGAGAAGTTTGCACTAAGGATCTGTGCAAGTAGAAACTGCGTTTCCAAAGAAGGAGATAGAAGATTTAAAGTGTGCTAGCAGATTGGCTGAAATCATCTTAAAAGAAAAGCAAAGTCATTCTAGGGACCACCTGAGTGTGAAAGACATTAACAAGAGAATTATTTTAAAAATAGATTTAAAAATTGCCATTTGGTAGGTAAACAAGAGAAAGATGAGATGAAGAATTAAGAAACAAATGGATACCTAGATAACAGAAACAAGTCCTAGGAGAACTGAATGGAAGAAATAGATAAAATGGTTTGCCAGAGGCAGCTGATAATCTGAATTTGACCAGCAGGGGGAGCAATAGTATCGCAGTTGTCAAATCACAGTTCTTAAAAGGAGAGGTTTCAGATTTATGGTTCTAGAAAGAAGGACACGTTAGTGACTCTTACTTCTGTAATAAACAACCCAGCTACAGGCACCGGGAAGGAGTTTTAATGATCTGTATCTCCTGAAGCACGATCAGCACATCGTCCGCTCTGCACACACTCAATCTGTATCACGTAGAGGTTTGATGAATTTACCTTCGGGCCAGTGTTTTTTCCTCCTAAAATTTATAGGTTTGGATTTTCAGAGAAGTCATCCTTCCTTATCTTTGGTTAATTGAGAGGATAAATTTCAGACATAGCTAGAACAAAATGACCGAAGAGTGGAATAGGAAGCAAGAGGAGATTTTTTGAAATATCAGAGATGGTTTATTTAGTCTTTTATGAATTTGTTTTTAACTGTTTCAGCTGGCAGACTTGAAAGGCAACTGGCAGAGCGGGTGAATACATGCACATCAGCTCTTCCATAATAACCTGCTTGACTTTTCTCGACTTTTCCTGCCCCCATAAACAACTAGTTTCCCAGCCATGCAGGCAATGGCTCTCAAAAGTAACTCAGTGTTTTTATTCCTGTCTGTGCATGTTTGCATGCTATGTTGCTTCAGTCCTTTCCAACTCTTTGCAACTCTATGGACTGTAGCCCACCAGGTTCCCTCTGTCCATGGGATTTCCCAGGCAAGAATACTGGAGTGAGCTGCTATGCCCTCCTCTGGGGGATGTTCCAGACCCATGGACCGAACCTACATCTCCTCTGTCTCCTGCACTGGCAGGGAGGTTATTTACCACTACTATCACCTGGGAAGCCCACTCCTATCTATATTCTTCCTCATAATAGATGACTAGGTTTAGGCTCAATGAATTGTACTTTTGTCCCCTAGATCCTTCATAATTTAAAAGTCCGTAGGCACCAAGAAACCTGCTCTTCTTCTTATTTCTAATGAGTCAGCTCCCCATATGCTCCTGGAAACATAGAGATGTGGGAGCCCACAGAACATCATATCTAAGAGACATCTGTCAGCTAAGCACTCCTCTAAAGTGAAATAGATTATTGTAATTCAGTACATTGTGTTAGTTTCAGTAATGCTGAAGAAGCTGAATTTGAACTGTTCTATGAAGACTTACAAGACCTTCTGTAACTAACACCCAAAAAAGATCTCCTTTTTATTACAGTGGTCAGGAATGCAAATGTAGGAAGACAAGAGATATCTGGAGTAACAGGCAAGTCTGGCCTTGGAGTATAAAATGAAGCAGGGCAAAGGCTAACAGAGTTTTGCTAAGAGAACTCATTAGTCATAGCAAACACCCTCTGCCAACAACACAAGAGACAACTCCACACATGGACATCACGAGATGGTCAAAACTGAAATCAGACTGATTATATTCTTTGCAGCCAAAGATGGTGAAGCTCTATACAGTCAGCAAAAATAAGACTAGGAGCTGACTGTGGCTCAGATCATGAACTCCTTATTGCCAAATTCAGATTGAAATTGAAAAAAAGTAGAGAAAACCACTAGACCATTCAGGTATGATCTAAATCAAATCCCTTATGATTATACAGTGGAAGTGACAANCAACATTGGCTAGATATTTACTTTCTCTGGGACTTTGTTTCCTTATATTAAAACTTGAACAGATAATAATACCTTCAAAAATATCAGGAAATGTGTAGAGGCAAGGGACTGAGGAGGGGACACCATCAATGTTAATGTACTTGCCTCCTTTTCTTTACTTCTTCAAGTATTCAGGCTCTTTCTCACCTCATAAAGCATATTGTAGGGTTCACCAATATCTGCTGAATTGTTATTTCATAAGATAACAGCACTAGGTGTTTTCAAGTATTGTCATAACAATAATTTATCTTGAAAGGTTACATAGAAATCATGGAAATAGATTTTTTAAGAGGGGCAGAAAGTTCAATACTTCGTTGTTTTCCATGTTACCAAACACCCAGCTTACTGAACAGTTCATTTATTTGACAAATATTTATTGAACAGCTAAAACTCTTAGCACAGTACTTGGCATACATTTACTTATTTATTTTTCATTCAGCAAACATGAATTGTATGATTACTGTGGGCCATTATTATGCTGGACATGGACCCTGCTCTCATGGAGCCCAGTATGGTCCAGGAAACAGATATCATTAATCAAACAAGCATGTAAAGGTAGCACCATAGGCATGATAAGAAATGTTAAAAGAGAATTAAATGTGTTAGAGTAAAATATTTTCATCTAACTAGATATAGCAGGTTGTTTCCTGAAGAAGTAAAAAATGACCAGAAATCTGAAAGATAATGGCAATTAACCAGGGAAAGAAGGTGAAGAAATGATGTTATATGTGGAAGAAACAGATGTATAATTGTCTATGGTAAACAAGTGCCTATAGCACCTAAGTTGGACTCTCTAAACCAGAGCAGAAAAAGCAATAGAGAACATGGTATAATGTGAGGCTAGAAGTAAGAACGGAGAAGGCGATGGCACCCCACTCCAGTACTCTTGCCTAGAAAATCCCATGGACAGAGGAGCCTGGTAGGCTGTGGTCCATGGGGTCACGAAGAGTTGGACACGACTGAGTGACTTCCCTCTCACTTTTCACTTTCATGCATTGGAGAAGGAAATGGCAACCCACTCCAGGGTTCTTGCCTGGAGAATCCCAGGGATGGCGGAGCCTGGTGGGCTGATGTCTGTGGGGTCGCACAGAGTCGGACACGACTGAAGTCACTTAGCAGCAGCAGCAGAGGTAAGAACTGAACTTTGCACATTGGGGTAGGTGAGGTTCGTTAGTTTTGTTTTAAGCCTAAGGTAAGAAGGAAATGTCAACCCACTCCAGTATTCTTTCCTGGAGAATCCTGTGGATGGAAGACTCTGGTGAGCTTCTGTCTATGGGGTCGCACAAGAGTCGGACATGACTGAAGTGACTTAGTATACAATACGATGACATTACAGATTTTTAAGGAAGAGAATAAAATGTTCCAACTTGGCAATGGAAAGATAATTCTTAATGCATTTGAGTTAGAGAAGGACAATAATAAATGTAAGGGAACCAATTTGGGAAGCTATTGGAGTAGGTCAAATAAGCAGCTTGGACCAGAAAGTCATGTATATAAAAGGTAAGAGTCAGAGGATTGGATACAAGAGTAAGTAAAGAGAGCTAACCTGAGTGGCTGTAAGATTTCTGATTTGCTGAACGGGATGGATGACACTGCTACTCACTGAGAAAAGAGCACTGGAAGAGGAGCAGGTATTTGGGGGAGATGAGTGTGAAATGAGCAATGTGGAATATAAGGTGTCTTTAGAGACACTGCAGAAGAAATATCACACAGGCAATTTAGTAAAGGGATCTGGGGCTCAGAAGAGAGGTCTAGACTGTAGTTATTAATATGATTAGGGGCTTCCTTGGGGGCTCAGAGGTAAAGAATACTCCTGCCAATGCAGGAGATGCAGGAAACACAGGTTTGATCCCCAGGTCTGGATTATCTTCTAGAGGAGGAAATGGCAATCTACTCCAGTATTCTTGTCTGGAAAATCCCATGGACAGAGGAGCCTGGTGGGCTATAGTCCATAGAGTTGCAAAGAGTTGGACATGACTGAAGCGATTGAGTACTCACACAATCTGATTAAGGTTGCTTGCAGTGACTATACAGAAAGAGAAGAGACAGCATAAGGATTAAAACATATACCTATATGAGACATACTGTGATGGCTCTTTTATGTCTTTTAAGTGTCATTTGTCAATAATATGATTTAAAATCTGAAGGAGATTTAATGTAATAAATTATTAAAACCTAAATCAGTCTTATAAGTAAATCAATAAATGGAAAACATTTCCCTTTACATTTTTGACTTTTCCAAGTTGGACTAAATCTTGAATCAACTTATTTCAATTCTACATATTCTGTACATACTTACTGAAAGTCCACTCTACCAGGCATTGTGCTAGGCATAGTCAGTTCCCAGAGGCTATAGTAAGAGATTTCACAAGTAAAGGTATAACTACAGAGCGGGGGAAGTGTTAGACCACATGTGTTAAGGAACCGATAGTTATATATAGTGTGGAAGTAATTGTGTGATATTTTAATGGGATTTGGCATAAAGGATTAAGGAAGACACTAAGAAGAAGTAATTTTTAAGCTGAACCTTAAAAAATGAATAGAAAGAAGCCAAGTAAACAGGGGAAAGGAAAGATTCCAAGAACATAAAAAGAGTATATTGAAAGGTCCAAAGTCAAGAGCATGATGCTTTCTCAGAAATAAAAGCACTTTGATATGACTAGAGTGGGTGGAAAGCTTCATTTCAAAGAGTGGGGAGAAGCTAAATCATAAATGTCCAAATGAAGTCCTGTTTCTTTCTGTGTTAGTTACTCAGGTGTGTCCAACTCTTTGGGATCCCATGGACTGTAGCCCACCAGGATCCTCTGTCCACGGAATTCTCCAGGCAAGAATATTGAGTGGGTTGCCATTCCCTTCTCCAGGCAATCTTCCTGACCTAAGGATCAAACCCGGGTCTCCTGGAATAAAGGCAGATTCTTTACCATCTGAGCCGCCAGGGAAGCCCACAGTCCTGTTTGGCTTCTGTTAAACAGTTGGCAGGAAGACTCTTCCCAAATCTATAATTGAGGCGATGCATCAGATGAAGATATAAACACCTTAATAATAATATAAGAGTCCTGGAAGCATTGCACATTGATCTAGAGGAAAATGTTTCTCTAATTGGAGACATTGCATCTAATCTTCAGGCAGTAAACAACACATCGGTACATCGAAAATCCCTTCTACCCACATGAATATTTGCTTTTCTTCTTTTGAGCTGCAACTCTGTTAATCTGTTGATTCATACTTTTAAAATAAGTACTTCCTCCTCAAAGTGAGGTTTTAAAGTGATGAGGACCAACACTCACATGACATTTTAATATTAACCAGGCTTCCTGTGTAAAGTTCTACACTTATTCTATCTCAACAGCACGGTCTCGTGAACAATACCAGCCACTATCTGATGTGAAGAGTGACTGGTGATGACAGCGTAGTCTGGAAGACATCCAGCTCTCGGAGGTACAAATAGTACTTGAAAACAGCTGTGCTTAAATGAATTCTTCCTTATATACTGATCAGACATAGCTGAAACCAAATTTCCCAAATGTAGTACATTCTTTTTTCTTTTAAGCAGAGATCAGAAATCTTTCCATCAATTGTAAATTTCTCCAACCTGAGGCATTGATAATTAAATAACTCTACTATTTATAAGAAACATTAAGAAAAATACTTTTAAAGGAAGGAAACAATTGGAAATACATACATATATATATATATATATATGTATATACACACACACACACACACAGACACACACAAACATATATGCTAGTTTCATTGCTGACTTCCCCCTTCCCTAAAATTAAATGAATTCTTCATTCACTATTATAAACTAAATATTTCCTTTGAGTCCAATTAGCATTGCTGAAAGAAAAAGCAAATCAAGGCTCTGTTCAGCATGCATCAGTGTAATGGAAAATCAGGTCCTTTATTCTGGCTTTAATAACTGCAGCTTGATTAGAGGCAAAGAAAAGGCTATGAAGGGAGAAAGGGGGAAAGGAGAAGGACTGCCAAATTAGTTCTATAAGAATTCTCAACCTGTCTGCTCTCTGGCTCACTATTCAAATGCTAATTGAGGCTTTTGGTAAACAGAATGGGTAATCACGGAAGACAAAACCAGACACAGAAAACAAATGAAATATCATACCTTATCCAAAGCAGCATGGCATTTTTCTGATAAGCTTTGCAAGACTTAAAATATTAAGTCCTTGGGTCTTTTTTTTTTTCTGGATAGAATATAATTAATATAATAAAATAAATATTACATAATCAAATAAAAAATGACAAAGAACTGCTTTGTTTCAACAATGAAGCCAGTCATGTTATAATTAGATAAGAGGATTTATATTCACAGCTATAAACATGAAAGTACACCATGAGGCTGGATAAAGGCAAGTTTTTAATTCTTAAAAATTAATTACATGGCATTACTCTTATCAGTACACAGAATGCATTAATTATACAATTAATAAAAAGATGAAAGGGTTGTGTTTTATTTTTTAATTTTTTTGGCAATTGTAATGCACAAGGAGACATTTGTTTTTATACCCAGAATTGTCCTTCAGGCATTTCTATAATCTTCTTACCAGGCAATGTCAAGACCTTAAACCAGTTAGTAGGAATATTGAATGGAGTGGGTCTTCATGTTACTGTTTAAACACATTTCAGAAAGGTTGTGGATTTCCATGTAATTGGGATCTAAGGTGTAATAGGTTTAATTTGAGGTCCTCTTTAAAAGAACAGCAGGAAAAGGCATCGTCAGCAACGTCTAATACCAGTAAGAAGCGACAACGGGCTTCCTTAAGGATGAAAAAGTGATTATCTTAGTACAGCAGACATTTCTCTGACTGCCTCCATCATCAGCATGGCACCAAAAATGCCTTCTGCGTGCTACCACTTTATCCTTGAAAACATCCACAAAAGAAATGTGGTAGTGAAGGCAGCTGGTTCTCAGGAGCAGAGCCACAGGTCAAGTCCATTTTAACAAACTCTGAGGGACTATCCAAATTCTCTTGCTATCTTGCAACTATGTTTTATCAACTATTACTTGGAATAAATGGCCAATCAGCCAAGGCTAGGAAATCTGTTTTTGTTACATAAAAAATGTTGATGTAATGTACAGAGGGACAACACAGTCACATTGGAAAAGTATTTGACTTAGTTGACCTGCCAGCAATATTGTGTGTGCAAAGAACACTCTACAACTTCATCTCACCTGAAAAGATGTCTTTCAGCTCCTTTAAGACTATGTTGTGAACACTTGAAGAAAATACAGAAATAGTCTTTAAATAACCCCAGGCATTTATAATTTTAGAACTAACCTGGAATGATATCCCCTCTGTAATAACAATGACTACTTTGCTGTTTGGGATAGAGAAAGGGGAAAGGCCTAAAAACAGAAAATATAAGATCACAATTAGTGCTGGTGTCTAAGAAGTGAATAAGGAGCAACCCACTCCTCTCCCATTATCTCTACCAGTCCCCAGTCTTTGATTTGAATAATTAGTATAAAGTGATATCAAAATGCAGCTTCAACTTACTTTCCATGTAAATCTGATTGCATAGGCTATGATTCCTAAATATTCAGAAATTTAGGATCTACTATGCATCTCCACTGCTAAATACTCCCATTCTACCTGCCCTCAATCCCAAGCCCCCACCCACAGACCTACACACACTACAAATACTGTTTGTCTTTCCTATAACCTGTCATCTTGCATCTTGTTGCTCTCTGCTTTTCTGTCCCTAGGCATATCAACATTCCAAGGATAATGATGAGGCACCTTGGAAAAGTGGTGTTTGTTTAGCTTAAGGTAATGTTTTCAATGTCTTTCTGTGTGTGGCAGTCTCATTGCTTCTAAAACAAAACCCATCTCCAACTAAACCTGCATTCCATATTAACACCTCAGACACATTGCTGTAGTTTTTTTTTTTGTTTTTTTTTTTTTGTCATCCTGTCCTGGTTGAAAAATTATATGTGAGACTGGAGGTGGCAAACAATAGAATCAGCTTGATGGGTTCAAGCTTTGAAAATCACATTTCTCCAAGCCTTATTATCAAAGTGAAGTGCTGTGGCAGCATGTCCTTCCTAAGTTTCCTGAATTCCTGGCAAATAGACTGAAGGAACTGGGTATTTAGCCAGAGCTCACCTACCTATAATTCTCTTAGAATTGTAAATATGGATTTTAGTCACATTCATATATGAGGTTTTCAATTCTTATGAGAGTATGTAGCGAAAATTTCCCCTAGATATTAAGAAATTCTTAGTTTACAGAGATGCATTTGTTCACAGTATCAAGTAGGGAAGATCTTTTATTTCCAATTATCTGTCTCACAGTTCATCTAAAAGGGGAGAGTAGTTGTCACCAGGGCACATTTGTACCCCGCACTGCCCCACCCTACTCTGTAAGTAGATAAGTAGGCTGTGGCTCTCTTTGGACAGTGTTGATGTTCAGTAGCTAAGTCATGTCGCACTCTTTGCGACCCCATGGACTGCAGCATGCCAGGCTCCACTATCCTTTCCTATCTCCCAGAGTTTGCTCAAATTCATGTCCATGGGATCAGTAATGCTATCTAATCATCTCAACTTCTCCTGTCCCCTTCTCCTTTTGCCTTCAATCTTTCCCAGCATCAGAGTCTTTTCCAATCAATCAATTATTTGCATCAAGTGGTCAAAGTATTGGAGCTACAGCATCAGTCCTTCCAATGAAGAAAGGAAGAAAGAAAAGAAATATCTCAATGAATATTCAGGGTTGATTTCCTCTGGGATTGACTGGTTTGATCTCCTTGCTGTCCAAAGGACTCTCCGAGTCTTCTGAGCACCACAGTTCGAACATGGTTAGTCCTCAGCCTTCATTATGGTCCAACTCTCATGTCCGTACATGACTACTGGAAAAACCATAGTCCCTCTCCTTTTCAATACGCTGTCTAGGCGTGTCATAGATTTCCTTTCAAGGAGCAAATGCCTTTTAACATGGCTGCAGTCAGTATCCTCAGTGATTTTGGAGCCCAAAAACACAAAATCTGTTACTATTTAAATTTTTCCCCATCTATTTGCCTTGAAATGATGGGACCAGATGCCATGAGCTTAATTTTTGAATGTTGAGTTTCAAGCCAGCTTTTTCACATTCCTCTTTTACTGTCATCAAGAGACTCTCTAGTTTCTCTTTACTTTCTGCCATTAGAGTGGTATCCTCTGCATATCTGAAGTTGTTGATATTTCTCCTGGCAATCTTGATTCTAGCTTGTGACCACTCCACTACCTAGGAAGCTCTTGTTGGCCAGTGACATGGGGCCAAAAGAGTCTGTTGCTTTCTTACTGACTCTTTAATTTCCAATGATCAATTCATCTCATTTCCTTTCCTTTGCCAAGTAAATTCTGGGAGTTCATTTAAGATGGAGTGTCCACAGGCTTTGGATTCCCAAGTAGTGCTTCCGGTTAGGAATCTATCTGCCAGTGTCGGAGATGCAAGAGACATGGGTTCAATCCCTGGGTTAGGAAGATCTCCTAGAGAAGGAAATAGCAACCCACTCCACTGTTCTTGCCTGGAAAACCTCATGGACAGAGGAGCCCAGTGGGCTACAGTGCAGGGGATCACAAAGAGTCAGGCACAACTGAACAATTGAACATGCATGCACGTCCACAAGCTTAGATTAGTGGGTAACCATAGTTCATTGAGATTCTACTGGCCCTGACTGAGAATGAAAACAAAACAAAAGAAAAAAATACAAATGCAGTTGGTTGAGTTAACCCACTGAGATTTGAGAATTGCTTGTTTCATAGGGGAACTTGGAATATTCTACCTAATACCATTAGAGACCAAGCTTATATAGGAATAATTNGGACAGAGGAGCCCAGTGGGCTACAGTGCAGGGGATCACAAAGAGTCAGGCACAACTGAACAATTGAACATGCATGCACGTCCACAAGCTTAGATTAGTGGGTAACCATAGTTCATTGAGATTCTACTGGCCCTGACTGAGAATGAAAACAAAACAAAAGAAAAAAATACAAATGCAGTTGGTTGAGTTAACCCACTGAGATTTGAGAATTGCTTGTTTCATAGGGGAACTTGGAATATTCTACCTAATACCATTAGAGACCAAGCTTATATAGGAATAATTTCAGATTCTTAGTGATCTTCATGAATAGTTCTATAGATTGGCTACAAACCATATCCTCACACCTTCAGTTAGGCTGATAAAAAGAGAGATTTCATTAGAACCCAGCACTGTGCTGAGTCTTATCTGAATTATCACATATGATCCTCACAAGAGGCGCTGTTGAAATTAGAACTCCTTAGTGTCAAAATTCTGAGCCCCACGTATTAGATATTTAGTTCAGTATATTCAGCTCAGTATATTAGTTCAGATATCCAGCTCAGTATATTTAGTTAAGAGTTTTAAAAAAGGAATATGAATTCATTTTTAAGAACAAAGAAACATACACCATCAGTATACGACCATTTAACATTGTCATTTTTATGACAGCCCTGAAGACAGTATTTTAAGCCAGTGCTATTTGGTAAAGTGTATATCTAAAAGGACTATTAGAAGAGACAAGAATCAAGCCTTCTTAGGTTTTCAGTAATAATGTGCTGAGAAGACAAAGGAATTGTTCTCACAAATATGCTTATTTAAGATCATTATAAAAATGTGTTTCTCTCCTTCCAAAGATTATATTTTGAGAGNCTGTTATTTAAAACGATGGATTAACAATATTAAGTAAATTCTGTGAAGCAAAACTAAGACAGTGAAAGTGAAAAACTAAGACAGTGAAAGGCCAGAGTCTAAATTTAAGCTAAGTGAAATGAGTCTCTGCTTTTCCAGAATGATATGTGACAAGTAATAATCGATGAATTGCACCAAATAAAGTTTATTTCTCTTAGAGTAACGGCACATATTACTATTTTAATTAAATATATATACAAACTTATACCAACACTTTATATTAATCTTAAAAGGCGAACAGCAGTTTTTAGAAGTAAGTATGTTCTTGTTGTGGAGAAGGAAATGGCAACCCACTCCAGTGTTCTTGCCTGGAGAATTCCAAGGACGGCAGATCCTGGTGGCCTGCTGTCTAATGGGTTGCACAGAGTTGGACACCTGAAGCGACTTAGCAGCAGCAGCAGTCAGAATGGCCATCATTAAAAAGTCTACAAACACCAGATGCTGGAGAGGGTGTGGAGAAAAGGAAACCTTCCTGCACTCCTTGCACTTCCTGCATTCCCTGGTAGGAATGCAAACTGGTGCAGCCACTGTGGAAAACAGTATGGAGGTTCGTTAAAAAAGTAAAATTAGAGCTACCATATGATCCTGAAATCCCACTGTTGGGCATACATCCAGAGAAAACTCTAATTCGAATAGATACATGCACCCCAATGTTCATTGCAGCATTATTTGCAATNCTGTGGAAAACAGTATGGAGGTTCGTTAAAAAAGTAAAATTAGAGCTACCATATGATCCTGAAATCCCACTGTTGGGCATACATCCAGAGAAAACTCTAATTCGAATAGATACATGCACCCCAATGTTCATTGCAGCATTATTTGCAATAATAAAGCAATCTAAATGTCCATCAATGGAGGAATGGATAAAGAAGTAGTACAGATATATATTGGAAAATTAGCTATAAAAAAGAACTAAATAATGCCATTTGCAGCAACATGAGCTAGAGATTATCATATTAAGTGTATCAGACAGAGAAAGACAAATATATTGCTTATATGTGGAATCTAAAAAAAGATACAAATGAATTTATTTACAAAACAGAAATAGTCACAGACATAGAAAACAAACCAAAAAGGATTAGGGGAAAAAAGAGGATTAGATGGAGAGAAATTAGAAGCTTGGGATAAACATATACATACTGCTACTGCTACTGCTACTGCTAAGTCACTTCAGTCGTGTCTGACTCTGTGTGACCCCATAGACGGCAGCCCACCAGGCTCCCCCGTCCCTGGGATTCTCCAGGCAAGAACACTGGAGAGGGTTGCCATTTCCTTCTCCAATGCGTGANCCAGGATTGATTTTCTTTAAGATAGACTGATTTTACCTCCTTGCAGTCCTAGGAACTCTCAAGAGTCTTCTCCAGCATCACAGTTCAAAAGCATCAATCCTCCAGTGCTCAGCACTCTTTATGGTCCAGCTCTCACATCCATATATATGACTGCTGGAAAAACCATAGCTTTGATTAGATGGACCTTTGTCTCCATGGCCAACCCAAAGAGAATGGCTTCTGAGCATTGAGTGCATTCAATTTGACCTCTTTTCTCCAAATGGCTGCACATGCATGGCCTGGGACATGGCACATGTTATTTAGTAAATGCCACCAAGGTGTCTCCCTTTTGAACATAATTCTGAGCCTTTATACCATGGAAAGAAATCAAGTACAGGTCTTACACCTTGAAATTTCTGAAAAACATGTGCCATGTGTTTGTCATCTTTTCAGAAAAGCACTTCTGAAGAGCCCTTTAATGAGTTTCCTAGAGAAAATCTGAAGGAATCGTAATGCAACTAATCATTTCCTACCTTCCCACTGAACCTCTTATTAATTAACATGTTAATGCTCTGTTTGATTTCTTAAATTTAGTTTGAGAGACAGTAAAACAGCTATTTTCAAATTAAATTAAATTAAATTAAATTGAGTTGTGAGAAGATTTTCAACTGATATAGGGCTTTTTGTACTTTGCTAATTCTTATACTCATTAAGGTAAAAAAGAAATCAATGAACTTGAAATGAAAGTGTTGATATTATTGTAAGCTACATCTACTCCTGAATAACTTACTCCCTCCATGACAATGTTTTACCAGGTATGTGGCATTAGAAAATGCAAATTCTCATGCTTAAAGAAACAGAAAAATTTCCTCAGTTACCATAAATGTCACCCAAGTATCTGTTTGGGGAATTAGCATAGTCATAAACTGTAAAAATTGAGATTTATTTTCCAGTACAGTAGACATCTTTACTGTTAATAGGCTGTAATAATCCTGTGATTTTCAATGGTATATTGCTCTCAGTTCATTGTGCAAACTTCAGGTATAATTAATTATCTTTTATCTTTCTCTAAGGATTTCCTTTTTTTAAAGAAGGTCTTGTTTAGACTACTGTTCTAACGGATTTTGAGGAAAAATGTTACAGATGGTATGGGAGAAGAACCAGGGATCAAATTGCCAACATCTGTTGGAGCATAGAAAAGGCTAGAGAATTCCAGAAAGACATCTACTTCTGCTTCATTGACTAAGCTAAAACGTTTGACTGTGTAGATCACAGAAAACTGGAAATTTCTTAAAGGGAGGAAATACAAGTACACCTTTACTACCTTCTGCAAAGCCTGTATACAGGTCAAGAAGCAACAGTTAGGACCAGATATGGAATTACAGACTGGTTCCAAGTTGGTAAAGGAGTCTATCAAGACTGTATATTGTCACCCTGCTTACTTAACTTATATGCAGAGTACATCATGTGAAATGCTAGGCTGGATGAAGAACAAACTGGAATAAAGATTGCCAGGAGAAATATCAATAACCTCAGATATGCAGATGTTACCACCCTTATGGCAGAAGCGAAGAGGAACTAAAGATCCTCTTGATGAAGGTGAAAGAGGAGTGAAAAAGCTGGCTTAAAACTCAGCATTCAAAAAATGAAGATCATGACATCTGGTCCCATTACTTCATGGCAAATAGATGGGGAAACAATGACAACAGTGAAATACTTTATTTCTTAGGCTCTAAAATCACTATGGACAGTAACCACAGCCATGAAACTAACAGTTTGCTCCTTGGAAGAAGAGCAATGACAAACCTAGAGAGCATATTAAAAACCAGAGACATTACTTTGTCAACAAAGGTCTGACTACTCAAAGCTATGGTTTTTCCAGTAGTCATGTAAGGATGTGAGAGCTGTACAATAAAATAGGCTGAGCACCAAATAACTGATGCCTTCAAACTGTGGTGTTGGAGAAGACTCTTGACAGTCCTTTGGACTGCAAGGAAGTCAAGCCAGTCAATCCTAAAGGAAATCAACTCTGAATATTCACTGGAAGGACTGATGCTGAAGACAAAGTTCCAATATTCTTGGCCATCTAATGAGAAGAGTGGACTCACTGGAAAAGACCCTGATGGAAAAGATTGAAAGCAAAAGGATAAGGGGAAAACAGAGGTTGAGATGATTAGATAGCGTCACCAACTCAATGGACTTGAATTTGAACAAACTCTGGGAGATAGTGAAGGAAAGAGGAGCCTGGCGTGCTGCAATCCATAGGATCACAAAGAGTTGGCCATGACTGAACAACAAGTCCTTAACGTTCTGGCTACCCTTTATTTATATTGATTTAGATGTTTTAAAATCTTTGATTGCTTTATATTGAACTTTCAAATGTCTTCTACCAGTAATGTTTGCAGTTACCCTTTTTACATTACCTCAATTATCCTTTTTTAGTTTACCATGTGACATCTTGGGTTAATACCAATATTCTACCATGAAATAGGAATTCAGTATGACTGTACCAGAAAATTTTCCAGGCAATGTTTTGCCCTTGGATGGTGCAAATATTTCTGTGCTTCTTAAACTTTAACAGGCTTATGAACCACCTGGAGATCATGTTCATCTATTGATCCTGATTCAGTAGATCTGGGGTAGAGTTTCCTACCCAGTAGAGCCAGGGTAGAGTTTGACATTCTGCATTTCCTACAAGTTTTGGAGTGGTGGTGATAACACTTTGAATACCAAGGGTTTAGCTAACACTGATATGCCAAGAATAAATTTGACATGATATCTTTAATAATTGCAAATCTCACAGTTTTCTGGAAAACAGAGTTTCCTACTCATAATCAGTGCCTTAGGTGGGACCCAAGTATATAGTCAAAACTGAAATATTTCTGTCTTTTTGTGCCTTCCTAAAGCACAATACATTGCTGAGTTGAAAGATATCTTTAACAGTTTTCAGTGTTTATTGTTGTTAGTTGTGAAGTATTTGCAATATTTTCATCTTAGTTTGCCATTTGTCATACATGGCATATGAGATAAAATCTAATTGCCTTTCCTACAAGAAACTATTCAGAATGACTTTAGCTTTGTTCACTTGATATTCCCTGAGTTCTTGCCTCTACCTTGTTCATGCTGTTTCATTTATCTGAAATAGCCACTCTCCTCCAAATACACTCCATTTGTTGAAAAACCGATTAATTCCTTAAGTCTAATCTTGAGCACCATCTTTTCTGTGAAGTCTTTTGAAATCCCCTTAATTAGATGAAATCTCTGATGACTCTAACCGTACTCTATCTCACAACACAGTAATTCATATGCTTGCCTTTGCCTTCTTACTAAAATGGTTTTCTGTGTAGAGAACAGTTGTGAGCACAGTTGTGTCACTTCTTTGACCATAACTTCAGTCGTTAAAACAATATATATCAATTGCCTATCACGTGCCAGGTCCTGAGCTCAGTACTTGAGGTTGAGAGATGAATGAGACTTAGCATCTGTCTTCAAGGGGGTCACCACTTGCCAGGATATAAAATAAACATTTAAAGACATAATTATAGAATGATGCATCTCAGTATGAGACACAATGATGGACAAAGAAGGAAATGATCACCTCGGTGTGGACTATGCTGAGTGAGGCTTACCAGGGTGCTTAGAGTCAAGTGACAGGTTTATGAGATGAGTAGGTATTTTGGCTATACAAATCCATCTGAGGCTGTGCTACACTGACTTACCTACTTCTTCTGTTATTTAGTCCCTAAGTCGCATCCAACTCTTTTGGGACCCTATGGACTGTAGCCTACCAGGCTCCTGTATGGGATTTCCCAGGCAAGTAGGTTTCTTCCCTTTAGCCAAGCTCCTGAATTGATCTAAATGCAGCTTATAAAATTGAAACAACTTAAACTGTATTTTCCTAATTTTTTTTTTAAATATCAGAATGTCTGATGCATGAAGTTTTCATGGCATGGATCCCATACCCTAACTCTCCTACCACCAGCAGCCTTTCCATAATAATACAATATATCTTACTTTAAGAGGTGTGTGGACACCTCTTGACCACAGCTATTAACTGCTCCTTGGATCCTTCTTGGTTGTCCTAAACTCTGTAGTGGTAACATTATTTCCAACAGGAGGAACCATAACAAGCCATATCAAGCACATATTTGGACCATGCTAAAGCAGTTACCTCCTCTTCCAATATATATAATTGCACAAGTTGAGGACATTTGAGAAGAATCCAAATCCAGTTTGCTGTTACAGGAAGTGCATGCATACATGCATGCATCCTCAGTTATGTCTGACTGTTTGTGACCCCATGGATGGGGGCCTGCCAGTTTCCTCTGTCCATGAAATTTCCTAGGCAGGAATACTGGAGTGGGTTGCCATTTCCTCCTCCAGGGAATCTTTCCAACCCAGGGATTGAACCCATGTCTCCTGCATCTCCTACTTTGGCAGGCAGACTCTTTACCACTGAGCTACCAGGGAGTGAAGACTGCTGAAAACAATTTTCAACCAGGATATAGGCAGTAAAGTAGTCTCAGAATCACTGGGAGAAATCTCAGCAGGGGCCCAAGGCCAAACCTACCTTTCTTTTTCAAAAATACCACCCGATTANACTGATATGCCAAGAATAAATTTGACATGATATCTTTAATAATTGCAAATCTCACAGTTTTCTGGAAAACAGAGTTTCCTACTCATAATCAGTGCCTTAGGTGGGACCCAAGTATATAGTCAAAACTGAAATATTTCTGTCTTTTTGTGCCTTCCTAAAGCACAATACATTGCTGAGTTGAAAGATATCTTTAACAGTTTTCAGTGTTTATTGTTGTTAGTTGTGAAGTATTTGCAATATTTTCATCTTAGTTTGCCATTTGTCATACATGGCATATGAGATAAAATCTAATTGCCTTTCCTACAAGAAACTATTCAGAATGACTTTAGCTTTGTTCACTTGATATTCCCTGAGTTCTTGCCTCTACCTTGTTCATGCTGTTTCATTTATCTGAAATAGCCACTCTCCTCCAAATACACTCCATTTGTTGAAAAACCGATTAATTCCTTAAGTCTAATCTTGAGCACCATCTTTTCTGTGAAGTCTTTTGAAATCCCCTTAATTAGATGAAATCTCTGATGACTCTAACCGTACTCTATCTCACAACACAGTAATTCATATGCTTGCCTTTGCCTTCTTACTAAAATGGTTTTCTGTGTAGAGAACAGTTGTGAGCACAGTTGTGTCACTTCTTTGACCATAACTTCAGTCGTTAAAACAATATATATCAATTGCCTATCACGTGCCAGGTCCTGAGCTCAGTACTTGAGGTTGAGAGATGAATGAGACTTAGCATCTGTCTTCAAGGGGGTCACCACTTGCCAGGATATAAAATAAACATTTAAAGACATAATTATAGAATGATGCATCTCAGTATGAGACACAATGATGGACAAAGAAGGAAATGATCACCTCGGTGTGGACTATGCTGAGTGAGGCTTACCAGGGTGCTTAGAGTCAAGTGACAGGTTTATGAGATGAGTAGGTATTTTGGCTATACAAATCCATCTGAGGCTGTGCTACACTGACTTACCTACTTCTTCTGTTATTTAGTCCCTAAGTCGCATCCAACTCTTTTGGGACCCTATGGACTGTAGCCTACCAGGCTCCTGTATGGGATTTCCCAGGCAAGTAGGTTTCTTCCCTTTAGCCAAGCTCCTGAATTGATCTAAATGCAGCTTATAAAATTGAAACAACTTAAACTGTATTTTCCTAATTTTTTTTTTAAATATCAGAATGTCTGATGCATGAAGTTTTCATGGCATGGATCCCATACCCTAACTCTCCTACCACCAGCAGCCTTTCCATAATAATACAATATATCTTACTTTAAGAGGTGTGTGGACACCTCTTGACCACAGCTATTAACTGCTCCTTGGATCCTTCTTGGTTGTCCTAAACTCTGTAGTGGTAACATTATTTCCAACAGGAGGAACCATAACAAGCCATATCAAGCACATATTTGGACCATGCTAAAGCAGTTACCTCCTCTTCCAATATATATAATTGCACAAGTTGAGGACATTTGAGAAGAATCCAAATCCAGTTTGCTGTTACAGGAAGTGCATGCATACATGCATGCATCCTCAGTTATGTCTGACTGTTTGTGACCCCATGGATGGGGGCCTGCCAGTTTCCTCTGTCCATGAAATTTCCTAGGCAGGAATACTGGAGTGGGTTGCCATTTCCTCCTCCAGGGAATCTTTCCAACCCAGGGATTGAACCCATGTCTCCTGCATCTCCTACTTTGGCAGGCAGACTCTTTACCACTGAGCTACCAGGGAGTGAAGACTGCTGAAAACAATTTTCAACCAGGATATAGGCAGTAAAGTAGTCTCAGAATCACCGGGAGAAATCTCAGCAGGGGCCCAAGGCCAAACCTACCTTTCTTTTTCAAAAATACCACCCGATTACCACTGAAACCTGTTTTACCTTACTAAAAAGCATTAAATGGTTGGGCTCAGCACATAGACATTTGTCTCTGAAAATCTAGGTGTGATTTCAGGACTTCACAATTTGAACCACTACACAGTGGGTGACGTCAGACGGTAAAGTGTTTGCCTACAATGCAGGAGACCCAGGTTCGAACCCCAGATCGGGAAGATCCCCTGGAGAAGGAAATGGCAACCCACTCCAGTATTCTTGCCTAGAAGATCCCATGGACGGAGGAGCCTGGTGGGCTACAGTCCACAGGGTCGCAAAGAGTCGGACATGACTGAGCAACTTCACTTCACTTCACTTCACAGTGGGTAATGCTGTAGGCGGCCTACAGACCATACTTTATCCCAGGTAAATCATCCCTGATATCGCAGGTTAACTTTGAAATAAAGGCAACTATATCACGTTTTTCCTACCACAGTTTCTATATGCTAAAGTGGGAAATGATATGTAAATAGACTATCGCTTCTACCTTTTGCCAACAGCCTGTCCCAAATTACCTTCTCTGTTGCCCCTGATTATTGGCTCTATCTATGAAAAAGGGGTTCAGTTCAGTTCAGTCGCTCAGTTTTGTGTCTGAGGTGTCCATGTCTGTGGTGGTGGTAACTGTCTTTCCCTCCTCCATATAAGTGACACAGAAGCAATTTTAAAAGTCTATTTCTCTTATTGATCCCTCACATCATTATGATTTACCTCAGCAGAAAGAATTGAGACCAGTTCCATTCACCTAACAAACTGTTAATTGACGTTCTCATGTCAGCCAGGCACAGAGATTTCCTGATTTCAGCTCTCCCTCAAATAGCTTCAGGAAGAAGGTGCAATTGTCCTCACTTTACTGATAAGGAAATAAGATGAATAGTTTAAAAACTTGAAAAGATCACAGAGCAAATGAAAGTCAGCTTCAAACCCGATGTCTGATTCTGTAACCCCATTTTGTTTTTACTGCATCAAACAGTTGACATTTCACTTCATTTTGTTGGGGCTATAGACATTGAGTGACTGATGAATTTGTACATGCTGCAATTTACCAGGTTAATTTCAAAAGTGAAGCTATGCCTTCCCACATAGCCTTCATTCTCATTCTCATCCAAAGGTTGGGATGTGTAACAATGTTCTCTGACACTAAGCTTCTAGCTTCTGTGGTTTTCTTTCCCTTTGACAAGCTTTTTTTCCTCTTCGTTTAAGATTCTGTATCATCTATCTTTGAAGCAGGCACATTTTCTTTCTTCTCCAGAGTGTTTCTTCCCAGCGGTCCCCTAGTTTTATTATTCGGGATTTTCAACCTACCTTTAAGTTTTACGCTTTGGGCTTTTCTCTTACTCTTTATCTGAGGTGGTCATATGGCCATGCTGTTTCTTTCATTTAGTTTTTCTTTTTCCGTTTCAACCACATATTCTTCCCTGTTCCTTATTATTCTAGATTTCATCCTACTACCTTCATCCTTACTAACATGCTGGGAAGACCTTTCCCTTTTTCCTTAGCATTTCTGATGCCAGCCTTTTAAGTATTAATTGTATTGATCACCTAGATACTTCTCCAGGTTTTTGTACAGTTTTTTATTCACTCACTCACTGCATGAGTATCTTATTTGGGGTCTAACTGAAACAAATTGGCACATTTTGATACAATGTTATACTGGCTCCAAATCCACAGTGAAAGGAATTTAGAGCAAGAGATTGGATAATACACTCACACCTGGAACCACAAGGACCTCATTAGTGGCAGAAAGTAACATTTCCAAAAAATAGCTTCTAGAAAACAGGCTAGTTTCCAGACATTTCAAATCAGTAGATTTTCTATTTTAAGGCATTTTCCTAATAATTACTGAATCTAATTTTAATCACCAGACTTTTCTCTCTCATTTCACAATCCATTACAAGATAATGGAATGGATTCTGCAAACTCCAGCCTTGGAACGATTTACCTTTCACTAAAATATAGGTTGTAAATAAGGCAGAAAACAGCCTAAGGTGTTTTATATCATGAATCATATTTCTTATATTGCAATGATTATAATTTATTGTTTCTCTTCTGTTTAGCAAAGGAACAAAAGCAAAAGAGCTTCCAGAACAGAGGAATTATGACAGAGGAAACCAGAAATGCAATGCATCAAAGCAACACAAGATGTCACTTTTACATAGGTCTGCACTTCCAGGGTAAAACTGCAGCTGCATTGTGCATAAAGTAGTATGTGGAGTGCAAAAGCATAAAAAGATTTACACATGCTTCAGGAGAATGAACAGGAGACACAACTCTTGATTTGTTATCAAGATTTGTAACAATATCTTTTAAAATTAATTTTTACTGGAGTACAGTTACTTTAAAACATTGTGTTAGTTTCTTGCTGTACAGCAAAGTGAATCAGTCATACATGTACATATATCCACTTTCTAAGATTCCCTTCCCATTTAGGTCACCACAGAGCATTGAATAGAGTTCCCTGTGCTATGCAGTAGGGTCTCATTAGTTTTCTGTTTTATACATAGTAGTGTATACATTTCAGTCCTGATCTCCCAATTCATCTCACCCTCCTTCCTTCCTTGGTATCCATGTATACATTTGTTCTCTATATCTGTGACTCATTTCTCCTTTGCAAATGAGTTCATCTCAACCATTTTCCTAGATTCCACGTATCAGTGATTAGAAGTAGTTGTTTTTATCTTTCTGCTTACTTCACTCTGTATGACAGTCTCTATGTTGTGCGAATGGCACTACTCTGTTATTTTTTATGGCTGAGTAATATTCCATTGTATATCTGTACCACAACTTCTTATCCCCCAGCTGAAATCACTCTCCTGTATTTATTCAATGCTATATAAGCCTATATGACACATTGCCCTCAAAATACATCACAGTTTCCCCTCTACATTTTGGATGACACAGGATTCCAGACTAAGCTTATTCTCACTTCCTAGCACATTTTTCTGCTCTGCTTCCTTATTTCTGTTCTTCCAACCTGTTATTTGAGGCCTGGTCTATTAAAAATAGGCTACTGCCACTCTTTCTCATCTTAACCACCTAACTTAGTTGACCCTCTGAGGCAGTTCTTATCCCAATACTCTCTGTTCTCTAAGGTCAGGCTTAGCACAGAGTATTAATTTCCTAATGCTGCTTTGACAATTAACATGAATGTAGCATACATTTATTTTCTGTAGATTGATAGTCTGACACAGATCTCACTGGGTCCAGGTCAAGGTCCTGCCAGGACTGTAGCAATTTCTGGAGGCCCTACGGGAGAGCCACTTCCTTTTCTAGTTTCTAGGAGGCCACCCACTCTCCTTGACTCATGCATGACCCTTTCTCCACCATCAAAGCAAGCTTTATGGGGCAAAGTTCTCTCCTGCTGCCAGTTCTTCAATTTTTAATAGTCACATCTTCCTCTCACAATTTTTTTTTAATTTTTAAATTGATTTATAATGTGTTAATTTCAGGTGTACAGTAAAGTGAATCTGTTATACATTACATATATTCACTCTTTTTTTTAAAGATTCTTTTCCCATAGAGTTTTTAATAGCGTTTCCCATGCTATTCGGTAGATCCTTGTTAGTTATCTGTTTTATATATAGCAGAGTTTATATGTCAATCCCAATCTCTCAGTTTATCCCTCCCTCCCCACCTTTACACCCTGGTAACCATAAGTTTGTTTTCTATATCTGTGATTCTACTTTCATTTTCTAAATAAGTTAATCTGTACCCTTTATCTGTCTCTTTCTGACTTACTCCATATGACAATCTCTAGGTCCAACCATGTTGCTGCAGATGGCATTATTTTGTTTATTTTTATGCCCGAGTAATATTCCATTGTATATATATATCACATATTCTTAATCTAATCTGCTGTTGATGGACATTTAGATTGCTTTCATGTTCTGGCTGTTGTAAATAGTGTTGCAATGAATATTGGGGTGCAAGTAGCTTTTCAAATTACAGTTTTTTCTTGGTATATGCCCAGAAGTGGGGTTGCTGGGTTCATATGGTATTTCTATATTTAGATTTATAAGCAACCTTCATACTGTTTTCCATAGTGACTGTACCAATTTACATTCCCACCAACAGTGTAGATCTCCCTTTTCTTCACATCCTTTCTAGTACTTATTGTTTGTGGATTTTTTTTTTTTTNCTGGGTTCATATGGTATTTCTATATTTAGATTTATAAGCAACCTTCATACTGTTTTCCATAGTGACTGTACCAATTTACATTCCCACCAACAGTGTAGATCTCCCTTTTCTTCACATCCTTTCTAGTACTTATTGTTTGTGGATTTTTTTTTTTTTCTGACTGATGTGAGGTGATACCTCATTGTAGATTTGATTTTCATTTTCTCAATGATGAGTGATGATGAATATCTATTCCATGTGCCATTTGGCCATCAGTATGTCTTTTTTGGAGAATTGCTCTCAGAAATTTAAGGACCTTTGTGTGATTACATGGGCTTACCCTAGGTACTCCAGGATCATCTCCATATCTTGAGATCAACTAATAAACCATTTCAGCTCCATCTGCAACCTTAATTTCCCTTTGCCACATAATCTACTGTGAAAATAAAAGTTATATATTTATGGCAAGGAAAGAGAAATAAATTTTTCTCTGCCCTGTGGCATTTTCCCTCCCCCCACACTGTACTCTTTTTATCTGCTTCCCTGGTAGCTCAGAGGTTAAAGCATCTGCCTGAAATGCAGGAGAGCTGGGTTTGATTCCTGGGTTGGGAAGATCCCCTGGATGAAGGAAATGGCAACCCACTCCAGTATTCTTGCCTGGAAAATCCCATGGANCATTGAGTCAGTGATGCCATCCAACCATTTCATCCTCTGTCATCCCCTTCTCCTCCTGCCTTCAATCTTGCCTGGCATCAAGGCCTTTTCCAGTGAGTCAGTTCTTCACATCAGGTGGCCAGAGTATTGGACTTTCAGCTTCAGCATCAGTCCTTCCAATGGATATTCAGACTGATTTCCTTCAGGATTGACTGGTTGGATCTCCTCGCAATCCAAGGGACTCTCAAGAGTCTTCTACAACAACACAGCATAAAAGCATCAATTCTTTAGTGCTCAGCTTTCTTAATAGTCCAACTCTCACATCCATACATGACTACTGGAAACACCAGTCTTGACTAGACGGACCTTTGTTGGCAAAGCAATGTCTCTGCTTTTTAATATGCTGTCTAGTTTTGTCATAGCCTTTCTTCCAAGGGGCAAGCATCTTTTAATTCCATGGCTGCAGTCACCATCAGCAGTGATTTTGGAGTTCAAGAAAACAAAGTCTGTCATTGTTTCCATTGCTTCTCCATCT
Source organism: Neotragus pygmaeus (assembly GCA_006410875.1). Lineage (NCBI taxonomy): Eukaryota > Metazoa > Chordata > Mammalia > Artiodactyla > Bovidae > Neotragus > Neotragus pygmaeus. The sequence goes on from SJYV01027424.1 coordinate 890,410, forward strand.
ACTTGCCATGAAGGGATGGAACCAAATGCCATGATCTTTGTTTTTTGAATGCTGAGTTTTAAGCCAACTTTTACTTTCTCCTCTTTCACTTTCATCAAGAGGCTCTTTAGTTCCTCTTTGCTTTCTGGCATAAAGGTGGTGTCATCTGCGTATCTGAGGTTATTGATATTTCTCCCTGCAATCTTGATTCCAGCTTGTGCTTCATCCAGCCTGACATTTCGCATAATGTACTCTATATATAAGTTAAATAAGTAGGGCGACAATATTACAGCCTTGATATACTCCTTTCTCAGTTTGGAACCAGTCTGTTGTTCCATGCCTGGTTCTAACGGTTGCTTCTTGACCTGCATACACATTTCTCAGGAGGCTGGTAAGGTGGTTGGGTATTCCCATCTCTTTAAGAATTTTTCATAGTTTGTTGTGATCCACACAGTTAAAGGCTTTGGTATAGTGAATAAAGCAGAAGTAGATTTTTTTTTCTGGAAATCTGTTGCTTTTTCTATGATTCATGAGATGTTGGAATTTTGATCTCTTGTTCCTCTGCCTTTTCTAAATCCAGCTTGAACATCTGGAAGTTCACGGTTTATGTACTTTTGAAGCCTGGCTTGAGCATTACTTTGCTAGCATGTGAGATGAGTGCAATTGTGCAGCAGTTTGAACATTCTTTGGCATTGCTTTTCTTTGGGATTGAAATGAAAATTGACCTTTTCCAGTCTTGTGGTCATGGCTGACTCTTCCAAATTTGCTGGCATATTGGGTGCAGCACTTTCACAGCATCACCTCTTACAATTTGGAACAGCTCAATTGGAATTCTATCACCCCCACTAGCTTTGTTCACAATGATGCTTCCTAAGGCCTCCTTGACTTTGCATTCAATTATGTCTGGCTCTAGGTGAGTGATCACACCATCGTGGTTATCTGGGCCATGAAGATCTTTTTGTATAGTTCTTCTGGGTATTCTTGCCACCTCTTCTTAATATTTTCTGCTTCTGTTAGGTCCGTACCATTTCCGTCCTTTATTTTACCCATCTTTGCATGAAATTTTGCACATGGTAGTGTGTATATGCCAATGGTACTCTCCCAATTTTTCCCACCCTCCCTTCCTTCAACCCACTGTGTCCATATATCACTCTTTAAGTGTGTGTCTCTATTCCTGCCCTGCAAATAGGTTCATCTGAACCATTTTTCTAGATTCCACATATATGTATTAATATATGATATTTGTTTTTCTCTTTCTGGAATAGCCACTAACACTAAGTGGGGTATAAACAGTCCAATTTCCCTTAGATTTCACCTGTCACTCCAACTCAAAGTAACTATTTGGTAGCAACTGATGCCCTTATGCATAAATTTGCATATCTGGATATAATTGGTGACTGGCACAATCCAAGCCCCTTTAGTTACGTATAGTGCACTATGGCTGACTCACATTTACATTTGAGTAAGTAAAAGAGCTTCAGGGTGTGTGTGAAGGCTTTACTGTTGTTTGGTAAAAATCATCTCATAGATATTTTGGTTCTTCCTCTTTGCTACACTCTCAGTTGCACAGAAAAGATGGGTGGTAGGGAAGATGGGTCTGAAAATAGTGCTGGATATGTCAAATTATGATTTGGGAAATCTGAAGATATGTAACAGTTTATTATTTACTTAATTTCAATCTAATGATATGAAACATTATTGTGGTGCTGAAGTTCTCTTATCCCTTTCAAGGTGCTTCAACTCCCTGAGGAAAGAACCAAGCAGACAGAATTTTTCAGGCTACAAATACAGAAGAGCTAGTTGGAAGTATGTTCTTTGTCCTTGATGTGAAGATTCTGTCACTTTTAATTCTCCAGCTTGTTTATTTTCCTACTACATAAGAACTGGGGCTTGTTTTTAGCAGCATTGATTAAGTTGTCATTGATTTTTAAGATAGGAAATAGAACTTCCAAATTTCCCACATGAATTTAAAGCAAGTCTGATAGTAACATCAGGATAAAACATTTGTCATGGCAATGACAGAACAGCAAGTATCATTCAAAACCTTTCAAGGCTCACAAAGAGCATGTGGAATCCAGATGTCAGTACATACACGAATAAGTATTAACTTCATTATTTAATCTAAATATGCATCAACATGCTTCTAGTTCCTCAGAATGGATACTTCATTTATTTTCATACACGTTTGTGTTTGTTCAAAATTGTCATAAGTGTTTATTTTCTAGCAGTCAATAGAATTTGGTCTTATTATTAACAGTTAAGATTTACTGCACCAGGCATCCTGCTGAACCTCTACAGCACATGCGTGTGTATGAGTGTGCTCAGTCACTCAGTCATATTTGACTCTTGCAACCCCATGGACTGTAGCCCACCGGGCTTCTCTGTCCACAGGATTTCCCAGGCAAGAACACTGGGGTGAGTTGCTATTTCATCCTCCAGGGGATCTTCCTGATCCAGGGATCAAACCCATCTCTCTTGTATCTTGTACATTGCAGGAGGACTCTTTCAGGTTGAGCCACCAGGAGAGCCCCCTTTATAGCACAGTGTGAATCAATTTTCACAGAAACATTTAGGGCAAGGTTTCTCAAACTTGGCAATATTGACATTTTGGGCCAGATAGTTCTTTGGGAGAAAGGCTGGCCTGTCCTGTGCATTACAGGATGTTGAGCAGCATCTTAGACTTCTACCCCTTAGATGCCCACAGTAAACCTCTGCCTACAAGTTGTGACTACCATAAATGTCTCTAGACATTACAACTGTCCCCTGGGGACAAAAACGTTTTGGTTAACAATCATTGTTTTAGCATAAGTATTATTTCTATCTTGTGACAGAACTCACCCAGGGACACACAGCCAGCAAGAAAAACATCTGGACAGGGACTTAGACATGTTTGGATTGAAAGCCAAGGATTCTTGCACTAACTGATATGCTGTCCAAGACACATGAGCAAAAGTACACCAAGGAAGATATGAAGCTTTTATTGGCCTTTAAGTGGGGTTTCCAGGTGGCGCTAGTGATAAAGAATCTAGCCTGCCAATGGAGGAGATGCACGAGACGTGGGTTCGATCTCTGGGTCAGGAAGATCCCCTGAAGGAGGAAATGGCACCCCAATCTAGTATTCTTGCCTGGAAAATTCCATGGCCAGAGGAGCCTGGCAGGCTATACAGTCCATGGAGCCCCAAACAATTGACGCAGCTGAGCACAAGCACAATGCCAGAGAAAAAGCTCGTGATAAATGTGACTTACCCATGGCCAATGGCGAACAGAAATCTTGTCTTGATAAACAGTTCAGTCACAAATGAGGTTAGAACTATGTATGCAAATGTGCAAAAAAGATGAAAATATATCTTACTATTTTTTAAAGGTTACCTTCTAAACATTCTAGTTCCATTAAAATAGTGGCATCATTGCAGAAATGATTACAAATGCACAAATGTGTTATACAAATGTTAAGCTATTACCTGTGGTAGAATTATACAGTAAGACATACATATATCCAGGGAGTTAAGGATAGACAGGTCCAATCCACTGCTTTTGTAAATAAAGATTTAGTGGGACAAATTCATGCTCATAGGGGGCTTCTTTGGTGGCTGGCTCAGTGGTAAGGAATCTGCCTGCTAAACAGAAGATGTCAGTTCAACCCCTGGGTCGGGAAGATCCCCTTCAGGCGGAAATGGCAACCCATTCCAGTATTCTTGCCCGGGAAATCTCATGAACAGAGGAGCCTGGTGGGCTACAGTCCATGGGGTCACAAAGAGTCGGACACGGCTGAGTGACTGAGCGTGAGCACAAGCACGTGCTCATTGGTCTGTTTGCTGTCTGTGGCTACTTTCACGATACAACAACAGAGTTGAGTCACTGTGGCAGAAATCACACAGCTTTCAAAACCGAAAAATGTGCTATTTGGCCTTTTATGGAGAAGGCCAGCCTCAGTATAGTATCTCAAGGTAGTCTGGTTTTTATAGGTATATAACAGAAGGTAGTCTACTTGTTTTTGTGCTTTGTATTTTATATTTTTAAATGTATATTCAACTAAAATATGAAATTGTCTTCACATCTGTGAAGCAGAAAAAATAACAGTTAGGTTTTTCCCCTCTTAAATTGCTTTAATAGGTAACAGCTTACCAAAACATACTGAAAGCTCAGTATGCCAATTCTGGGCCAATTTGCCAGGAGCTTTACTTATGCATTATGCTACTTAATTCTTACAACAACACTGTGAGGTGCTTAGTCATATTTTTCCTTTTCATGAGGTTGCTGAGACTTAGGCTGGATAACCTTCTCGAGGGCACACAGAATCAGAATGCTGACATATCTGATTGCAAAGCTCATCTTTAGTCACTATGCTATCCTCTGTGCACAGAGTAAAATGTTAATGCAAAATTTAATTCATTTTATGTACACTTTAAAGATCTAAGCAGATACATTTTTAAGAGTTCATCCAAATTTCTATAATCCTCTTATAAAGTAAGAAGATATGATGCCTGTTCAAATGAAAAGAGGTCAAGATCATTAATTAATTTATTTAGCAAATACAATTGCACCTCTATTCTCCACTAGACACTGTGCAGGATCCTAAGGAAATAATAGTGATAAAATACGTTGCTCTCCTCAACAAGCTCTTGTCCTGTTGAGGAGGCAGAGGGGAAAAAAAGATAAAATTAACAATGCAAAAAAATAACAAAATGGCCATAATAGTGGGATGTGCCAAGTTCTAAGGGTGGACAGAGACGTCACAAAGGCAACTGGAACTGAAACTTGATGAATGACTAGCAACTGGAATCAGGAGGGTGACTAGGACCCTGACAATGACCTGCTTAGAACTGCCTTCGGATACACAGACGTTTCTGCACAATTCCTGACTCTGTAAACTTATGTTTTATTTGAGGAATCCAAGATTGAACATGTAAAACAGTCACTAATGGTACAAAACACTATATAAGAAAGTGTTAAATTGCATGACGCAGCCCAAAAGTACAATTGACCTCAGGAGTAGAAAGCAATGATCAGAGTCTGGGGTTGTCAGGGAGAAGGTGGGATGTAAATTAAATGTTAAAGTATGAGCAGAGCCTGGCTAAACAGAGAAGAGTTAGGCTGAGAATCTTCAGTGGCTGACTACAGCTAAGATAGTGTTCACAAGTTGCTGACTCTTAAAGAGATTGGCCTCAATAAAAACAGAATGTAAAGAACAGCAGGAGAAAAAGTCCTGCTAGCTTCGGGCAAAAAATGTAGATAATTTTGAGAACTGGATTAAAAAAAACATATTTAAACAATAATGAGTGATTTGTGAAGGCCATCGCCTTCTCCGAGAGTAATACATACTCCAAGGGAAAGAGTCTAAATTTATTTGAGAAATCATTGTTGAGAACAAATTAAAAAAATATTGATCAATACTGACTCTGCTGCCAAATAACTGAAAACTTTCATAGACTATATGCCACATTAAAATTGAGACGTAGCAGTACTTTACAAATTTATGTGAATCTTAAATTACTCCAATTTATTATTCAATAAAGTTACCTACATTACACCCTCTGACACTTGTGAATAAAAATATCTGTGATTTATCACCACTTTTCTAGCTTCTGGTCTAATGGAGGAGGCAAATATTTCCATATTTAGTAGTGAGACAATGGTTTCAAATGAAAGAAATGGTCATCTATGAGAGTTTATTATAAAGGAAGATGATTCCAGCTTTGAGGAAACTAAGGGAGGTTTTTTCTGAAGAAGTGACATTTGAAAAGGGAGTTGAAAATAAATAAATGTTATTAAAACAAAAGAGAGATGAGTGATGTGTACTGAGCAAGAAACATCCAGGCTGAAGTAGCAGCATATGCAAATCCCTGTGACAGGAGGAAACAGAATATTCTAGCTGTGAGTGTGAGTTTATTTGAAATGTGCAGGTAGGTTGGGAGCCGTTATTTATGGTCTCAATTTCCTTCTGCTGGTGGAAAATTTCAACTTTTCAAAGAACACATGGTTTTCTTTATTATTTAGATATAAAACCTGGACATCTGGTGCAAACACTATAAGTAGATAGAGTATACGTAATTTGGAAATGCTAGTCTACAAAGCAGGAGACCAGGTTCGATCCCTGGGTTGGGAAGATCCCCTGAAGAAGGAAATGGCAGCCCACTCCAGTATTCTTGCCTAGAAAATTCCATGGACCGTGGAGCCTGGTAGGCTACCCTCCAAGGAGTGGCAAAGAGTCGGACATGACTGAGCGACTTCACTTTCACTTTCAGCCAATATTAAAAGTGTGTGTTCCTCTGCCTGAAAACAGCACTTGCACTTTTCTCCTCTCTACCTAGAGATGAAAGGAAAAATAACTTATAAACTCTAAGTCAAGGATTAAAATAGAACGAGTCCTGAGATTGAACAAACAGAATCAGGATTCTAGATCAAATAATTTTTAATTTTTTCTATACTGATTAATACAGCTCTTTAGTCAAAATCTTTTTTTCCTTTATTTTTGCTTTTTTGTAAGTTTATTTTTTGGTGGGTACTATTTAGATACCAATTGTAACACCTATAATGATTACTAAAAGTGCACTTGATTCAAAATCTACATTTCTTCTGCCTCTCTTAAACATACAAGGTAAAGGTTAGAGGTTTTAATCTTCTACACTGAGCCTAAACAGCTGCCTTTATTTATTTAGAAATCAGTTGTTTGTTGAATACAAAGTTTGTGCAAGGCACTAACCAGGCACCATGGGAGATATTGCCCTATTGCCATCAAACATACGTGTGTGTGTGTGTGTGTGTGTGTGTGTGTGTGTTAGTTACCCAGTTGTGTCCAACTTTTTGTAAACCCATGGGCTGTAGGAGTCACGAAGAGTTATTAAGAGAAGGAGTCAAGAGACCTAGTAAGTGACCTACAAAATGCTATTTTGGTTTGGTTAGTTTCATTCTTCTATGTGTTATTTTAAAGAGACCATCTCTCCCAAGAAACATTAGGATTTGATTCTCATAATCAGGTCACAATGTACCTTGCATGATGAAACATCAGCTTTCTAGTACAAACTGAATTAAAATCATAAGAGTGCACAGTTTTGCTTGAGTTTATGAATGGTTTAGTCTTTAATTCAACCAACGTTATTTTTCAAGAGACAATGGTAATTTTAGACTATCCTGATTATCAACATAGAAGTGAGTAGATTAGTTCTTCCAAACTTTTCCTTTTCTTGTGAAGACAGCTGCACAACATGCAGTCTAGTTTCATGAAGGTTTCATTTAAGGAATTAAGAGAGAAAAATTGGTTTAGAAAGTAAATTGAAGCCTTATTTGGGTGGTTAAGGCATGAGAGAGATGGAGAGAGAGGGGGGCGGATTTTCAAGTTGTAAATTAACCTATTGTTTTAGGGATTGTAAAAGGACATTACATTTGGTGATTGTGAAAGGACATTGTGAAAGGACATTAATGTTTTATCACGTGAATATGAGAAACGACTCCAATAGAAAATATAACTCTTAAAAGATAATTCTGCATACAGTGACAATGATGATCATCAATAAAATATGATTTACTTTTAACTCAACCAAATATTAAACTAAGAGATCTTAAAAATATGTTATTTTCTTCTTTATTATAGATTAGGTATTGAATATAAAACACTGGGTAACATATCTCCAGTACATTTGCAAGGAATCTTTCTTCAATGGTTGTGAAGTTTTAAAATGAGGTAAAGGAAGAAAGATAAGCTAAAAGACAAAAGAAAAATGTGTGTAAAAATTAAACCATCAGTTGTCACATTCTAATATCATAGCCTGGTCAATAGAATATCATGAATGATTAAACATATGAAAAATACTACTGTGACCACCTCTTGTATATTTACTTGATAATGATAATTTTTAAAATGATATAATGGAAAGTGAACAAATGATCAATAACACTACAGACTATTAAAGTCTATGCATTACTTCTCTAATTCTCACAGTATTTTTATATCTCTAATGTAGTTAGTGTAACCATAATTCTATTATAAGAGAAATAAGTTTATAGAATTTAACTTTTTTGAAGTAACTCACCTTATAACTCATTGAGTCAGAATATGAACCCAGATCACCCTGATTACAAAACAAAAATCAACTATGAAGTTTATACTGTCATCCATAGGAAGGACCACAAATACCTGTAGTTGTAGAAGTTCCAGTAGCTGGATTCCAGAATCTTAGCAAATTACCTACTAGCAAAGCTACTCGTTTATTCTATGTGTCATGTTATTTATCTATAATATGGGGTTAATATTAGTACTCACAACCTCATAGGGCTAAGATAAGAATTCAATAATAGAATGCATTAAAGTAGTTTAATGGTTTAATTTCTATTATGCATGGCCCTGAGCAAGGCATATTAAAAGATAGCTTTCATTATTATTCTTAGATTCCTGTATTTACATTTATAAAATAGAGTATTTTAGATTTGTATAGTATACAAGAGCTTTCAGAGTGTTTTCATATATAATGTATTCAAACAAATGTTATTTAACTTTTTGTCTTTTATTTGATAGGCTAAACAGGTAAATTTAAGGTTTAGGAATGACAGGGACATTTCAGATGCTGCAACTCAGCTTCGCTGTTGAAAAAAAGAATTGCAGAATACTCCCTTCTTCTCCTAGGCTAACTAGGTTGGAGATTCAGTTCTAAATTTTGCTACTTAGTTTTAGTTTCTGAATTTACTCACTTGACACACTTGGCTTTCTTTCTGTTATTTCTTGCCTGGAAAATCCTATGGACAGAGGAGCCTGGTAGCCTACAATCCCTGAGGTTGTGGTCAGACACAATTTAGTAACTAAACAACAATCACCTCATTATGCAAAATATTTAAAAATTTAGCTCTGGGTAGAAGCAGTGTGGCTTAAGGAAAACTAACATATAAATAAAGTATTCGAATTCCTAGTTCTAATTGATTAAATGACCTTTGACAAGTTGTGGTTGTATTTTAAAGTGTTCTCTAATACAAATTTTCAATGAAACTCTTAAAGAATTCTTAAAGAAATTCAGCTAATATATAAATGGTAGAGAGTGAAGAATGCATAGGTAATAGTCAAGTTCCCTCATCCAGAGATGCTCCCAGGGAATTTTCAGGGATGATAAAAGATTCCATTTTGAGAGCTTTTGTAATGAGCCAACCTGTGTGGCACTGCCAGCTCTCTCAATATCAAATGAAAGTTGAGCTCTGAATAAAAGTATATCATTTGCCATTCCTAACAGTACCATGTCTTTGAAGGCAGTTTATCATTTTAAACTATGACAAATCAATTTTATGCTTCATCATTATAAATATCAAGATAGGTATGCACCCCCTCACCTGCCCATCCCACTCTTTTTCACTCAGTTGTGTCTGACTCTTCAGAACTCCATGGACTATACAGAACCTGGAATTCTCCTGGCCAGAATAATGGAGTGGGTGGCCTTTTCCTTCTCCAGGGGATCTTCCCAACTCAGGGATCAAACCCATGTCTTCCATATTGTAGGCAGATTATTTACCAGCTGAGCCAACAGGTTTGCTTATCTAGGTGTCCATGCCATCTTATAGACCTGCTGAAGAGGTAACTTTTAGGTAGCAATTTTTGGCATATGATCTTCCATATGGAGCACAAGTTGACTTAACCTAGAATAGAAGTGACTCAAAGGCAAATAAATATCAGTCAGTTTAGTTCAGCCACTCAGTCGTGTCCGACTCTTTGCAACCCCATGAATCACAGCACGCCAGGCCTCCCTGTCCATCACCATCTCCAGGAGTTCACTCAAACTCACATCCATNGGTACCTTATTGTGGTTTTGATTTGCATTTCTCTGATAATGAATGATGTTGAGCATCTTTTCATGTGTTTGTTAGCCATCTGTATGTCTTCTTTGGAGAAATGTCTGTTTATCTATTTGGCCCATTTTTTGATTGGGTCATTTATTTTTCTGGAATTGAGCTATAGGAGCTGCTTGTATACTTTTGAGATTAATTCTTTGTCAGTTGCAAAAATGGTGCATTTCTTTTAACCACAGGATTGATTTGCAACTGCTCCCTGAAGAGTGTGCTGGAACCTAGAACAGGTGACTGTGTGCAACATTTGCAATTAAAAAAAAATTTATATATATTTGAATAAACAATTAACAGCCCTGGTCATAATCTGAAGAAAAAAAAAACTGCCTGAGGAAGGAGAGCATGTTATAATAAATCTTCTCATAAGGTGGCCCTTGAGTTGCACCTAAGCATTCATGATACTAAAATAGAACAGACTTTTCCTAGTAGAGTCAGAGTGAGGTTATGTCCCCTGGAAATGAGTTAACAGGGAGAGCTGACTAACAACCAAATCTGAGAGGACATGTAGTGTGCTTGGAGATTTTTTTCAGAAGGAAAATAATTCAATAAGCAATCATTAAGGTGGAATTATTCCATGAAACCCCTTAAAGCTGTTGAACAGGATTGCTTTCTTAGAGTCTAGTGCAAAGTAAAAACACAAGGCCGCTTGTCCAAAATTGTTATGATTTCCAAAATGGTGACAACAGAGGCTTAAACCAAGTAGGGTCCCTTTTAAGGTGGGCTCCACTGGTCTGGCCTGAAGATGCTCTTCAATTATGCCAGCTCTGTTGACTAGAGAGCAAGGACTCAAAGCAGAATGGAGTTGCATCATGATTCAATCCTGAGTTCCACTGCTTAAGTTTGACCTTGGTCAAGTTATTCACCTCAGCCTCAGTCTCATCATCCATAAGCAGAGACCACAATGTATGACAAGCATCTTTCATACTATCCACCACATAGTTACTCAGTAAAGGCTGTTGATGTTTAACATCTAATGTCACAACTCACTGAGTTTAAGCTAGGACAGAAAAAAGTTTGCACTTGGATATTTCTACTTCTGTTGTTATCCCCACTGATGTTTTACATAAAATTAGTGTGGGAGGCAATGGCACCGCATTCCAGTACTCTTGCCTGGAAAATTCCATTGACAGAGAAGCCTGGTGGGCTGCAGTCCATGGGGTCATGAAGAGTCGGACACAACTGAATGACTTCACTTTCACTTTTCACTTTCATGCATTGGAGAAGGAAATGGCAACCCACTCCAGTGTTCTTGCCTGGAGAATCCCAGGGAAGGGGGGGCCTGGTGGGCTGCCATCTCTGGGGTTGCACATAGTCAGACATGATGCTTCTTATTCTTCAGCAGATAAGAATTATTTCTGAAAATGTTGTTACTTCTATAAAACTCTGTTCATACATTGAAAAATCTATTTCAACATTCTTCCAGATTACTGAGTATATTATTCAAATTCTTTTTAATGAAAGGAGTTTTTTTCATTCAGGTTTTGCTAGAGACTATATAGTTTCTTCTTGAAATGTACTGTAATGAATATATTATAAAGGAACAGATGTGTAATTTAACCTTGAAGGAAAATAACTTGTAAGAAAGAGTACTAAGTTTTTCTACATTACAGGATGATTGCATAAGCAGGACAGTAGAGAGTAATTGCTCTAATACCCATAGCTCAAGGTTCTCAGGTTTAGCACAAATCTCATTTTGTTCTACTGATTTGTTCTCAAAAACTACTTTAATTTTACCTATACTGAATCTCCACATTTGGATCCTATGATCTAATTATCTGTACCACAGCTGGCTATGTTGAACCAGATACAAATTATTCTTTTACTCCACATAACTCCAAGTTATTAAAATTCAAACACACTAATAAGATATCATAGTCACAATAGTTCATAGCCTCAAAACTATATGCTTAAGACTCAAATAGCCTAAAAAATTTTAGTGAGAGATATCTTATTGCTTTTTACTGAAAATGTAGGTTATATTTTTGTTATTATATAGGTGAGCAATACTACTGAAAACACTGAAATGATTACCTGACTCATAGTTCTTAATTTCCATATAGCAGGTTTTAAAAAGATTTCATAATAAAGTATATTTTAATGATAATATGCTTAGTCATTAAATAGGACTTGCATGATTAAATAGGCAAATTACAATAAATGGAGTAGATGTCATTCTCATGAAAAAAGCCAGCTAACTATAAGAAAAATCATTGTTTTGTATGTTTGAAATAACAAATTACATTATCATGCTGTTCAGAAATCCCAGTGTTTTTTTTGTAATGGAAAGAGAGAAAGATAAATTTGTTTGATGACACTCATTCATATCCAAAGAAACTAAGTGATATGAATGAAAAGAAACAATCATATTTCAAGGTTAATCACTGGCCTACTTTTAGACAGTTGTAAAACTAACAATTATTAATATTTGAGCACAGTCTATGTATCAGGTACTAAGAAGGAAAAAAAATGCCCAAGAAGGAATATTTTGAATGGTGCTTATTTACTTCTGCTATCTGAAGGAAAATAGATATACTATAAAAATAGATAAGCAGAGATTAACAGCTCCTAGATATATCATTAAAAAATAAAAAGAAAAGCTTACAATCACTGCTTTAGTTACTATATATTTATGAAGTCCCTTAACTGCAGCTTCACGCAGTAATAATAGCATAAAAATGTTGGCTACATTTTTGAGTGTCACTTACTAAATATCTTGTTAGATGATTTGGTTTATTTCATTTACTTCTTTCTGCAATCTGTGATGTGGACATTATTAATACCTGTTTCTAAAGTTGAGGACATTCAGAGACAGAATGTGTAAGCAATTTCTGCTCCACCCCACGACTCACAGTACCAATAATTGGTAAAGCTGGAAATCGAGTCTAGATATTTTTGCTTTTAATCACTGTGCACTACTAGTGGCTAATTTAATGAAAGACATACCAACCCAGTTTCTCTTGAAGAGTTAGAAATCACCAGCTGATGAAGACTTTTCCTGTTCCATTGGTTGTCCTGAAATACAGACACTGCTTCTGTTGGGTAGCAGCATGCGGCAATGAGACTGCTTACGAAACAAATATGTCCAGCTGCAGGACACACCCCAGCCATTTTAAAGTCAGTGAGCCAATACAACCACCAAGGACGTAAATACACCAATTGACAGGATAATTAATCCTTGGTACACAATCGATGAGCAATAGTAACGTTTCTTGGGAAATGGAATATAATAGAATGAGTCTGAATTTTCCCTGAGCACAGATGTCGAGTTGCCATTCGATGAGTTATCCCTGGAGGAGACTGTAACAAACACATGAAGTCTCTCAAGGACAGCTAGGGTTGTAAATCGTGGGATATAAAATATATATATATATATATATATATATTGTGCCAACATTTATCATTTATTTGTTGGACTCACAGGTGAGAAATAGGGATTAGCTGGCAGGTCTAATTTGAACTAGTGCTGGCAAACCCATGATTCTCACTAAATCATTGCTTTCTGCATTTCATTAGCTTAACAACATATAATAAAGCTCAAAGAAAACTAGTTAGTTGCTTTGGACAAACGGAATTGCGGACACAGGTTTTCGTAATGTTACAGTATAAATTATTGGGGGCTGGTTTTTGTTGACCTGCAGTAGGTAAGTTTATACACTTAGAAGGGTGCTTTCTGCACTTACTTGGATGAAAACATAACAGCAGAACAAAATTATTTTAAAAAACATGCAAAACTGCACAGTTTTTTGCTGTTGTTGTTGCTGTTTGTTTTATCTGAAACTTACCATTGCAAAGTCAAAATCACTAACTGAAGAAGGACCTCATCGTGACAATGAGGGGTCATGAACAGAACACAGATCTCAAAAAGTCTCTTATGCAGTTCTATTGTGCCTTAAACTCTTAGTGATTTGGGCAAGTTATATTGTCCCCTAGAGCTTGTGGATAGATCAACCAGTCCTTGCTACTTCAGATTCAGGAATGAAGAATGAGTTGTGTGTAAGAGAGGGGCAGTATTGCTTTGCAGTTAATGGTGCCCTCCAGTCCCTAGCTGAGAGATACTGGTGAATTTTTAGATTCTACGTACCTTAGTTTCTCCATCTTGCCAATGAGGATAGTAACACTCCCTTTTGAAAACTTTTGGGGTAAATGAAAATATTGTGCTTTGTGTCAAAATTTGAGTACTACACCTTAGAGAAAGTAAGAGTTCTATAACTGTTAGCATTTTTCATTTACTGCAGATCATGAAATGGGGTACGTCTTCAGTAAATGTTTACTGAATTAAAAAAATAAGGATGGTCAGACGTTCTACTAGATCTTTGTTAGTTTTCCATTTAAAACAGTTTGCTATAGTTTGTAGCTTTGTACAAACTGATAATGATGAAGAAGGCACATAAAGATGAATTCACTATTTCCATCTAATATCAGACAAGTGCACATAGAAACATTTGAGTCACCGTATGAGATGCACAGGCTATTGTGAAGTAGAATGCTTGTGACAGAACCATACTCCATGAACAAAGGCACGGAGAAGTGGAAGTATAAGGTCTCTTCAGAGGACTCCAAGCTGATGGGTGGTTAAATGAAAATGTATATCAGTGAATAGAGAAAAGGGGTTAGCGAGCAGCACAAGTGGTATGAAATAAGGTTTTACTATCATTGCTAAGTAATAAATGCCTCCTGGAACACTTTGTTAAATAAAATAGAATTTAAATTTCATTTTTGGAGGAAGAGTTCAATAAGTTCAAATGAAAGACAAAAGATCACAAGGAAACACATTTCTTCTTTGACTATCTATAATCATCTCTTCACTGTTTTAGTCCTGTATCAATTTATCTCTTATCTCTTATTTAGAATGTTTATCTCTCCTAGATTCTAGATACAAAGGTCATGAAAGGCAAACCATCTTGTTCTGATAAAATGATCCAACCCAGCCTTTTGGGGGAATATTAATCTGGCAGATGGGTCAGGTGAAATAAAGAGATTAGAATGGAAACAGAGGTCCTTAAGGACACAAATTATTAGCCCAGTGGGTAAGTGGCAAAGGCCTCAGCAAGTGTGCTGACCTCACAGGAAATGAAACAAATGTTGTTGGGGCGGGCTGGGTGACAAGGGGTAGCTAAATATTGCAAAGTAGAAACATGTTTCCTCATTTTCTTTCACAGTTAATTGAAAAGCATGTGATAAACTTGAAGTATGGATGGTGTGTTTCAACAACTCTAATGTGATTACAGCTATGTTATTACTAGTAGAGAGTAGGCTGTTGAATTTCTAAAAGAAAATCTTCAAAGTTAAAAAGCCTAAAATTTTTCTTAAGGTTTTAAATACTAGAAGGTTTTCAATAATTAAATAACAACAAATGCATTTCCATGTGAGTAAAAAAAATTGAACATGGGGCTTCCACAGTGGCCCAGTGGTAAAGAATCTGCCTTCCAGTGCAGGAGACATAGGTTCGATCCCTAGGTTACGAATATCCCTTGAAGGAAATGGCAACACACTCCAGTATTCTTGCCTGGGAGATCCCATGGACAGATGAGCCGGGCACACTACAGTCCATGGGGTCACAAAGCTTTGGACGTGACTTAGCAACTAAACAACATTCTCATCACACAACTCATAATATTAGAAAATTAGTCCCACTCAAAGAATAAATTTCTTTTTCTCGCATTTTGAAATAAAAATTAGTCACTAAAATATCTAAAAGACAGGGTCTTCCCTTTTCAAGTGACTAAATTCTATATGCATTTCAAACTTAGGTTACATAGTTTAGGAAGCCTCTGTGTTTATTCCAGACCCTCTCCACTCCCTGAGTAGAGAATCGAGCTGGCAAATTAACAATAGGATGTTCTAGAAGGTTACAACAGTTTAAACATCAGTTTGTCTTCATTTATCCAACTCTGTAATCTGTACTGTGGATATATTAGATTTGTTTGTATTTTTTAAAATCTCATTACAAGTTTTTGAAAACAGGAAATTGCTTCTACTATGAAAAATCAACGTGCTCTTGACTTCAGCATTCTCAACAATGGTTTATCTGAGCTGATGTGGCAATGGAAATCAGGAGGATATGAGAATGGGCTTGGGCTCTCTAATAAGCCTTGAAAAAAGAAAGTCACTCAGCAGAAAAACCACAATAGTTATAATATTTTAAACTTAATGATGCATATCCAATTAGATCATTCAACTGTTCGAAGAAGCAAAACCCTCAGGTTCATACCTACTTTTGTTGTAAAACTGACTTTTTTGAGGGAGAGAGGGCACAGGAAGAGTGCTTATAATATCAAGCTTAATAGATTTAACTTAGAGAAAATTATATTATATCATGACCCATAATTAGAAATGCAAAAAAAAGGAAGCCCTTTGAGATTTGACCCAAAACATAAGCCAAGGCATTTCAAACTGCAAATGATTCTAGAAATATAGCCCTAGGATTTTTCGTTGTATTTCATCTCAGTCAGAAAGAACATTAGATGAAATGGCTAGAATTTTGCTTCTTATTGAATAAAACCAGTTAATCTGCTCACAAAATAAACACACGGTGTGACCAAGTTGGGTACAGATTTGTGTCTTCTGCCTAAACTATTTCTATTTTTGTCCAAATCCTAGTGACTAGATTATTCTCTTTAACATTTTTAACCCCTCTTTGAAAAAATTTCACTTATTACTAGGATCTAATGTTAAGCCTTAAACCTTGTTTGCAGCTGTTTTCCACCGTTTCCCTTGATTCTACTTAAGAGTTCCACAGTCAATTCAAACTTCATATATTTAAAACCTACAGAGCACCAACCTATTATTTAATATGAATTATCTTGTCTTTTTTAGGTTAATTTTGACTGAAATTTTTCATCAAGCCTAATTTATTGGAAACCTCCTTTGTAATTATTCACTTACAAATGATCCCCAAATGAAATTTCTTCAGAAATCCTTCTCTGAGTTCAGCAATCCCTTCCCACGTAGGCGTTTACTGCCTTTCAGTAAAATTATAGGAATTTCTAAGTGCTTAATTGTTTTTCTCTGCCTTGATGCTCTACTTTCTGCCATGGTGGTCTTATAAATTCTGTATACCATTCCATCAATCATTCTTCCCTGAAAGCCTTCAGTGATTCCCTTTGCTATTAGGGTAGTGTCTATCTCTTTTAGCATGACTACATGGTTCTTCATGAAGTGGGCAAATTTTAAGCTATCAAATCTCCCAGCTTCTCCTTCTTCAAACCTACTTTTCACTTTACAGAAAGGTTTTTTATTGTTTTCTTGTTTATGTAATTCTGAACACATCAAGATAATTATCATTACCTCGGCACTAGGGGTAAAAAAACCTGTCTGCCACTGCAGGAGACACAAGAGATGCAAGTTTGATATCTGGATTAGAAAGATCCCCTGGAGAAGGAAATGGCAACCCACTCTAGTATTCTTGCCTGGAGAATCCCATGGACAGAGGAGCCTGGTACCCTTCAGTCCATAGAAGCNTTTCAGAATATAGAACAATGTGTTTTTATCAGACATTTATTGGGTATCTTTTAAGCACCTTGGAATGTAAATTTCACAGTTTAAAATCCCAGTACCCAGGAATTTCATAACTTGTGGTAAATAGCAGAATCTGGGTAATTTGAGACAAGCTCCTTACATGAAGCTGGGGGAGAGGATTATCAGTGTCTAAGCTAAATTGCAAATGTTATAAAAGGAAGGAAGTGATAGTTAATACAGGCTGACTGAGGAGCCAGAGAGGAAAATGTTGCCTTATGACTGGAATCTCACAAACATGGAAAGACTGACTCTGAACCTCAGAGAAAGTAGTCAGAAAACAGAGTTTCAAAACTTACGGGAAGAAAGAGAGAAACCAATGAAATTAGCAGAAAGTGAAAACATCATCAACAAACTTGAGACAATATATGAGCTGGAGAAGGGGCAAAAATTTCTGCTTTGAGCTAATGGATATGAGAAGAATGATTTGAATTGGATAGAAAGGAGATGAAAGAACATGGAAAGAGAAGAATACTAAATATTTATCAGAAATATAATTTATAGAGGGGGCCTTCATTATGTGCTTGTTTCAGCTTTATATGCTGACCAACCAAATCTGGATTTTACAATGTGCTGTTTCTAAGATTGCAAGGGGTGAGTCTGAATCACAGTATCTGAAGTCTCTGAACAAATAAATTATTTCAATTGCTTTATAAAAATTTAAATAAAATTATTTTAAGTTTTATTCAATAAAGCATAAAATCTAAGAGGTTGGACTCTGGAGTCTGATTATTTATGGTCAAATCCTTTCTTGTAAGTTAACATCTTAGATGAATTAATTTCTCTGTGTCTCAGTTACCTTATATGTAAAATGTAAATAACAGTACCTATTATCTAACTATTCACAGTATATATGATGTATATAATCAATGTTAGTTATTATCATTTTATAATTATCTTGATTGTTGTCCTATTTTCAGAACAGCTGAAGAATTTTGGAAAAGGTAAATAAAGAAATGCACTTTCTTACACATTCTACTTTAGAATATTATAGATAAGCTGACACAATCATTTGCTTATTAATGAAAGAACAGGTTCAGGAGGACAAGGAAATCTTCTTAATAATAAAATAATTTCCACTCTTAATCCAGAGCTCTACTTCCACATAAAAATGATTTTTTTGTTAAGAAATCTTAAAATTTCATAGCCAAATACAATATGTTGCAACTTTACTGCTTCATTGCGTTTCAATCATTTCTGATATTATGAGGATGTAACATGAGTAGAAAACTATTTAAACTATACAGGTTAAATTAATTTCAAGGCAAATATTTGAAAAATGAAGACATATATAAAACTGACTTTTTAATTGTACCCTAAAATCACATAATTGTATAAGTTTTTACTTTTAGGATGCTATAACAAGCTACCATATACTAGGTAACTTAAACACAACAGAGATCTACATCTCACAGTCCTGGAGGTTGGGAAGTCCAAGGTGAAGGTTCCAGCACACTCTATGTCTGGTGAGAGCTCATCTTCTGGTTTCTGAACATCTTTTCACTGTGTCCACACAAGGTGAAGAGGGTAACAGATCTCTCTTGGAGGCCTCTTTTGTAAGGGAACTAACTATATTCATGAGGGCCCCACCCTCATGATCTGTCACTACCCAGAAGCCCTACCTTTTGATACCATTATCTTGGGTGTTAAAATTCCAGAACATGAACTTTAGGGGGATACAAACATTCAGATCATAAAGCATCACTTAAATATAAAATAATTTGATATTAGCAGAATCATACTTAGAAAATCCAGATTTACTATTTAGAACAGGCTTGGGGAAAAGAATTTTTTCTGAATCAATGTGTTAGTCTGCTAGGGTTGCCATAATCCCTTTCCCGGTAAGCACACACCAAAACCACACATTCATACATACACACACTCTCTCTCTCCTCACAGAATAAACACACACTCTCCTCATAAAATGGATATTTTAACAACAAAAAGTGGTGTCAACAGGGCTGGTTTCCTCTGAGGCCCCTCTCTTTGGTTCACAGACGGCCACACTCGCCTCGTCTCTTCACACAGTTGTCCCTCTGTGCTCCTGAGTCCCTGGTGTCTGTGGGTCCCAATCTTAAAAGGATGTCAGTCATAAAAGATTATTGGATTAGGGCCTACCCTAATGACCTCATTTTAACTTAATTCCCTCTCTAAAGGCTCTTCTCCAAATTTGGTCACATCTGAGGGACTAAGGGCTTCAACCTATGAATTTTAGAAAAATACAACTGAGTGCAGGACAGTCCTCTTTTCAGTTGCTTTCAGTTGTTAAATGTCACGTTTTAATAATCTACTGCGATGTAAAACTGGTGTTTTGGTCTCTTCACCCCTTTACTGTTGCTGCCTTTTGAGAAATATGACTCTGCTTATAAAAATGAACTTGTAAACTCGATTCCATCTGAGTATTTTAACCCAGACACAATCTTTAGAACAACTGCGTGAATCATGTTCTTGACTTTACTTATGTCAAAATCCATTTTTGGACCCTTTCTTCCTGAAAATGGTTAATGATCCATGTACTATCTGACAATTCAAAATTCCTTCAACTCTCAGGCCACATTTATAGTTGCATTTCAGTGGTACAACATTTTAATACTGCTACTGAACTGGATAAATTGTCACACTATTAAAAAGTGAAGGCAGGAAGGATGTCAAAACCATAGTAAGACTGTATGTATTATAATTTAGCCTGACTTTCAGCTTTACTTGTTTTAATGATCTTATCTCTTTTGCTTTTCAAACATACCTTTTTCAAATATATCTTTTCTCACATGGCTTTCTTTCATTATCTCCCTATTTTATTTCTAGAAAATGGTTAAGAATATATTCAATGAGAGTAATAGGGAGACATTTAGCTGCAAAGTGTCTTGCCTAATGATTTCCTAATATATGTTTTCAAATATTCTGTCTTCATTTGTGAAATTAACATACCTTTAGCAAATGATCTTTCCCTGAGAAATATTCAATCTCTAAAGAAAGAGGAAGAAAAAATAAATATATATATACATAAAAAACCCTAGAAGTCTGCTGACATTTAATTGCATTAGATTCCATTTGAAAAGACCCTAATGCTGGGAAAGATTGAAGATGGGAGGATAAGGGAATGATAGAGGATGAAATGATTAGATGGCATCACCAACTCAATGGACATGAGTTTGAGTAAACTCTGGGAGTTGGTGATGGACAGGGATGCCTGGCCTGCTGCAGTCCATGGGGTCGCGAACAGTCAGACACAACTGAGCAACTGAACTGAAATGAAATGCTATCAAAGTTCAGAGAAGCAAGAAGTTAAAAAGCTAGTCATTGTAGGTTTCCTGGTAGAGACACAGTTAGGGGAGGTCTATAGGGAGAGGTGGAGAAGGCAATGGCACCCCACTCCAGTACTCTTGCCTGGAAAATCCCACGGACACAGGAGCCTGGTAGGCTGCAGTCCATGAGGTTGCTAAGAGTTGAACACGACTGAGCAACTTCACTTTCAATTTTCACTTTCATGCATTGGAGAAGGACATGGCAACTCACTCCAGTGTTCTTGCCTGGAGAATCCCAGGGACACAGGAGCCTGATAGGAGGCTGTCTATGGTGTCGCATAGAGTTGGACACAACTGAAGCGACTTGACAGCAGCAGCAGCAGCAGCATAAGGAGAGGTATGATTTGAATAGGTATAATTTGATGGATGACCTCTTGAAGACTCACAGTGGGGATGCCTAGGGCATGCTGAAGATTATTTCAAATAACTATGAATGTTTATGGCTTTTTGATGTACTTTATGGGTTGTAGGTATGTTCATTTGACATTGAAAAAGTCTTGAAAAATCCTGAATTATTTTGACATTGAAAAAATAAATATCCATCACTTTTCCTTCTTTAATTTCTAGAGACGGATAAAAATGCAGAATTTTATCCTCTTGGTGCGATTAGTATATGGGTAGAAGAGCATCTAGCTTCCCAGGTGGCCTAGTGGTAAAGAATCTGCCTGCCAATGC
The DNA here is from genome assembly GCA_006410875.1 of Neotragus pygmaeus. Classification (NCBI taxonomy): domain Eukaryota; kingdom Metazoa; phylum Chordata; class Mammalia; order Artiodactyla; family Bovidae; genus Neotragus; species Neotragus pygmaeus. Next base: position 911,706 of record SJYV01027424.1, read on the forward strand.
ATGAGACACAGATTCAATCCTGGATCAGGAAGACCCCCTAGAGAAGAAAATGTCAACCCATTCCAATATTCTGGCCTGGAAATTTTCATGGACAGAGAAGTCTGGTGGGCTACAGTCCATGGGGTCACAAAGAGTCAAACATGACTGAGCAGGCATGTGCACAGAAGAGCATAATGGTAGAAACCAAATCACAAAGCATAACTCATAAATTAATGTGGATTTAGAAGTACTTGATGAAGAAAAAGATAGATCCAGGAGGCTGGAAGAAGATTCTGGAGAAACGTGGTCTCCATGGAGGCTTGTTAAGAGTCTTTTGGAGGAAAGGTCCAGACAATGAATTTGCCATTTGGAGGAATGGTTCAGACAATGGTCCAGACACTTCTCCCTAGAGGAGAGAAGTGACTGAGGTGTATTTTGAAGAAATGTGGCTGCATATCCTGTTTCTATTCTCAACCATGTTTGCTTCACCATCTGACTCTTCAGTGATACTTGGCAGCCAGGTTGCTTGGGTTCTTTTTCAATTTTCTTCACTTACCAGCTGTGGAACCTTAACTACCACTAATTTATAAGTTGTTGATTACTCTAGGCTTCAGTGATATCATCCATAATATGGAGATAAGAATCATATGTTCTTCTCTTTTACATATTATTATATGGTATGGTTGGGAGAATTAAATGAGATAATGTATAGAACAGTAAATTTAAGATAATGCTAATGTTTTTACAGTTGTTACGTATAGATACTGTTTCAGAAAGACGGAATCACAAGGAATAGAAAAGCACAGAGCTGTATGTTTGTAAGCATTACAGTTAAAATGGGACTAAGGGCGACTTCCCCGATTATCCATTGGTTAAGATTCCAGGATTCCACTGGAGGGCACATGGGTTAGATCCCTGGTTGGGGAAATAAGATCCCACAAGGCAGTGTGGCACAGGCAAATTTTCTTTTTTTCATTTGATTGAGGAGCACAGAGTTAAAATGATAGTTCTGCTTCAAAACTGTATGATTGTGGGCAAGAGTGCCTATCTACATATCAGCATAACCAAAGACTGCATTTTCAATAAAAATAGAATAAAATAATGCAAATTTTAGAAATAATTGAGTGGGATTTTTACAGTCATTTACTACAATCTGGCTTCTGATACAGTAATACTGTCTGTTTTATCCTTGAGGGATAATCATTTAACATTTTCTTCAACCCGCCAAGCTTTTATGTCCTTTTCTGTAATACAGGAATTGTCCTAGGCTTAATGTGACTTCCCTTTAGATTCCCATTAGGTTTTACCTAACCAACCAAAGATATAGAAATGCCATTAGCAAATATGGAGATTGTAAGAGATTATTCAGTCATTAGTATCAATAATCTCTTTATACTCTCATGTTTTACCCAGGTTATATGGCATAATCTATTATTTGAATATATAGGGAATCACAGAATATTTTAAAGTAAAAAAGTATATTTTTATATATTATTCTCTCTGTGGGGGAAGGAAAGCAGGGGTGATTTAAGAGAATAGCATTGAAACATGTATATTATCATATGTGAAAGACATTGCCAGTCCAGGTTCGACACATGAGACAGGGTGCTCAGGGCTTCTGCACTGGGATGACCCTGAGGGATGGGATGGGGAGGGAACTGGGAGGGGGGTTCAGGATGGGGAACACATGTACACCCATGGCTGATTCATGTCAATGTATGGCAAAACCACTATGATATTGTAAAGTAATTAGCCTCCAACTAAAATAAATAAATAAATAAATATGTGTGTGTGTGTGTGTATATATATATATATTCCCTACCACAGTGGTGAGCTTCCAAGGTGGCACAAGTGGTAAAGAATCCACCTGCCAGTGCAGGAGTCATGAGAGAGCTGAGTTTGATCCCTGGGTCAGGAAGATCCCCTGGAATAGGAAATGGAAACCCTTTCCAGTATTCTTGCCTGGAAAATCCCCATTGACAGAGGAGCCTAGCAGGCTGTAGTCCATGGGGCCGCAAAGAGTCGGGCATGACTGAACAACTGAGCACATTCACAATGGAAGAGCCTTTGCTGATATTGTCCCTAGTCTCCATATTTAACAATGAAATGTCAACATCACAGATATACTGTATATTTGTCTATGTGCTGTATACATACCCATTCTTTAGACATAAAAAGAGCAAGAAAGAGTAAGACTCCTCCCACCATCACTTCCAAGAATCAGTTTTCAAATCCTCTGGGGTTATATTATTGAGGGTGACAATACATTCTCTAGGACTTTTGCAAAATAATTTTGTTGATTATCTTAAAAAAAAGAAGCATAAGACTGATTATCTTGATGTTACTCATTCCAGCCAGACTTCTGCTTAGGTAGCAAATTTATAATAACAAACTTAAAGGAAAATCTGCACTAAGATGGCATACATCAGGCAATTTGTTTCTTTCAAATCTTGGTCATATTTTATATTTCAGCTTATGTGGTAATGGTAGATAGCTTTTCTAATCACAGATCTAGCAATTTACATTTTAAGCAAATATGAATGTTGGTTTAAAAACATGTCAGGTAGAATTATTGACTGAAGTTTAAAGTAAAATTCATTTATCAATGAAATTTCATACANTGTGGTAATGGTAGATAGCTTTTCTAATCACAGATCTAGCAATTTACATTTTAAGCAAATATGAATGTTGGTTTAAAAACATGTCAGGTAGAATTATTGACTGAAGTTTAAAGTAAAATTCATTTATCAATGAAATTTCATACAAATAAGCCATGATGCTAAAACAAACAAACAAACAAAAAAAACCTGAATACAAATCCAAACAAAGGTAGGAGTTTGGGCTAGTCAGTATTTCTAAGTAAAAAGCAAACTGTCAGTAAACTCTTTGCTTGTAAAGATGGAAACAGAATAGTAACTTGAAAATCCACTTTTGTCTGAGAGAAAGGAAAAAAGGGAAGATTCTACATTTACTAACCTAAATTTAAAATATAACTTAACTTTGATTTCAAAACATAACATACATATACTCACACCCTTGCTTCTGCCAAGATATGTTTGGATTTCCTTGAGCTGAGATGTATTTTATCATTTAATAATTACAAACATTTTGTCAGAAAAGAGGAAAAACATTCAGGTAGGTTTAGAATACTTTAAGTCTGCAGTTGCATGTAATGAATGTTCCATATTACCTTTAATTGAAGCCTATATATTAGTAGTAAAATTCATAAATCACTAGTGCAGGAAAAAAAGAACATGGAGTCATAAATTTGACACATTTTACATTAAAATAGATACATCAACTATTAAAATAAATGTATCTCTTACTGAGAAAATAGATCAAAATCAAATCTAATAGTTCACTTACCAAATCAGACATCTACTATTGAATCATTACTTATTGAATACTGAAGAAGATACATCATCTATCAAATCAAATACCTTCTCTAGTAAATCAACCTCACCATCTGATTTAAAACCGTCTCCTACTAAATCAAAAAACCACCCTATAAATCAAAGCAATATTGCATTAAAGAATTTCATTTAAAGTAAATATTGTGGATCACCAGACCGCATATATCATAGTAAAGGTACCATTTATTAGGAGAAAGATATGCCTTTTCCCAGCTAATTCTTTCAGATAGGTTCCTTTTGATACAGTGAAAACTTATTCATTTAGACTCCTTTTAACTATAACTTTAAAAACATATATTTCTAAGTAAATAATACTTAAACAAGAAGGAAGTGTTTTGAGGATGCTTAAAATAACTTAGTAGTCTTAACTACCTCCAGTAGGTTCTAAAATCATAAAAGAGCTTAACAGTGAGTCAATTTGATCTCTTTTATTTTTTTCTGTCCTGTTCAGTGTGATAGATTTTTGTTGTTTTGTTTTTGCGTGTTTAATAACTTAGTAGGAAAGCACTGGGGTAGCAAGGAGTCAGAGTCATCTTTCTGTTTTTATGTTTCCCCAGACATCATTTTGACAACAAAGGTCCATGTAGTCAAAGCTATGGTTTTTCCAGTGGTCATGTACAGATGTGAGAGTTGGACCATAATGAAGGCTGAGCACCAAGGAATTGATGCTTTTGAATTGTGGTGCTGGAGAAGACTCTTGAGTCCCTTGGACAGCAAGGAGATCAAACCAGTCAATTCTAAAGGAAATCCACCCTGAATATTCACTGGAAGGACTGATGCTGAAGCTGAAGCTCCAATACTATACTGGCTGCCTGACACAAAGAGAAGACTCACTGGAAAAACCCTGATGCTGGAAAAGATTCAAGGCAAAAGGAGAAGGGAGCATCAGAGGATGAATGGTTAGACAGCATCAATGACTCTATGGAGATAAATTTGAGCAAACTCTGGGAGATAGTGGAGGATCAAGGAGCCTGGCATGATGCAGTCTATGAGGTCACAAAGAGTTGTACATGACTTAGTGACTGAACAACGACGATGAAAACTGGATGTACACAGACTAATCTGGGTTCACTTAAGAAACTGGCACATTTATCCACTGAGTTATCAACTAGATAGACATATAATCTTCTAGAGGCTAAACACACTAATATTGTTGTTGTGTGTTGTTTAGACATTAAGTTGTGTCCGACTCTTTTGTGAGCCCATGGAGTGTAGCTTGTCAGGCTCCTCAGTCCATGGGATTCTCCAGGCAAAATACTGGAGTGGGTAACCATTTCCTTTTCCAGGAGTTCTGCCCAACAGAGGGATCAAACCAGGTCTCCTGCATTGCAGGCAGATTCTTTATCATTTGTGCCACTAGTACCAATGTATTAAGATATATTCATAGTTGGCTTAGAAGATACAGTGTCTGCCTACACTGCAGAAGACCTAGGTTCAATCCCTGGGTTGGGAAGATCCTCTAGAGAAGGAAATGGCAACCCACTCCAGTACTCTCGCCTGGAAAATTCCATGGATGGAGGAGTTTGGTAGGCTTGTCTAATTGCTGCATAAATCTTGATTTATCCCTATACTCATTCCTCAGACTCCACCTGCACTCCTATTCCACTCACAGTCTCAATGATAAGTTCTGCTTTTGTCACTAGAAACATAACTACTCTACTGTTTGTTCTGAGATACTCTTGCCTGGTTAAGGCTCGAAAACGGATTGTAAGTCATTTATGAGTTAGTCAATAAGACCAGCCTTTCCTTACTGCAAGCTATTTATAAAATGTGGCCCAAACATGTTTATCACTGATCAGCAGTTTCTCATTATTGTCCTGTTTTTGTCGATATGAACATTGATTAATTGTAATTGCAGTTTTGGCCAGAGTGAATTGATTAAAGCACAAAGTAACAAGAATTGTACAAGAATGTCAAAAGGAAGGAACCGTTCCACAGAACATTTGGAGGATATGCTGATCCATTCAAGGTGGAAGCCATATGCTGCCAGAGCCAGCAGATTAGATGGAAAAAAACAGCTACTCTACTCTAATAAAGAAACTTGATGATTAAAAGAAAATCCTGACTTCTGCAATAAATAATTCCAGTTTTCTATTTTATATAAAATAAATTACTAACAGAAAATGTAATCCTTTAAAAAAAAAGTCTCTTATTTACTCTGTGTTGAGTTTTATTGTCTTAATTTTGANGAGCTTGTGTGCACCTGTGGTGGATTCGTGTCGATGTATGGCAAACCCAACAGAGTATTGTAAAGTCAAATTTAAAAAAAATAAATTAATTAATTTTAAAAAAGTAAAAAAACAAAAAACAAAAAAAGAGAAGAAATCAGAGGAATATACTTCCCTGACCTCATTTTACCATGCTTTTACCAGGTAGACACAAAATAAGATTCAGAACTTCACATATATCATTGATGAGATGCCTCGGGGAAACTGTTCAAGGTTGGATAATACCATTATTCTACTTCAGCTGGAGCCGGACATTAACAAAAAGGCTTACACAAAAATCAGGTTTTATTATTATAGCTGATGTGATGATGAATAAACCATCAGTATTGATATGTTGAATTGTTCTTCTATTAAAGGTAACAGCATTTATCTGTCCTACTATGACAAGAGATTGTTTTGATAAGGAAATGAAGTCATATAATTTTAATAAACCTGAAATAAACTGAAAATAAGTCGATAAGTGGTATCAATTGTTGACTATTCTTTAAATAATATCCCTGGTGGCTCAGAGGTTAAAGGGTCTGCCTGCAATGCAGAAGACCTGGGTTCTATCCTTGGGTCGGGAAGATCCCCTGGAGAAGGAAATGGCAACACATTCCAGTATTCTTGCCTGGAGAATCCCATGGACGGAGGAGCCTGGTGGGCTACAGTACATGGGGTCGCAAAGAGTCATACACAACTGAGCGACTTCACTTTCACTTAGAAATCAGCTTTTTCTCAGGTTTATAAGGAGAAAAATCAAGAGACACAGATCCTGTGAGGAAAAGGGAATAAGAAATGGGTACAGGTGAATACAGATGGGCATTGTGTTACATATAGGAATTTTGATGTTGCTAAAAATTCTAAATTTATCCAGTTCAAAACTTCTTCTTTGGAAGCAGAAGACTGGTAATGTTAACAAGAGTCACACCCAATGTCCCACAGCCAACATGAAGCACAATTTGAACTAAAGTCTCCAGAGTCTGAGTCAAACACATTTTTCTTTATGCCAATACACCATGGTGCAACACATTCTTTCCACTTGCAAAACTCTTGAAGATGTAAATCAAAACTTGTTAGAGAGGTGTGAAGTGCGTGTCCCAAGGTTCATCTTATCATGAGATCTTAGAGTAGGAAATGCTGTTTGAGACTGTCTCATCATTCAGAGAATTATTTCATGGATTTCCAATCTCCTTGGCAGATGATGATCCACCTATTAAGATTATATCTAGGGAAAGGAAATATTTTTTATCGCTTTGCATTAACCTGGGAAATACCAGATGACCTGACCTGCCCCTTGAGAAATTTGTATGCAAGTCAGGAAGCAACAGTTAGAACTGGACATGGAACAGACTGGTTCCAAATGGGGGAAAGGAGTACATCAAGGCTGTATATTGTCATTCTGCTTATTTAACTTACATGCAGAATACATTATGAGAAATGCTGGGTTGGATGAAGCTCAGGCTGGAATCAAGATTGCTGGGAGAAATATCAATAACCTTAGATATGCAGATGACACCACCCTTATGGCAGAAAGTGAAGAAGAACTAAAGAGCTTCTTGATGAAAGTGAAAGAGGAGAGTGAAAAAGTTGGCTTAAAGCTCAACATTCAGAAAACTAAGATCATGGCATTCAGTCCCATCAGTTCATGGAAAATAGACGGGGAAACAGTGGAAACAGTGAGAGACTTTATTTTTCTGGGCTCCAAAATCACTGCAGATGGTGACCACAGCCGTAAAATTAAAAGATGCTTACTCCTTGGCAGGAAGGTTATAACCAACCTAGACAGCATATTAAAAAGCATAGATATTACTTTGCCAACAAAGATGCATCTAGTCAAAGCTATGGTTTTTCCAACAGTTATGTATATCCACCCATCCATACATATATACATGAGAGTTGGACTATAAAGAAAGTTGAGTGCCAAAGAACTGATACTTGAACTGTGCTGTTGGAGAAGACTCCTGAGAGTCCCTTGGACTACAAGGAGATCTAACCAGCTCATCCTAAAGGAAATCACTCCCAATTATTCATTGGAAGGACTGATGCTGAATCTGAAACTCCAATACTTTGGCCACCTGATGTGAAGAACTGACTCATTGAAGGGACCCTGATGCTGGGGAAGATTGAAGGTGGGAGGAAAAGGGGACGACAGAGGATGAGATGGCTGGATGGCATTATCGACTCAATGGACTGAGTTTAAACAAACTCTGGGTGTTGGTGATGGACAGGGAGGCCTGGAGTGCTGCAGTCCATGGGGTTGCAAAGAGTCAGACATGACTGAGTGACTGAACTGAACCAAACTGAACAAGGGAAATATCCAAAAGATAGATGATTCTGCTCTGGGCATGCACGTAAGTATATATTTAAACCCTAGATTGGCATTAAAATGATTCCAAGTAGCTTTCTGACTACCAGTTCTCACTTACTCTGCCTCAGACACATTGACCTCCATTCAAGCTATTTTTAAGTACAAGAACTGCTGCTACGTCACTTCAGTCATGTCCGATTCTGTGCGACCCCCGAGACGGCAGCCCACCAGGCTCCCCCGTCCCTGAGATTCCCTTCTCCCAAACTAATGTCTTGCTGCTTCTGCCTAGAAAGTGCTCTCTTCAAATAGGTACATGATTTCCTTCTTCTCTTAATCCAGGCCTGCTCTCAAATGTCTCTTCACTGGAAACATTTGACTACCTGATTAAAAACAAGATCCCTCTGCATTCCATCACTTTGTTGCCTTTCGCTAGTTTGCTTGACACATTTTATAAACGTATTTTCTGTTTCCCTCTACCTTAAACTCTTTGCAAATGGGGCTTTGATTTATACTATGTTCTATTTATTCTCAGCACATAGAACAGGGACTGGTATATGGAAGAAGAAGAGAAAAACTTCCAAAGAAAGATGATTCATCTTTTAATATAATCCTTTAACAACTTTCGATTTTTATTTAACCACCAAAGAGAAATTCTACCACAAGGAAATTCATTGTCCATATATTTTAAAAGAAATGCCTTTGTTTCTCCTAAGGGACAATTATTTCAATCATTTCAGTTACTGTATAATATAATAATTTCCAAGTATATTTAGAAATCTTAATCGTTGGTATGCTGTACTTCAATGATTTTCTTATGTGGAACACCTACACACAATGATAAATATCTGATCAATTTAAAATGTTTTGAAATGAGCAGATGTTTACAGATATGCAAAAAACTCACCAAGTGTTGACTAAATTAATAACATTTTAGCTGGCATCTTATCATGCATATGTGATGGGCCTGTATACTTGTGATTTATGGATTTGAAATATTTCCTTATGGTGCATAGTGGCTGGCAGAAATCCCAAAGTTAGTTTTTGTTGACAACAATGGTGATAAAGAAGCAGTAATTTTAATATCTGTGTTATATGATGATGAGGGGTGAGAACAAAAGAAGAGAGAAGAAAAGATGCTATCAGAATGCAAGATGCATTTCTTAATTTTGAGAATGTCTAGGGAAAATGGTGAGCTGACAAATGTGAAAATCTCAAACACATAAATAACTAAAACATATTCAAGAAGTAGAAAATGGAATAGAACAACAAGAGAAGAAATTGAAAAAAAGTAATAAAAGAATTGCCTCCCCAAATAGCCTCAGGACTAGGCAGTTTTATAGCCCGGTTCTTTCCAGCTTTCAAAGCAATATAATGTCTTTTTTATACATAAGCCGTCTGGAGCATTAAAAAGAGAAACTTCCCAATGTGTTTTATACACTGAGCATAATACTAAGAAGAAAATTTGAGGGCACACAACATCAGAAAACTTCAAGCCAATAATGATTATAAACATGGAAACAAAAATGATAAACAAAAAGTCTACCATGGTGTAGTGTATTGAATTACCCAGTGTATTGAAATAATTCATCATTTCCAAGAAGAGTTTGCACTAAAATGCAAGAATATTTAATTTTAACTTGTAACATAATTGATCCCAGCATACTTTAAGGAAAAAAAAAATGCCTGACCATTTGAGCTGACTTTTAAAACAGTATTTGGTAATATTTTATATTTTTTAAAGAATTCTTAATACATATATAGACCTGAATACTCATTGGAAGGACTGATGCTGAACCTGAAGCTCCAAAACTTTGGCTACCTGATGCAAAGAGCTGACTTATTGGAAAAGACCTTGATGCTGGGAAAGAGTAAAGGCAGGAGGAGAAGGGGATGACAGAGGATAAGATGGTTGGATGGCATGACAGGCTTGATGGACATGAGTTTGAGCAAGCTCCAGGATTTGATGAAGGACAGGGAAGCCTGGCGTGTTGCAGTCCGTGGGGTTGCAAACAGCTGGACACGACTGAGCACCAACTAAACTGAAATGAATACATATACCCTTAAGCATACTAGGGGTATTCTAACCAAACTCATATCCAATATAACACCTAACAGTGAAAAAGTAGGAGCAATTTCATTAAAGTCAAGCAATAGACAAAAATGTTGTCTTTCAACTTCATTATTTAAAAGTATTTCAAAATGTCTAGCCCACGTTATACAACAGAATCAGGGACAAAAGACCTCACTCTTTCAAAGAAGGAAACAAAAATCTGTACACTTGCACATGCTATTAGATATCGAAAGTATGTGAAAGAGATATCTGGGGAAAAAAATAATAAGATATCTGGGTACCAAAAATATATATAAAAACATTTTCCCTTTTACATACTATCAATACCACAAAAGATTATCAACAACAGCAAAAAAAAATTCATAAACTTTCTTTAACAAAATTGATAAGTATCCAAGGTCTATATGGAAGCAAACACACAGTGTTACTGAACAATACTTTAAAAAATTAATAAATTGGGAGGCATGTATATTTCTGGATAGTCAAACCTGATACTATCAAACCATCAATCTGAGAAATGGATTTATATATTTGATACAATATAAACTAAATATATTTTCCTGCTCCTATATAATTTTTAAATGCCCAAATGAATTTTAAAATGATTCAATTAATCTATAATCTTTTTGGAAGTATTATCAGAATTTTTTAAGTTTTTATTTTGAATTGTATAGCTGATTAAGAATGTTGTGATAGTTTCAGATGAACAGCGAGAGGACTCGGCTATATATATATATATATCTCCATTCTTCCCCTATAATTGGAATTTTACCCAGTAATTCTATTGGTTGTTCAATTTATTTTTCAGGAATTAAAAAAATATATATCTTCCATAAGTCATAGAAGCATCATTAGCTTCCTTTTATCATCATTTATTAAACTATATCTGGAGAGACAGACCTTGCTTTGATAATGAGTATTATTGTAAAACCATGATATAAAATTAACATATGTAGTTTTATTAAGTTCTACAAAATTTATGGATAGACTAATTAATTCATTTACTCATTCAAGTAACATTTATTATTAATCCCAACTTCGTAGTCTTACTGAGTTAAATTTTAGGGGTACAAAGTTATACTAGAAGAGTCACAGTGTCAGTCAGACATATGAACTGATGCTGAATAGTAGTTCTGTAACAGAGATTCATCCAATACGATTCTAGAAGCTCTGAAGAAACTAAAGAACAGTACAGTCTTCAGGTTCAATCAATGGTGTTAAGCACTTATAGTTGTGTTCTTATTGTTCTGCCATTTCCCCTTTCACAATTAGCAATGTTTTGACAATAGGAAAGTTATGTCACTTATAATAAAAGAACTAAACCAGAAATGCAAACTAATATCAATGCAATGAATATGGTTTGGTCAACACAACCCACATTTTTCCTCCTTAACTATAAACAGGCTATTCTGCTGTCTCCATTCAGATATCACTAATTAATAGGAACATCTTACTCTAGGAAAAATACAGACAGTTGGATACTTAAGCTGTCTGTTTCCAGGATAAAAACTTAAGTATTTTTCTCTTTAGAGATTCAAAGCATCCTGCATTTTAATTCATATGTGTGAGTCCAAAGGGAAAACATTTTTCATTTGCAAGTAGAGCAAGTTAATTTTGAGAGAAAAGTTTAATTAAGATTAAACAAACTTAGATTGTGTGTTAGCCTAAAGGCATGAGGCTCTGAAAGCAAATTAGTTGCAGGATAATTGCTGTTGTGAAAAATATTTTCTTGTTCACAAGTTCAACAGTGTATATTTTAAATTGAACTTTAAATGTCTCCATCTTTACAAGGAACTCTTAGAATAACAAAACAAAATTAGAACGTCCTTAATTTTCAATTATCTACCAGGCAGTTCATTCTTGCTATTTTTTACTTGAACATGGAAAAGTTGCTCCGATTTTAAAAAATGCATTAATTAAAACATCAGCAAATTTGGGTTTTTAAAAATACCTATTTAAAAAATATACATGTTCCCTTGGTATTAAAACTGATTATCAACAGTTAAAAGTGGGAGTATCAACATAAGTATGGATGGGAGGTGGTCAGATGGAAAGACATTAAGACAAGATAAAAAAAAAATAAAAAGAAGATGCCTGAGGACTGGAATCATTGCTGTGTCTGTTTTTATTGTTTTATGTGGAAAGAAACTGGTATAAGTAATAATATCAATTAATGGAAGGTTTCTTTCAATAAGAAATATTTTAAAAGGAACATCTTTTTAGAGCAAAAAGTTAGAAGAGATAGACTTTGTCTTTTAAAAGAGAAAACGTCAAACTTTAATTTCCTCCAGATTCTAACTCTATAAATTACGCTATTACAATGTGATAGCAGCAGGTTTAAAATACTTTATTATTAATCTCTAGAAATGATGATATGACTCTGAATCTCATCTCAGGAATTCCAAATATTTCAAAAGTTTCTTCTTTTGAATCGAGAATCAGATATTTAGCTTTTTAATTGAGTGGAAACTTTTAGATTATGGTTTCAGCCAAGTTGATCTGTCAGTGTATTTTATTATCACATGTAAGGTGAATTTTACTTATTTGAAATAACCTCACTCTAATAATTTGTATCTTGGCAAAGGATTAAGGACAAATTTAAGGAAGGCTGGTTTACAGTCTAATCATTGGGGAAATAATCAGTTATTATACATTAGGTAGTTGTTAGCCTATACACATTGGTAAGCAATTAGTGGCATCCTATAATTTCTGAAAAAGAAGGTATTTGAAAGAGCGTTCACCCTGCTCTAAGGCAACAAACCTTTGCTTTATGCAGGGCATTCTCTGTGTCCACTGGCTAAGCTCACACATAACTTTTAACAAAATGCTAAAGTAATACTCCCTGGTTACAAAAATTAGAAAGTCATTGTGGGAGATCCCAGATTTTTGTGTGTTTGCAGATATGTATGTGTGGATATTTTTAGGGAAAATCAACCATCTGACAATATCACTCTGGGAAATAGGTAGGCAAGTCATACATCTTCACTATGCTTCAATTTTTTTAACTTTTCAAATGAGAGTAAAACTATACTTTGTGCTTAAAAAAAAAAAAAGCATTAAAGGAGCAAGGTACTATGAGCACTGCAAATGTGAAAGATACACACATATCTAAATAGACATATATGCAACACATGGTATAGATAATATGTGATACATGATATTTGATGAATATATTTGTAAATACGCATACATACGCATACATGTATACTCATAAGTAACAATTTTTTTTTTAGAAATCTGAATCATATGGGTTAAATGTAGAATATTACTTGAGGGACATGGGCAATCTTGACCTTGACACCCAATTAACAGGTCACTGTAAGCTTCACAGGGAAAATGAACTCATATTCAGTGATTAGACAAGCCTCCACCACCCTCTATCCACCCCATCCTATCAGGGAGAGGTAACATAAAGGTTAAGATCATGGATTCTAGAGTCATCCTGTCTAGAGATAAATCCAAATCCTGCATCTATTATTTATATGATTATACAATCATTTAACCTCTAGGTTAAAAGTAGAGATAACATATTTATAGCTTTACTGAGAGATACTGGTTATTGACATAATTCATGTAAAGAATTTGAGTTTCAATTAATGTTTAATCGCTTGCTGTTTTTCCATAGGGATTACTTTTTCCAAGTCTCTTATTTTTTTCCCTCTGTTTATTTATTTATTTATTTTACTTTACAATATTCTATTGGCTTTGCCATACATTGACTTGAATCCACCATGGGTGTACATGTGTTCCCCATCCTGAAATCCCCGCCCCCCTTCCTCCCCATCCCATCTCTCTGGGTCATCCCAGTGCACCAGCCCTAAGCACCCTGTATCATGCATCGAACCTGGACTGGCGATTCATTTCACATGTGATAATTTACGTTTCAATACCATTCTCCCATATCATCCAGCCCTCGCCCTCTCCCACAGAGTCCAAAAGACTGTTCTATAGATCTGTGTCTCTTTTACTGTCTCACATACAGGGTTATCATTACCATCTTTCTAAATTCCATATATATGTTTTAGTATACCGTATTGGTGTTTTTCTTTCTGGCTTACTTCACTCTGTATAATAGGCTACAGTTTCATCCATCTTATTAGAACTGATTCAAATGTATTCTTTTTAATGGCCATTGTGTATATGTACCACAGCTTTCTTATCCACTCATCTGTTGATGGACATCTAGGTTGCTTCCATGTCCTAGCTATGATAAACAGTGCTGCAATGAACATGTGTCTCTTTCAATTCTGGTTTCCTCAGTGTATATGCCCAGCAGTGGGATTGCTGGGTCGTATGGCAGTTCTATTTACAATTTTTAAAGGAATCTCCACACAGTTATCCATAGTGGCTGTACTAGTTCACATTCCCACCAACATTGGAAGAGGGTTCCCCCCTTTTCTCCACACCTTCTCCAGCATTATTACTTATATACTTTTAGATACCAGCCATTCTGACTGGCGTGAAATGGTGCCTTATTGTGGTTTTGATTTGCATTTATCTGATAATAAGTGATGTTGAGCATCTTTTCATGTCTTTGTTAGCCATCTGTATGTCTTCTTTGGAGAAATGTCTGTTTAGTTCTTTGGCCTACTTTTTGATTGGGTCTTTGATTTTTCTGGAATTGAGCTGCAGGAGTTTCTTGTATATTTTTAAGATTAGTTGTTTGTCAGTTGCTTCATTTGCTATTATTTTCTCCCATTGTGAAGGCTGTCTTTTCACCTTGCTTATAGTTTCCTTTGTTGTGCAGAAGCTTTTAATTTTAATTAGGTTCCATTTGTTTATTTTTGCTTTTATTTCCAATATTCTGGGAGGTGGGTCATAGAGGATCCCGCTATGGTTTATGTTGGAAAGTTGGAAAGTTGGAAAGCCTATGTTTTCCTCTAGGAGTTTAATAGCTTCTGGTCTTACGTTTAGATCTTTAATCCATTTTGATTTTTTTTTGTGTGTATGGTGCTAGAAAGTGTTCTAGTTTCATTCTTTTACAAGTCGTTGACCAGTTTTCCCAGCACCACTTATTAAAGAGATTGTGTTTTCTCCATTGTATATTCTTGCCTCCTTTGTCAAAGATAAGGTGTCCACAGGTGCATGGATTTATCTCTGGGCTTTCTATTTTGTTCCATTGATCTATATTTCTGTCTGTGCCAGTACCATACTGTCTTGATGACTGTGGCTTTGTAGTACAGCCTGAAGTCAGGCAGGTTGATTCCTCCAGTTCCATCTTCTTTTTCAAGATTGCTTTGGCTATTTGAGGTTTTTGCTGGAAATTATTGGTAGCTTGATAGGGATTGCATTGAATCTGTAGATTGCTTTGGGTAGTGTACTCATTTTCACTATGTTGATTCTTCCAATCCATGAACACAGTATATTTCTCCATCTATTAGTGTCCTCTTTCACCAGTGTTTTATAGTTTTCTATATACAGGTCTTTAATTTTTTAGGTAGATATATTCCTAAGTATTTTATTCTTTTCATTGCAATGGTGAATGGAACTGTTTCTTTCCTTAATTTCTCTTTCTGTTTTCTCATTGTTAGTGTATAGGAATGCAAGGGATTTTTGTGTTGATTTTATATCCTGCAACTTTACTATATTCATTGATTAGCTCTAGTAATTTTCTGGTGGAATCTTTAGGGTTTTCGATGTAGAGGATCATGTCATCTGCAAACAGTGAGAGTTTCACTTCTTCTTTTCCAGTTTGGATTCCTTTTATCTCTTTTTCTGCTCTGATTGCTGTGGCCAAAACTTCCAAAACTATGTTGAATAGTAGCGGTGAGAGTGGGCACCCTTGTCTTGTTCTTGACTTTAGGGGAAATGCTTTCAATTTTTCACCATTCAGGATAATGTTTGCTGAGGGTTTGTCATATATAGCTTTTATTATGTCGAGGTATGTTCCTTCTATTCCTGTTTTCTGGAGGGTTTTTATCATAAATGGATGTTTTACATAATGATCAAAGGAGCAATCCAAGAAGATATAACAATCATAAATGTATATGCACCACACATAAGAGCACCACAATGTGTAAGACAAATGCTAATAAGTATGAAAGGGGAAATTAACAATAACACAGTAATAGTGGGAGACTTTAATACCCCACTCACACCTATGGATAGATCAACTAAACAGAAAATTAACAAGGAAACACAAACTTTAAATGATACAATAGACCAGTTAGACCTAATTGATATCTCCAGGATAGATCACATCCTGGGTCATAAATCAAGCCTTGGTAAACTAAAAAAATGGAAATAATTCCAAGCATCTTTTCTGATCACAATGCAGTAAGATTAGATGTCAATTACAGGAGGAAAACTATTAAAAATTCCAACATATGGAGGCTGAATAACACGCTGCTGAGTAACCAACAAATCATAGAATAAATCAAAAAAGAAATCAAAATATGCCTAGAAATGAATGAAAATAAAAACACAACAACCCAAAACCTATGGAACACTGTAAAAGCAGTGCTAAGGGGAAGTTTCATAGCAATACAGGCTTACATCAAGAAACAAGAAAAAAGTAAAAAAAAAAAAAACACAACAAAAGATACCATAGCAAAAATCAACCACACCAAAAGCTGGTTCTTTGAGAAGTTAAATAAAATTGACAAACCATTAGCCAGACTCATCAAGAAACAAAGGGAGAAAAATCAACAAAATTAGAAATGAAAATGGAGAGATCACAACAGACAACACAGAAATACAAAGGATCATAAGAGACTATTATCAGCAACTATATGCAAATAAAAGGGAAAACTTGGAAGAAATGGAAAAATTCTTAGAAAAGCACAACTTTCCAAAACTGAACCAGGAAGAAATAGAAAATCTTAACAGATCCATCACAAGCATGGAAATTTAAACTGCAATAAGAAATCTACCAACAAAAAAAGCCTAGGACCTGATGGCTTCACAGCTGAATTCTACCAAAAACTTGGCGAATAACTAACACCTATCCTACTCAAACTCTTCCAGAAAATTGCAGAGGAAGGTAAACTTCCAAACTCTTTCTATGAGGCCACCATCACCCCAATACCAAAACCTGACAAAGATGCCACAAAAAAGAAAACTACAGGCCAATATCACTGATGAACATAGATGCAAAAATCCCTAACAAAATTCTAGCAAACAGAATTCAACAACATATTAAAAAGATCATACATCATGACCAAGTGGGCTTTATCCCAGGGATGCAAGGATTCTTCAATATCTGCAAGTCAATGTAATATAGCACAGTAACAAACTGAAAAATAAAAACCATATGTTTATCTCCATAGATGCAGAGAAAGTCTTTGACAATATTCCAGGTTTCATAATGACTGATTGATTACCAAAAATTGGGCTGTTGTGATCAAAGAAAAAAAGGACAAATGGATGTGAGATATGACAAATATGTCATTCCTTAAAACACTTTATAAAACTTTCATGTCATCAATTTTATTCAGAAAACAAGTTTAAGAGTTACTATATATATCATTGGACTTTCCAAGTAGCTCAAATGGTAAAGAATCTGCCTGCAATGTGGGAGACCTGGGTTCAATCCCTGGGTTGGCAAGAACCCATGGAGAAGGACATGGCAACCCACTCCAGTATTCTTGCCTAGATAATTCCATGGACAGAGAAACCTGGTAGGCTATGGAGTCTCAAAGAGTCTGACACAACTGAGCAAGTAACACTTTCACTTTCATATGTGTCATTAGAAGGATTATTAATTGGAACAGGCAACTCTTTCATTTTCATATATGTTAATTAACAGGACTATGAATATCTTTTATCAATTTTTGATTTTTTTTTCCTTAAGTGAATACAATAAAATCATGACTGAGAACTAGATATGAACTTCAATTTATTTCAATTTTTAAAAATTTTTCAAAATGAATTAGAATTTAACTTTTAAAAAATTTTAAAACTTATCTCCAGTTTCCAAATTTTCCAGATTTACTTTGACAGCTTAAGGTCTGGAACCAAAAACACAGCCAAGAGAAAGAAAGCTGGAAACAGAAATAGAAATCTTGAGGTCTTTGGGTTGGTTTTTGTTGTGGGTTCTTTTCAGCCTTGTGATAAATGCACTGATAATATACCTATGCCTGGAATTGCTTTTTTTTTTTTTCCAGGCAGTTGGAGGAGGACTCTACCTTGCCTTAGGAGCTGGGGTGCAGGAGCCACAGGCAGACTAACTAATGAAGTTGCTAGTCTGGTCAACCCTGCAGTGATCGATTTAAGAGAAGCATTGTGTTCTGTAAAATGGGGATGACAGCAGCCCCTGAGGCTGCTTATGATGTCATAGGGCTTTTATAAGGCTTGTATAGGATGAAGTATACAAAGTCAGCCTTTAAGATTTTGCAGGCAACAGCTATATTTACATCAGCAATAATTCTCCAGAACTGCCTCCTTCCAGGCTGGGGTCTCCCAACAGCTTGGGCCACAGAGGATTGGGCCAGACCACTTAAGCACTGGAAACAAACTCCTAAACTCTCCAGTTGGATCATCAACCATGACATTGTAGTCGATTTACAGCTCCACAGATATCAGTGTGTACAGGAGAGTTCTACTGTCTTTAAAAGTGGTACCCCTATGCCCACGTGATGGATATGTTATGGCATGGTAGTAGAGCCATATCTCTACATCTGCCTATAATTCACATTTACTAATGCAAAAGTCTTCATGCTCACTACAGACCTAATAATTATGAGCACTAGTATGGCAGTTTTAAAATTCAGTTGTTTATTTATTAAAACTAGCCACTCTATTTAAAAAGAAAATTCATTTGTCTTAGTCTTTGCCTTCTTAACCCATCACATACTTTCTTTCTCTTATGATCCTATAAAGTATCCAAGGAAATACAATTATTAATGTTTCCAAACTTTGAAATTATTTTCGAGAAATTAAAAAAGTTTTCAGGGTATTCCTATTTTTAATCCCGATGGTTAGGCTTCCCAGGTAGCTCAGTGGTAAAGAACCTGCCTGCCAATATGGGAGACATGGATTCAATCCTTAGTCCAGGAAGGCTCCACATGCCATGCAGCCACAAGGCCTGTGCATCACAGCTTTTGAACCTGTGCTCTAGAGCCTGGAAATCACAATTGCTGAAGCCTGAGTTCCCTAGTGCCTGTTCTCTGCAAGAAGAGAATCACCGCAATGAGAAGCCCACACACTGCAGCTACAGAGTAGCTAATACTTGCCACAACCAGAAAAAAGCCCACACTGCAGCAGAGACCCAGCATAGCCAAAAATACATGAATAAATAAAATAAAAAATCTCAGAGGTCTTTTAAATTATATTCCTGGAGCATTACAAGTTTTCCAAGCCCCTTTGCAGACTATGTCAGAAGACAAGAAAGAAAAGTAGATCAAATTTCAGACCTTTAGACTTTTTAACATAGATCAGCTTGTCTTTATCACATACACATACTGTTTTTTTTTCTTTTTGCTTTAAATAGTTACTAGATACATAAACTTTTTTTTAAATTTTCTGTAAAATAGAACACTAAGCCCTAAATTTTCAAGAGTTTACACACTGAAAATTAGCAACAGAAACCTCTTTTAAAGTGGAATCAGAATACCCATCATCAAAAAAATCTACAAAGATTAATGATGTAGAAGGTGTGGAGGAAAGGAAACCCTCTTGCACTATTGATAGGAATGTAAATTGATACAGCCGTTATGGAGAACAGTATGGAAATTCCTTTAAAAACTAAAAAGAGCATTATCATATGACCCAGCAAATCCACTACTGGGCATATACCCTGAGAAAAACCATAATTCAAAAAAACACATGCACCGCAATGTTCAGTGCAGCACTATCTATAGTCATGAGAACATGAAAGCAACCTAAATGTCCATTGACACGTGAGTGGATAAAAGACATGGCACATACACATAATGGAATATTACACAGTCATGAAAAGGAACAAAATTGGGTCATTTGTAGAGATGTGGAAGGACCTAAGGTCTATCATACAGAGTGAAATAAGTCAAAAAGAGAAAAACAAACAAATAATGCATGTTTATAGAATCTAGAAAAATGATACAGATGAACCTATTTGCAGGGCAAGAATAGAGACGCAGATATGGGGAACAGATGTGTGGACCTTGTGGTGGGTAATGAATTGGGAGACTGGGATTGGTGTATGTGCACTGCCCTGTGTAGAACAGCTAGCTAGAGGGAGCCTGCTGCCTAACGCAGGGAGCTCAGCTCAGTGGTCTGTGATGACCTAGATGGGTGGGATGGGAAGGTAGGGTGGGAGAGAGGTCCGAAAGGGTGATATTCTATATTTATAACTGATTCACTTCACTGTATTGCAGAAACTAACACAACATTGTAAAGCAAGCGCATCCCAATTTAAAAAAAGGATTCATGTCGATGTATGGCAAAGCCAATAGAGTATTGTAAAGTAAAATAAAGTAAAAATAAATAAATAAATAAATAAATAATAAAAAAATAAAGACACTGCACATAAAAATAAAATCAAATTAAAAAAATAAAAAAAATAGTCAAAAAAGGGGGGAGATCTCTTGTCCTACCACTTGATATCAATTGTATTAGGTATAGAAAGAGAAGTAACTTTGTTTCTCCAACAGGAGAAAGGTTACTACTTTACCACCTCACAGGAGGAAAGAAGAATTTTTCTTTGCCTTTCAATAGCCCAGTCAATGAGAGACTCTTACAAATCAGTCAATGAAAAGCCACTACACTTCAGTCTCTGTTTCCTCCAGTGGACTCTTTTGCTTACAACAATCACTTCCAACCTCCCTTTCTCCTCTCAAAAGAATGGCTCTCCTTTGTTCTCCAAAACTGTCTTCGGTTTTCCATAGATTGCATATTCCAAATGCAATTCTTTGCTGTTCTTGAAAATTTCTTTTTTCTGTAAAACAACTGTTATTTTTATTGTTTTAGGTCAACAATACTATGTCTATAAATTCAAGATGTGTGAAAATAGGATTTATTATGATATCTATTTAAACGTGAAGGAAATTTGGCCCATATAATTCCTATAAATAAGTTGTAGGTAATTTATTAAGAACTTACCTAAGGCAACTGATTTATAACTAATTTGAACATTTGCAGTATTCAATCATGAAATGAATAGCATGCCAACACTTTGTAAAATTATTTTGATCAGTTGGAGAATTTCCTGAATTATTCGGCTCTTGGAACCAATTTTCAGAAAAATAACAAATATGATTCACTCATAACTCAAATATGTAATTTTTTAGTTTGATATGTATAAAGACTTAACTCAGCATTGTGTGGACTATGTAAAATAATCCAAAACACATCATTCTTGAAAGAAGCAATATAGCTGTAAGAAGTAAATCTAACCCATATTTATAGCAGTATTTTTTTTTCCATTTGCTCAAATGTGAAGTCACTCTCAAAATGTGACTATGTCTATATAGTACTATTTACACAACCAAACATTGTTTAAGAGATGTTATTGGTCCTAGTAATCTTAGACTGAATCAAGTAGAATTAACTACGTTTGTCCTTTCTAAAAACTGAAATTAGGGAATGTGACTTTGAGGTTCAGCTCTATAGTTATGAGAGTAAAATCAAGGTATTAGAGAGAGCTTAATTTTGAGCCAAACACTGTGCTAAATGCTTCATACACCTGATTTCAATCAAACCTCTTGGAAACCATGCAAATTAGATATTTCTATGGTCTGTCTTTCTACAGATGAGGAAATTAATCTCACTATGGGGAAAATTATTAACCCATTAAGTCAGTTGATTATTTGATAACCAGCCACTCATGCTATACAAATTTAAAACTGTTATTCAGACCATTAATCTGAATGATACAGCAGAGGACTGAAGNTCTCTAGTCTAATTTTTGTTGATATAGGAAAAATGTTTTATTTGTGTTGGTTAGTGAACCTGTCTTCTCTGAAGGAATTCAAAAGACATTATTTCTTTGATAACTTACACTGCCCAAAGAAGCTGTTTTGTCTTAAAACAGAAATCATTTAAGCCTGAATTGTATTGATCATGCATTGCCCAGTATAATTTGAAACATTAGAAGAAAAAAAAGAAATCTGTCGAGTTTTTCCAACACATAACAGAATATTATCAAACAGAGACAAGAAGTCTTAGCATAATGAGAGTGTTTTGCAAATGAGAAATTATAGATAATTGCTGTTTGTTCTTGTTTTCATAGAATGAAGTGTAATTATTATTAACAAGAGGCTTGTTTCAATAATTATTTCTGGTTATCCCAGGGCACAAATGCATTGAAGCAGAAAACAATGCATTTTCATTCAGAGTTTTTGTTCCTAGATCATCTCATACCACTGCCAGAGGTTATGTATGAATGCTCATTCTAAGTGTGTGCATGTCTTGGTACTGTATAACTAAATATGTGTTGTTTGAGTCGAATATCACATTATTCTCTTCAAGATTAAAAATAATCTCTACAATATTTAAAAAGAAATTATTTAACCACATACAGTATTGAAGGATTGGTATTTTACCTGGGTGTGGTTGCAGGGAGGATTCAAAGCATATACAGCCAAAGGGGATTGAGATTCCAAGTAACAAATAACTAAGGGTTAATATATTGTTTAGTGTTTCCCATGTTATGTATCTGATTCTCATTTTATACTTAGATACTCAAAATCTGTTTTGAAGTAATTAATAAGAAACATTTGGGAAATAATCAAGGTTGGTGTAACATGCATATTGGGGTACAGTCACAGTGGTTAGTGAATAGGCATTATCTACTGAGGGCTCCACCTTGTTCTTAGACATCTTTCCAATCGAATGAGAAATCCTTTCAATCTGGCACCTAAGGAGGCTCCAGGAGCAAGCACTATAGTCTTAATACATTCTAATTGGCACGTACCTATTTCCCATCAGTACCTCCCTAAATTTTTGCCTTCAGTGTACATCTCTTTGTTTCCTCAAGGTTCGCCAGAAGCTTACCGAGCCTCAACCATGATTCCCACTCAGCCGGTAGGCACTGCTCTGGAGCCACCCTGGGACCTGGCTCTCATGGTGGCCATCACATTTCAGCCCTCACCCCAAGTTTCCTCCTAATGAGCAGGTATGGATTGCAAAGGGGGAGACAGTGCCCTTGACAGTGACCTTGGAAATCTAGCAAGCAAATTCCTGTCCATATGAGTTTTTAAATATGTTATATATTACCCCCTGGACATCATAATAAGAGTTCCTGAGCCTATATTATGGATAGGCACTATATTATGCACATCTAATGTTTTCAGGTATTATTATTATCCATCTCTTTTTATAAAAAAAGAAAAAAACTGAAATACAAAACACTGAGGCAATTTCTCTAAACTCATCCTGCTAGAAAGTAATGGGGCTGGATCTGCAGCTTGGCAGCTGGGCACTACAGCATAAACTTTAACACATCCGCATAAATTTACTTCACAATTACATAGTTATGGTAATATTTTATTTCTGATTCCTCTAAATGTTTTATAAAAACTAATTTATGACAATGACTGTCAAAACCAGAGACACAAACAAGTTTGAAAGAGGAAAATATTTTACAGGGCTGTATAAATAATCTAAAATTCACTTAAAAGTAATCTCAGAAAGGAGTCCATCCAGGCAAATGGAAAGGCCCATTCCTGGTAGCAAGCAAGACAAGTGCCATAAAGGATACAGAAAATTAGTTTAGCGAAAGTGGGCAGACCTTGGCAGAAAGGGCTTTTCTGTGCTCGGGTAGTACTAGATATCTAGTAATGCTGCCAGGTATGTAAAGCTATTATTGTAGCCACTCCAAAGTGTGTGTGTGTGTGTGCTCAGTAGTGTGTGACTCTTTGAAACCCCATGGACTGTAGCCCACCATGTTTCTCTCTCCATTGAATTTTCCAGGCAAGAATACTGTAACAGGTTGTCATTTCCTACTCCAGTGGATTTTCCCAATGCAGAGATAGAAACAAGTCTCTTGAGTCTCCTGCATTGGCAGGTGGATTTTTTACCTCTGCACTACCTGGAAAGCCCAGCCACTTCCATAGGCAACCCCAAATAAGTCAACCAGAAAGAAGTATTACCAATTAAAAAATATACTTCAAGGAAGAGAAATATGAGTCAGGGTAACATAGAAGGGACTTGGAAAGGCTCAAGTATTCAGCATTTTAGGATGAAAAACTTAAATGTTAATCTTGAGAGAATGAGCTGTTCCATATTTGCATATGTAAGATTATATACAACATAATGTGGAAAGGGGGCAATCCCTGGAATGTGAAGTCAAGTGGGCCTTAGGAAGCATCACTACAAACAAGGCTAGTAGAGATGATGGAATTTTAGTTGAGCTATTTCAAATTCTAAAAGATGATGCTTTGAAAGTGCTACACTCAATATGCCAACAAATCTGGGAAACTCAGCAGTGGGCACAGGACTGGAAAATGTCAGTTTTCATTCCAATCCCAAAGAAAGGCAATGCCAAAGAATGCTCAAACTACTGCACAATTGCACTCATCTCACACACCAGTAAAGTAATACTCAAAATTCTGCAAGCCAGGATTCAGCAATAAGTGAATTGTGAACTTCCAGATGTTCAAGCTGGTTTTAGAAAAGGCAGAGGAATCAGAGATTAAATTGTCAACATCCGCTGGATCATCAAATAAGCAAGAGAGTTCCAGAAAAAGACCTATTTCTGCTTTATTGACTCTGCCAAAGCCTTTGACTGTGTGGATCACAATAAACTGTGGAAAATTCTGAAAGAGATAGGAATACCAGACCACCTGACCTGCCTCTTGGGAAATCTATATGCAGGTCAGGAATCAACAGTTAGAACTGGACATGGAACAACAGACTGGATCCAAATAGGAAAAGGAGTACGTCAAGGCTGTATATTGTCACCCTGCTTACTTAACTTTTATGCAGAGTACATCATGAGAAATGCTGAGCTGGAGAAAGCACAAGCTGGAATCAAGATTTCCAGGAGAAATATCAATAACCTCAGATATGCAGATGACACCACCTGTATGGGAGAAAGTAAAGAACTAAAGAGCCTCTTGATGAAAGTGAAAGAGGAGAGTGAAAAGGTTGGCTTAAAGCTCAACATTCATAAAAC